>NSJX01000012.1:209915-640139 GCA_002286715.1 Dentipellis sp. KUC8613
ATTGAATTTAATTCAGTTGTTTTGAAGTGGTATACAGTGCTTAAAGTAAGATATGGCATGACCAAAAGCCACACATGTATGGAATGTGGCTGTGCAAGCATGAAAACCTGCCAATTTGCTCAGGCATGACACCTCACCTGTGGTTTGGGGGGAATCAGAGGAAGGGAAAAGTTAGATGATCCCACAGGGAGATCTATAAAGCAAAATAATGTGTGTTGTAGACAGAGCCCGTTCAAATCTGCATTGAGGCAGATGGCTGCTATGAGATAAGATGCATTGCTATCATTGCTGTAAGTGCTATCCACACACTACAGACAGTGTGAATCTAAGGATAAAATAATGTAATTAGTCTCATTAAGACCACTAGTGTACATGGTATCTTCTCTACTCTAATAATCCACCCACCCCTTTGACTGAAGATGCCAGCAATATCCTACAAATGACGAACCTAGAAGATAGGGGGTGAGCATAAGATCATAGCAAGAAGAGGGATGCCATAGTGTACACTGCACCTACCCTGAATACAAGACAATGAAGGAAGAAGTAAAGAAAGAGAGCTGACCAAGATATGCAACCAAAGGTTATGGGATTATATCCAAATGAGCATTGGACAGAGAAACATTCCAGGGGCAAGAACACCAGAAATGGCCGCGGGCAGGCGTGGAACGGCCATGCACGGGCGCGAAACGGCCACGGATTCGATGTGGGATGGCCGCGGAGGGACTAGCATCCATATTCGAGGCCGGCGGGGGCGACGGCGGCTGTACAGTGCAGCGCAGCTCCCGCGAGCACATGAGGCAGCTGTGCGGCGCGAGAGAGCGCACGCGTGGCTCGAGGTGCGAGTGAAGGCGGCATGGGCGGTGGTAGGCATGAAAGGAGGCGTTGGGGCTCAGAACGTGGCGGGGCACATAGACGGCGGCGGAGGGCGTTGAGATGGCGCAAGATGGCCCCATGGTGCGCGCAGAGTGGTGGGGCGTGGACGGATCAGCGGGGCGTTGAGACGATGCGGCGGGGCATGCAGACAGTGGCGTCACGCGGAAAATGGCGTTACAAGGGCGCGGCGGGGGGCGCAGACGGCGGCATGGGGCGCAGATGGCCTCATGAGGCTCGAAGAGCGCACGGTGAGGCGCGCAGGGCGCACAGCCGGTGGCGTCGGGTGCGCGACGACAAGCGAGGACGGCGTGGTACCGCGGGCCACAAGGCGCGTGACGGCGCGTGACGACGGCGTAAGGGAGCGCATAAGCGCCGCTGCGGCGCGAAGGCGCCGCTGGGACGCATGACGGCGGGACAGGGGGGCTTGGAGGCATCGCAGGGAGGCGTCGGGGATGTCGCGGGGGCGCGAGACGGCGCCGTTGAGGTGCTTGACGGCGGCACGGGGCACGGGGGGTAGCGAAGGCCGTATGGCGCGAACGGCGGAGCGACGGAGGTGGGGCGCCACGCCGTCGCTAAGGTGCAGGGCACGTCGGTGCGCAGGGGACGTCGGTCGGGCGCCAGAGGCCCGAGACGCCGTCGGGAGAGCGGCGAAGCGGCGTTGGTGGGGTGCGAGGCGCCGTCGCGAGGGCACGCAACGGCGGCTGAGATGGCGGCGCGGGGCCCCTGCCTATGGAGCGGCGGCGCTGCAGCGCGTGACGGCGCGGTGGCAGCGCGTGGCAGGCGAGAGACGGCGCGGTGGGATGCAAGACGGCGAGGCGCGAGGCGCCGTTGCTAGGGCGCAGGCCATGTCGGTTGGCGCGTGACGCCATCGCGAAGGGCGTGATGGCGGCACAGGGCGGGTGGCGGCGGCGCGGGGCGGCGGCGCGAGGATGTGGGGCGTCGTCGCGAAGGCGAGCGACGCGGCGAAGGCGGTACGACGGCGCGACGGCGCGTGTGACGTCGGCGGGGCGCAAGGTGCCGTCGCGAGCGCGCGAGGCTCTTTGGTTGTGCACTCGGTGGGGCGGCAGAGGCCCGAAGTCCAGTCGTATGAGCCGCGGAGCGGCAGAGGTGGGGCGGCAGAGGACGCGGCGCGCCGTCACGAGGGCGCGCGATGGCGGCGCGAGGGCTGAGATGGCCGAGCGAGGCCCCTGCCAATGGAACGGCGGCGAGGCGATGCGGTTGGCGAGACGGTGCGGTGAGCGAGACGGTGTGGTGAGCAAGACGGCGGTGGGACCGCGAGACGGCTGCGGAGCGAGACGGCGCGGCCGAGGCGCGAGACGGCGCAGTGGGATGCGAGACGGCAGGGCGGGGCGTGCAAACGGTAGGGTGGGGCACGAGACACGCCGAGGGCGCGACACGACCCGACGCGGCGCGGAGACGGGACGGCGCAGCACACGAATGGTGCGGCGCGGCGTGAGCGGGCAGGGGGTTGATGTGCAAGGCGACGGCAGATGGCGAGCGAGGACGGCGAGGGTGAACGAGGACGGCGAGGACGAGGAGGAGCGTGTAGGGACGAAGAAAAAGAGAAAAAAAAGAAGAAAGAGATAGAATAAAACTTACCTATGCCCGGCCAGTCCGCCTCTCCTATCCATCTGGGTACCTTTCGGCGGGCGAGCAGGTGTGTGTGCGAGTGCGAGTGCGTGTGTGTGTGCGGCAGCGAATCCATCGCGATGCAGAGTGTGTTGTGAGCTGGCATAGTCGCTGTCAACACGACCACCTTCGGCAATTCCCGCAAAGCACGCGCGTGCTCTCGTCGACAGATCGGAACGCTTCCTCACGCTTTAATAAATTTGCTAAAATGTAGATTTAATTAGAGCGCATGCGGAGTACTCAGTATTGATGAGCAGAGAAAAAGATGCGAGATTATTTTCTGCATTATTGAGTGCGAAATCTGCGGATTTCGGCAGTGGAGCCCTTGTCCGCGACGCGACTTTGACGTTGACCTCGCGTTCAGATGCACCTAGAGTGGCCAACGAGCGGCGCATGCAGCGCGAACGGGGAGGTGCCTGCTCTTCTCCCGAACAGATGCGGGGCACTTGTATATTCTCGAGGAGGGCCATGTCCTTAAGCTCAGCTATGCCATGCATAGGCGGCTCGTGCACGACCCAGTGCCGCAAAATGCTGGGGATGGGGCCGACACAACCTGTAAATCGGGAATGCGCGAACATATGTGCATCATGCGAGGAGCAGACGTACCCGTTCACCTGCGCATCTCATTGCTCGTTTCGAATACTCCTGCAATGCCATGGCGTGCACCGTCGCAGAGCGGCTGTCCATTGTGCCCCCGTGCTCGCGCACAAACCTTCCAGCGCGAACTCCGCATGGTCGAAGTCGGAGTCCACATATGTTGACCGTCAGCGATGTTGGCAGCTAATCAGCATTGCGATTAGGTTTTAGGGCCGGTTCATGGGCCATATTATGCCGCAGAGGTCGGTGGCAATACATGGTGGAACGAAGATACGGTGACTTGTGGTGGTCGTAGGTGATTCGAAGATAAGGCGGCAAGCTCCGGAACCTCGCGTCCAGAGTCTTACTCATCAAAAAGTAACTCTACCGTGATGGTGTCTTCTTTTGTCTGGTCATCATACGAGCCCATGCTCTCTCACACGTCGGCTAGTACACGATCCTCTCCCATCCGTCCACATTTGACGATGTTTTCACTGGGCTTCAGTGTCCACCGTCACCCAAACCGTCGTAGCCTCCAAGTTCACCCGGCCACTCTGGATCAGTATGGCCGACCACTTCGTTCCCGACCCTCCCACCAATCTCCCATACGTTCCCTCGTCTGTCGAGAAGAAGTTCTATCTCATGGGCCTCGCTTCCGAGGCTGCCATGATCGCGTGCTCCAGCTCAGAGCCCTGGAACAAGCCAACCGGCGCCGAGGCGTATATCGAGCCGAAGGAATTCTCTCCTTTCGGCGACCACCCCCTGGAGGGTATCTGGGAGGACCAGGTCGGTCCTGCCATGGACGACTACCTCCTTGGGCGGAAGGTCGAATGCAGCATTCTCCACCCCGTCCGTCTTGGCACCGGCGACCAGGTCTCCCCTCCTCCTGTCATCATGATCGGCATCAACCACGACACCCTCTCTGCCGAAGATGGTGTTGGGGTCGCCACCCATTGTAGATCCATCCTCGAGGACCACGGCATCAAGGACGTGGACGTCATCCTCTACGAGTCCAAGTACCAGCTCCTCGCGGGCATGCACAAACCCGCTCTCACGGTCAACCCCGTCTACAAGGTTCGCGAGCCCTTCTCCACCTCGCTCGGCATCCCCATCTGCTGCGCCAAGACACCTCACTTCGAAGGCACCGGCGGCTTCTTCTTCGTCGATAGCGCCAAGCCCGGAAAACTCTTCATGCTTACTGCGAGGCACGTCGTCTTCCACCCTGACGAGGAGAAGAACGAGACGTACAAGTTCGGCGAGAACTCGGGCGAAGCCAAGCACAATGTTCTCCTCATGGGCACGGCGGCCTTCCAGCGTTTCCGTGGCGCTATTGAGAAGGCCATCGGCGGCGAGAAGCTCATCATCGAGCACCAGGCAGGTCGTATCACTGCTGCCGATGACGTGGAGGACGAGGACGAGGCCGAAGCGGAGCGTCAAGATGCTCGGGAGGTGATGGCGAAGGCTAAGGCTGCCATGGAGGCCTTCGAGAAGCTGCTCGCTGATGTCGATCGGGACTGGACGAATGAGGAGGATCGAGTATTGGGCCACGTCACCTTCTCTCCCCCTATCTCTTTCAACAGTCCCGATGGCGGCTTCACCGAAGACTTCGCTGTGATCGAGATCAACCCTCAGATGGTCTCGAAGGCCAACTTCGCCGCCAATGCCATCGACGTTGGTTCCGTCGGCGTAGACGAGCTCAAGGATTGGATGTATCCCCGCGTTTCCAACCTGACCTCTTTCAAATATCCCAACAATCGCCTTCTTTCCTTCTCCGGAACGGTGCCCGACGACCAGATGTACAAGCCGGATCCGAAGACGAAGGACCAGGACATCGACCCCGTCATCATGGTGATGAAGAACGGCAACAAGACCGGGTTCACTGTTGGCCGTCTCAACACCATTCGTGCCTTCGTCCGCACCTACTTCGAGGGCAAGCCCGGTACCATGTCGAAGGAGATAGCCGTGCTTCCTCGCAGCTCCAAGTCCGGCACGTTCTCGGACAAAGGCGACTCCGGTTCGGTGGTCATCGATGGCAAGGGACGCGTCTGCGGTCTCCTCACCGGCGGTGACGGAGCCACGGACGTCTCCGACTGCACCTTCCTCTCCTCCATCACTTGGCTCATCAAGTGTCTCGCCTTCTATGGCATCAACGCTAACATCTTCCCCACGAAGAAAGATCTCTGAATGTCGCCCCCTTGAATCCGTCAGGTACGTTCATCGCGCTCGTCGTGCTTTTTCCTTGATCTAATCTTCTTTCATCTGGTCTTCCAGTCGTCGTCTATTCCTTCCTTCGGCAGTCTCGTTGATTCTTTTGGCTTGGTCTTACGCAATTGCGTAACGAATCCGTCGGAGAACTGGGCAGGTCCGTAGCCGAGATGGGGTAGATTGCTATGAGTCTGTCGACCGATGTCGGTTGGTCGCTGTGCGCGATGGCGTTGGGAAGGCTGGTAAGGCATGCGCTGGATGGCGATGTGGTCGATGTGCAGAGTAGGGGAACGAGCACACAGTGATAAGGAGGTCACTTCGTTTTGGGGGAGACGACCAGACCAGGCCTTTATACGTTTGTACGGTGAGCTGTGCTTGACGATTGTGAGGCCTACTTGCGATATTTTGACTCCAAGTCCCCTTTTGCGTCTTCGTCGTGCATGGCGATGCCTTCATCACGGGTTGAGCTGCGATTTACCCGATCGTCAATGTTTAGTGACGGAAGACATGTAGAAAAGAAGCCAGGCAGCGGTGGAAATCACGTCCCACATCACCTCGTCCCAGACTTAGTGTGTAATGGCATAGGGCTTCTAGTGACATGTGAGATTTGGCGAGTCGTTGTCGTTCCTCATTGCTGCTGCTCGTGTGACTGTGGAACTTTTAGTCAGCTGGTCCATCGGTGATATTGAGCCCTACTGTGCCTTGGGCAGGGCCGAAGGCTTCGTCGAGCTCTGCTTCTTTTGCGGGGGATGTTGGCCTCATTGATCAGCAGACCGTATGCTCGTCGGTTTGTAATGCCCGTTCGGACAGACTGCTCGCGACTTGGCTCGGTTCGTCTGCATCTCTTTGCATCGTGTGCGCAACATCGATGCGGCTGGTTCCCTCGGTATGTCGAGTGACGAGGAGGAATTCCGAATTCCCAAAGTTCCGTCCGTCGACCACGTTCTCGGCAAGCACCGTGGTTATCTATGGTGCGTGAGTTTCTCGAAATGTAGCTTGCTTCTCCCGTTCTTCAGGCTGCATCGATAAAGCGTGTATGGCAAACATCTTATTTCTTAATTCTTGTGAGTTTATCTCTAATTCTTGAAAGCCGCCCTAGACAACTTATCGCCGGAATCTCCGCTAGCAGGGACGCCCTCACCGTTGACGGTGATCAGCAGGCGAGTGGGCTACAACTGCTCCATGGGTTTGACCAAGAGAGCGTATCGACATCCAACGTCCCGGATTGTCTTGCCAGTCCTCGGGTGAGGCCTCGGACAGCCGCCGAGGTGACCGGCGGGCACCATCTTGCTGGCCGCGGTATGTTGCCGTCGATCTGACATATCAGGTCAACATGTTTCTATGCCTCAAAGCATGAAGCAATCATCCTCGGGGCGACGTAACACCCGCCTTTCAAATGAACGTTTCAGCTCGGTGTTCCGCTTGTCGTAACTGTGCTCCCGAGGTCACCCACTGGCCGAGCACAGGTCGCAGCAGCAGCGGGAATGATTTACCGTTGAACCAAGCACAAGGATGCGAGGATCCGCGGTGTGTTCTTTGCCCTCCTAACGCCCCTGGATGTGTCCGGCCCTACCTCATTCCCCCTTGTGGGCCTGCTTCAACGCCCACCGCGGACACCGCCCCATTGTGGCTGCCATGATCTTGATGTCCAAAGGGACGGGACACCGACACCGTCGACAGTGTCAACTCAGTCGGCTATCTCTTGTATTCGGAATTGGATGCGATGCCCCACTGCCTATATTTCCTGCGTTGTGATGGTATGTCTGCGTTCAGTCCAGTTTGTATCAGTCATCATAGAATGCCAGACAGGCCCATATGACGCTAACAATCTGTTGCGCAGAGTGTTGGATGATGGATGATTCAGATGGACCCTGTACGGCAGTCTCTAAGACTCGGACCGGACCCTGCAGCGCGCCAGCTGTCAGTCTGTATGAGCGCGGCAAACAGCCTGCGCCGCGAGGTTCTTCTCTCTTACCTTCAACTTCGTCGTTCTCTAGAGCTGGGCCTCTGAATTTCCTTCTCTCCGGCCTCGGTGGCTCAGGAATCCCACATTCTTTTGCAACGTGATGGCCGACACCCTTGGGACCGCGTCTAGCGCGGTCGAAACTGCCCCGGCGGCATTCCGCGTCTTGCAGCCAGGGCAACGCTGGGCCGATCTGACATTCTCCGTGGCGCTTGTCGGACAGGCCTTGTTGCTGTTGCTGCTCGCGACATTCGTGCTCTCCCGTAAGCTCAGAGCGCGCAACCCGACCCTCATCAGCCTGCTCGTCATTGCGTTCGTCGACCCTGTCCCTCCGGCACTGCTGTATGTCGTTTCCCATTTTGGAAGTTTCCATCTGTCTCCATTTCGTCGTTGCTATGGTCCGCTGAACGCGACGCGTTTCGACGACAGCATCTATGCCGGGGAGGTCAACAATCCAAGTCCGCCGTTCGGACTGTGCTTTACGCAGGCCGTGCTACGCGATAGTCTTGAGGCGACGTAAGTGCAGTGCTCAGCCCGTGATCGTGTCGCGGTGTAGACTGATGTATCCTCCTTGCCTTAGGTTTGTGATGGCTACATTAAGTCTTCTGGTAGAACTTTTCCTTCGTACCAGGGTCAGCGATGTATTCCTAGGATTGTCCCAGCGAAATTGGACCTGGATCGTGAGTCGCCTCGTTCTGACGACGTCGAGTCGAAACACTCAATGTTCTCTGCAGGCAGTTGCAGTTCCATATGTTTTGTATTTCACTCTTGTTATCGCTTCTGTTGTAGTATGTCCCGCCGTGCGAGCACACATGTTACCCACTGACCATGCGCACAGCTCGGCGCAAGCCACCGTGACCAAGTCATACACCCTCAGGACACCTTCGGCTGCCTCATCAACGTGCCCTCGTTGTGAGTCCCTGAGTGCTATCCCATTGACGCCCGCTTCTGATCGCGCACGACTTGGACAGCCGGCACGCGGTGCTGATCCTCGAAGCTGTAGTGATCTCCTTGGCATTAGCCTTATTCAGTGCGTTGATCCCACCTCTCCGCCTCTCCGCCAACGCAAGCACGGATCCGGTGCTGGACGTCAAAGCTAACACTAACACTGATGACCCGCAGTTGTTGTACTGTACAATATCGGTCGGATATGGAACACGCTCCGCAAAATCGGAGGGGCGGGCAGCCCCGACGTCTACCTGATCATCCGTGGAGGCGGTTTCACGCTATTCCTGCTGTTCTATATTCTGTGGGTGTTCCACCTTTTTCTGGTGGTCGCTTGCTGACTTCACGATGTCGGAGTACAGGTTGAACGCAGTGACGCTGACCACGAACACTGCAGCCGCAAAAATAGTGCCCGTGATATATCAGAGTATCAGTATGGGTTCCACTTTCTGCCATGACTTGTTCCTGCTGACCCTCAGAAACAGTGCCCTTGGCGTTATTCCTTATCTTCGGTCTGACAAAAGTAAAGTCCATCCGCGTCCGTCTCGGCGTCTAGGCTGCTCATCCGCCTGTTTTTGCAGGATGTTCTATCCGCCTGGGCTTTCTGGAGGCATCCGGACACGGAGAGGCGATCGAGCGACATGATCGCGCCATCCGACATGGAGTTCAGCAAAAGCTCAAGCTCCTCTATGATGTCTGAAGGAATGGACGTGCCGGTCACTTTTCCTGTATAAGTAAGTTTGGAAAATTGTATGAATTGGCGGGTGCTTCGCGTTCCTAGAATCCAGACAAAATTGGTTCCGAGGTTGCATCCAAGTACGTGAAAACTGACAAATGATGACGAGAGCGAACAGCAAAACAACTGTCACAGATGGCCCAAAGAAAGGTCTGGAAAATGAATCCCATGGGAAATACGTGTTTCAATACAGGAGGGAGGGCTAATGTAAAAGAGTGCGACACGTCGAGAGAAGTATCCTCTACGACAACCTAATGGTCCATGGTCATGCACAAAACGAGTCCGTGGTGAAAAGTACGTTCAGAGTCCAGTGTCGTGTCCGAGCCGTGACAAAGATAAAAGATCACGACAAATCCGTGTCTACAAGGCAATCACCACAGCTCCAGCGACGGCGCCCAGGACCATAGCACCGACGGCACCGGTGTTCATGAAGCCCGCGCGGAGTGCGGCGGCCGCATTGAAGTTCGTCAAGGAGCTCGACGGAGATGAAGCCGACGAGGAGGAGCTCGACGAAGACGAGCCAGAGGCGGGAAGAGTCTGGCCGGAGCTCGATGGGCTTATCGCGGAGGGAGTTCTATTTCATTGGATTAATCTGGGGCTATTTTAGGATATGAGACACAGCTACACTCACGTCACCGAAGCACCACTGGACGCGGCGCTGACGGAAGAGAGGGATCCGGTGCTGGACGGAGCCGCCGAAGAGCTCAAGGGAGCGGCGACGGCGAACGAGCCTGAGGTGGCGAACACCGAGTTGATGTTACTGAAATAGATTGTCAGCCTCAAACCGTACGTGGTGTCAAGTTTACCAACCTGATGTCGACCGCCTCGATGGTATATCCGTCACTGAATGTCGATTAGAAACAGATGGCACGCATATAGTTGTCTTGCCTGCTTACCGAATGGGCACGGATGGAAGCTCAAGGGAAGCACTACCCGAATTCAGTTGCACGTTGTTCGCAATCGCGAATGTGTCGTGGAAGGCCTCATTCACAAGTTCCAAGCTGAAAACAGTAGGGTCTCCGGACGAACTGGTCCAAGAGATGGTCGCGGGTCCTCCGGAGTGCAGATTGGACGGCGTGTTAAGCGTGAGGGCCGAGACGAAGGGAACAAGGACCACGAGAGTGCTGCAAATTTGTGAGTATAAGACTGGCGGCTGCGAAGAGGGCAGTCTTACCTGAGCTTGGCGAGCATGGTGGAAGGGCGGGGGTATAGGTATAGGGGTGTTGGGGATGGCGGACGTGGGCTGGGAAGACGACGGTCGAGGGAATGGTGAAAGCATTCCACGACATTATATAGGTCAACAGCCACGTGACACGCGGCCGTCACATTCTCACTGCGGCTGACACTGAAGAACTCTCGAGAACGCGAAGCTATCCAAAATAGATCCCGCCCGCGCCCAGTGGCCATGCCGCCTTGTACTTACCGGAAGTGCCGTGACCCTTCGCGTTCCCGTACACGCCATCTCCCAGAATAAGTTCTTACGTTTGTCGCTTCCTGTGCACATGCCTCTCACACGCCCTTGCAACATTGGTATCAGCGGTGGTCAATATTACAGCCCAGTCTACGACGCGCTGCTACATGGCTGCACGCAGACAGTGGAATGCAGTGCCGATCGGTAATACTTACAGGCGCAAGACTGCAGTCGATCACGCCCGCAGCTCAGCATTATACGGCTAGTACACCTACAAATACGTGAGTTACCGACGCCTGAGATCGAGCTCGGAAAACTTACTTCGTCAAATGGCCGCGTGTCGTTGAAGCAACTCTCCCAGACCTCGTCGACCACACGTTCCGCCGTGGCCTCGTCCGGACATGATGGATTCCCCTTTACCGAGAGGATTGCGCGTCTTCGGACACATGCCTGTCGCGGGAGAGATAGTGGGTACGCCAGCGGCAATTCGCGAACAGCGGAAGACACGAACCTGGTGTTGCTTCGAGAACGCCACCTCCCCGCGCTGGATTTCCTGCATCCATCTGCAGTCGCCACTGAGGTTGTTCGCGCGTATCTATGCAGGGGTCAGAGAGATTCAGAAAACGATGACGTGATGAATACCTCGCTGCACGCATGATGGCGCAAGTCGAGCCAGTTGACATTGAACTTGGCATGATCATACATATGCACCAGTTCGTGGACGATGGTGTTTTCCATGTGCTTCTTGCCCATGAATTTGCCCTGGCAGAGGAAGACGGCACCCTGGTCCTGAGCGAATCCTCCAACGCGAACGCTATCGCAGGGAATACAAGGCAAATGCTCAGGCCTCACGTCCGCGCCAACCGTCTTGAGGTGCTTGAGCATGAACACGATTGGTGGGCCTACGCGGAATGGTCATTACATGTACGAAAGGCATATACTGCTGAACGCACGAATACTGACTGTATGTCATAAGGTTCTTCTTCCACGTCTCGCAGTTATTGTGCGCAATTGTGTATCGGCGCTCCTCGGGAGAGATCCCGTACCCGGTCATGAGCGAGAACTCTCGACGCCATTTGTCAAAGAATCTGCTGGTAGAGGGTGATGTTGTGGACGAGGTACTGGCAGAGCTGGCTTCTTGCGACGAGGAGTCCGACATGACCACCAGGTACTGGAGAGGTTAAAGGCAGGGGAGGCGCGTGACGTAAGCGAATCATATCGGTCAAGAAACCGACGCGACTCGAACCGTACGCGCGCTACTCGCGAGTCGCAACTCCTCTTGACTCTGCCTTCCGAGTCGGCGAGTGCGTCGACTAGGACCCTTGCACGAGTTCAATACACGACGGGGTCCGTTATCCTCGAAGCGAACGTGAGCCCGATTTTCCCCAATGTCCTACTTCTTTACGTTGCCGCCTCGACTCGGCCTCCGCCTTATTCATCGAAGAGGGTGCGCGAGCATCCCCGACAATTTGTCACTGAATTTTCCATCACGACACCCTAGCAAACGCAGCGCGCAAGGAGATAAGAAGCTTTCCTGATCATCCCCGGTGAGATTGCCTGCTCGGGGAAACTCGCTAATCTGAGCGTCGTATCTGCAAGGAAACCGCGGGGGGCATGCTGGTCTTTTTTTGGTCGTATGATCCTCGAGCACTGTCCTCCTGTTCAGGGTTCGGTGGATTCTTGTGCGGCCCCGGAGGGGCTGACGGAATTGCCATTAGCACGAAGCCGTCGTTCGCCGTCGCTCCTGGGATCTGCTGAATGTGCAAGGGGCACAAGATATCGGTGAGTGCTGTCTGCCTTCCTTTCCCCGATTAGC
The DNA here is from genome assembly GCA_002286715.1 of Dentipellis sp. KUC8613. Taxonomy (NCBI): domain Eukaryota; kingdom Fungi; phylum Basidiomycota; class Agaricomycetes; order Russulales; family Hericiaceae; genus Dentipellis; species Dentipellis sp. KUC8613. Next base: position 222,070 of record NSJX01000012.1, read on the forward strand.
GGCTGTATCATTTGGATCGGGTTTCCCGATGCCTGTCGCTGCTAGGTGTCGCCGTATCATTGACATAACGCGGCGAGCCCAGCTACTAGACACGCTGAAGAGACCCAAACGAATGAATGACAGGCGACCCTGGCCACGTTGATTTTCCAAGGATTCGTAGGACTAGTACGAGGATCCCTCGTTATCCGTGGTCGTCACGTACACGAAGGTGGGCTGTTTCGTCACCCGAGCAAGCCAACTCATGCCCAATTCAGGAACAAAATCAGCGACCCGTTTCTCTCATCAGTGCGGTCCTTGTCGGTCAGATTTCGACACGGCGATTCCAACAGATTAGCCGAGTCGAGGATACTTATTTTTAAACCACCCAATCTCCTCAGCGACGTAGACTGAACGTTTGTGAGGCATCGGAGAAAGATAAGCCGAGGGCTGCATGCTATCCTGGACAGGGGCACGACGCGAATACCACCGAACGCTTGCGGAGCTGTTTAACACTCAGCAAAAGCGGCCGTCGGGATGCCCGGGCACATCGAAGCAACTTCGCGCACGTTTTCATCATAGCACCTTCCCCATGTTATAACAAACATATTTCCCAAGACATTCCGAAGCACAGTAAAATTGTGACGTGATGCATAGACTGAGAGGCATGATGTCAGACACTAATTGATGGTGAGAGAAACGACCCCGACTTTCTACAGCTTCGCAGGGTTCTTCCAATTGGGTTTGCGTTTTTGCTATGAGCTGTCAGTATTGGCAGTCCGCCGAGATCCACGTATACGATGGGACCTACCTCTGAGAATGCCCGAAGCCCCTCCTGCACAGACGATCGGCGACGTACTCCACGACCAAAAAATGGGGACTCACTTTGATATTGTATCCCTTGTACAAACGCTTGCTCTCTGGACTCCAGGTGTGCGTGGCGACAGCTTGTTCGAAGTCGGCGTGTTGTGCGGCCGTAATGAGGCCCCGTTTAGAGCACTGGACTGCGTCGGGGGAGTTCTGCGTTATCTGTGTAGCCCACTCTACTGCCGTCGACATGAGTTTCTCCTTGGGCACCACCGCGTTGACACTAGGTTCATCATGAGATGCACACGTCAAGACGTGATGGAAGAAGTACACACAATCCGAAACGCTGGTGTGCTTCTGCTGCCCCAACCGTGCGCCCGAGCAGAAGCATCTCTGAAGCGAGCTGAAATGGGATCACCGCTCAGCATAGGCACACAAATACTGACAGAGACGTATACCTGATGACCCGCCGTCGCTCTGATCCTAGGAATGACTAACGAGTATTTGATTCAGACATCCGTGACACGGTGGCATGACTCGACCAATAGCTACCTCCTGCACTGGCGACCACCCCTCTTTTTACTTCGGGAAGAGCGAACACGGCTTCTTGGCTGGCAATGACAAGGTCGCAGTTCATCAGCATTTCGACCCCCCCGCCGAACGCGCCGCCGTTGACAGCAGCGATCATGGGCTTCGAAGTGAGCCGGCGTGAGATCGAGCCGAAGCCATTGAACGACGCGACGGTGTATTCCTGCTCATTCGACTGGCCATTCTGCTGCCGAGTGAACCAGCTGTGAGAGTACGATAAGCCACAGCATGGAAGTTCCAGAAGCATTGCACTGACGCCTTGAGGTCTGCGCCGGCACAGAACGCGCGCCCCTCGCCGGTGATGATTACCACCCTGTATTTCGAGAACCTCAGCGACGCATCGGACAAGCAGAATTGCGGAGCGGGGACCTACCACAAGCCGGGTTCCTCGTCAAACCAGTCGAGTAGCTTCTTGATGTCAGATTCCATTTGTGGCGTCATTGCGTTCAAGGACCTGGGGCGGTTGAAGCTAATAACCATGACATGATCCTGAGGAAACGACGTCTTGACCTCATCCGAGTGCGACGGGCAAGGCACGGTGAATGCAGATGTCGCGGACATGGTGGGTGTTGAGGAGGTGTGTTCATCCTCGGCGATTGGCCTCGGGTACCCCAGGTGTGGGGTAATAAGCGGTGGCCGATCACATGTACGGGCTGTTAGCAGATAGTTTTGAGATAAATAATTATGTGACAGATAAGGGAACCTGCCTTGTGTGTCGCCCTCACGACGTTAGATCGGGGTCCACGCGAGCGGGTAGACCATCGGAAGTTCGGAAAGGGCCAAGGGGTAGCAGTCGGATCGGAAGTCGCGCACGTTCCTAGATGGACATCAGCTGACCGCGCCGACCCCGCTCGCACCACTCGCCGACGGTCAACCCTCCGTGCAGGAGTCCATAATCATGATCGTTGCAAGCAAGATGAAACAAGATAATGTGGCGATATCAAAATACAGCGTGGTGTACAGCTTGACGGTGACGATTATCTCTCTCCGAACCCCCGCCCCTTCCATCCTCCATTAGCGAAGCAACAATAACGCCCTCCTCGGCGTGCGGTATATGGTGGTAGATGGTGGTGGTACAGAATACAATGCGAATGCAAATGCGAGCGACAGAGCAGGCTGCGAGGCGCGTCAGCTGCGGGTGCGAGGATGCGAGAACAAAGGGAGACGTACTGGCACGAGACATATCAGAACACTAGCGGCGGCGGAAGGGGCAGTTCGGAGAGTGGCTTCCGCGCCAGCCGCAGTGGCAGCACTGGGGGGAGCTGGCGTCGATGCAAGGGTGCTCGTCCGCGTCCGTTCTTGAGGTGGTGCAGGCGGGACGCGACACCGACGAGTGCGAGTGGCACACGGGGTGGTGCGGAGCGGAGGTGGTAGCGGTGGAGGATGCGTGCATGGCTGGGGAGAAGAGTAGAAAGGTGGTGGTTGAGCTGGGTGGTGGTGGAGATGCGTTGGTGAGGGGAACGGAGGAAGAAGGACTGGCTTTTATGGAGGAGAGGATGTGGCCGGGAAGCAGGCCGGTGTACAGGATTCCCGATGTGGTCAAAGAACAATGACATCGTTCGGAGGAACGAATTGTGACTGGGTTGCACTGTCTCAAGAGTACTTTAGCCGCCCGTGGTTGATATCGCTGAGCGTTGGTTCGGATCAGTCGCCATCCCTGGCTGGAGAAAGCTTAGTACGTATTATCTCTCCATCTAACCGAAATCGGAAGCCCGCCCAGTCCAGTTGACTTCATCGGCCCACAACAAAGCAGCTGACAGCCATCCCCGCTGATGTGGCTTCCATTGACCCATCAGTCTCGTGTCCGGTCCCATGCCCCCCTTGCTGCGCACACTCGTCCACCCGGTTCGGTTCACTTCCCGGTCACAGGAACAATCCAACATGCCGATGCCACGACCCTCTGCACAGGCACCCTCCACCAATCCTGGCCACAGTATTCCTGGCATCCTACACGTTGCATCCTCGATTCATGTCTCCAAATCTCATTGTGCCCCGCCTCGTATCCTCGAACATTGTCCTCCTGCTTTTCATCCGTGATTTGTGTCCTTGCTCGATCATTGACGCCGCCCGGGGCCCGCCACGACGGCCACACCATCGTCAGATCAGCATCGCCATCTCTATTGTACGCTTATCCTCGTCGGTGTAATCAGCTGCTGCCATATTTCACCCTATCGTCCTTGGTCTAGTGACGAACAGCTGTCGGCCTCGTTGACCCACAGCACAATCGCAACTCTGTTCGCACCGTTGCGCCGGTCCTGCTAATTGAGCGGAATCAAATCTCATTTATTCCCCGGGCCCAATTCGCGGACTTCATCGCGACACCGCATAACAGGGCCCACTTTCTATGTAAATCCATATACAGCCATATACGTGTTAAATGCGTGTGTGATCGCCAAGACAGCTGCACGTCGAACACGGATGTATATTCAGAACACGGGCGTTGGAAGGAAATAGAGACGCCAGGATCAAGCCACAAAATTCGTCTGCCCCGGGTACAGACTTAGTCGGGCCTGCGGTATCAGGCACTGTTACAGAAGTATTTCCGAGTGTCTGAATAGAAAACGATCTCCTGAAAGCGAGCAACACCTTCATCTGTGCTGTTGGAGCAGCCCAGAAGCCCGTCCAGGCGCCACGCTGGGCGGGAAGGGCGTGACTGAGGAGAAACTATCATGCAATCGTGTTCAGCTGAACATACAATTGAATTCCGCACTTTCCGGGACACATGGACGTGTCTTGAGCGATTGGTGGACGTTGGACATGACTCTGCCAAGAACGGTACTTCGCCTTCTTATCTCCCGAAATATGGCCCTGAGGGTCCCGATGTCAACCAGCTGCAAGGGGACGTCTGCTGATCCTAAATTATCCTGAGCGTTTGGGATGGGCACGATGTCGAAACGGATGCAGCTGACTCACAGCGCCGCAACGCAAAGAAGAAGATACCGAAACGGGCGTCGACAAATTTACATACACAACACCTTCCAAATCCTCTGCTCGAAATCTCATGATCCCTCCCTTCTGCGCTTCGGCGCAGACGCGTACCATTCCGGGACTTCATGTGCTCTCGGCACGGCCTTCTTTCTTAACTCCCTGATCTCCTTTTGCTCCTCCAGCTCCCGCAACACTCGCATCTCCTCTTTCTGCCGCTCAATCTCCAGCTCTTTCGCCCGTCGTGCCTCGTCGAACTTTTCGCGCTCTCGCAATCGTGCCTCTGTACTGAAATGCGGTGCGATAGGCACAGTGGGGGCGATCTGCTGGCGTCGAGCCGCCGCTAGCTCTGCCTCGGCTGCGTGAAGCGCCTTGAAATCCGGAATAAGCTGATCATGGCGAGACTCGGGGCGCTTCGAGCCCACGTTGCCGTTCTCCTGAGGCTCCAGCTTGCGTGCCGCTATGCGCGCGTCCACCTGGAAATGAAACTCAATCGGGATTGTGGGCTTCGCGGAGGGCAGTGCTCCAGACTGACAGTAGACGTAACGTAACATGAACGAGGGTCCAACAATCGCGCATAGAATTAGAAGCTTACAGGTTTCTTCGCGTCCGGGATCAGGCCAGATGCCTGGCGCACGAGATCTTGCGGCTTGTCAGCGCTCATTGTGCGACCCCGTTCTTGCGGACGGGCCGTGCCTGGCTTCTGGACGACTGCTGGTGCGCCCTTGCGCCTGTTACTCGTGACAGCATGGCGCCCGCTCGAAGTCCGTTTGGCCGGTGGAATCCTCGCTGACCGCTCACGAGGAGCTATGATATTCTTCACGATCGAGGGCTGGAGGGTCTTGCGACGTTTGGACTCTCGCCCGGTAGACTCCAATTTTGTCTTGCGAGGATCTAGCTCCGCGCTGGGTGAGGCGGAGCGCTTGCGCGCCGGTCGCGTGGGTGACGGTGCTGCAGGGCTTGGAGGGCGGGCGGTGCTAGTCTCTTTCCGCGGCGAAAGCTGAGAAAGCGTCAACGGTCCCGAATCATGCCCGCTGTCTGTCCGCTCGCGTCGGCCGTGTGATCCAGACCCACTGGCCTCGCTGGACGACGCCATGGCGGCTTCAATGCTGGCGGTCGGTTTAAGGTTCCTGGAAACACAAGTCAAATTGAGTTCCAACTATGTTGTTTTCAGCATAAGAGACGTACAAATTCGGATTAGGCATCGGGGTGCGGTGCAACAATAGTCCTTCGGACGAGATTTCCGAGCCCGTGCACTTCTGGGCAGCACTGTTGGCGCGCTTCACGGGCTGTCGATCGGGCACGATGCTGCTCGCTGCGGGAACTGTCGCGTCGCATGGAGGATCACCTTGTGTTGTCGTATCCACCTTCGATTTAGTTAGTAAAGGATTGGAGCGATGCCTAGCATCGGAAGCAGAAGCTGCGGTCGCACCTGTGTCTGTTGACCACGATCGCCCTCGCCCTCAACGCCGTTCCGAAGAAGCTTGTCCACTTTCGGCTTTCTATTACGCTTCTCGGCTGGCATCAAACGCTCAGCAGGACGGTCACTGATCTCTGCGCGCGCTTGCGCCTTCCGCGGAGAAAACAGCCTCCCAGATCGTGTTCGACGTTCGACAGGAGCCGGCGGTCGGCTCGTATCCCTTTGCGGTGCATCCTCGAGGCGTTCCGGCACAGCAGCGGCGTGCTGGTCCTCGGAGAAGGAGGGAGGCAGCGTCAATTTGGAAGACGATGCCCGGGGTAGCTCAGATGAGAGGGCGTCTTGGAGGCCATCAAGTTTGCTTCGGGGGGTAAGATCGCTGAGCGTGAGCGGCGTCTGAACAGCGCGCACCGGGGCCGGGGTATTGAGTCGATCGTCGAGGCCGTCTAGGAATGCATGAGAGTCCTCATCCATGAGCCGAGAATCGTAGCGAGAATCGACGGGCATTTGGAATGTCAAGGAGGTATCGGAGACATCGGGGAGGTGGCGAAGACTGAAGTCTGCATTGTTGAACCGGGACATGTCTGGGTGGGTCATGGGGGGCGAGATTCGTTGGTTACAGTGATCCGACTCGGACGCTGGTCGGGTCCCAGATCACTGTGATGAGTTAAGAAGAAAAGCAAGAATGTGCAGATCTGCCCGTTGCGTCGCCGTGATAACGCGGTCGCTTGAGTTGAAGTGCGAGGAACAATGGAGAACGACTCAGAGAGCACGGGCCAAGTTGATCAGCCACCGACGCGTCGCACACACGTGATCGTCACGCGTAAGATATGTCACAATATTTGATTGTCCTCCTCCTTCACTCTTCCTGTTGTCGTATGCTGACTCGATGCGCGAACCAGTGAGTCAATTTGGAAATATGTGATGTGATTGATGCACGGCTTCCTTGCGTACATTTTCTCCCAGATTTTGTGACTGCGCGTGTATATGACCACCGAAAAAAGTCGATTTCGTCGACACGCTCGAAGACAGTCCAGTATCGAAGATGTGCCACGACTGCGCGTGTGACTGTTCATTGGTCCCGCCGAAGTGTGCTCGCGTACTCGTTGAAGTACAGCCGTATGCATATGTCGATCGAGCCGAGGCTGCTTCCACTCGCAGCCTATGAATTACCAAAGGGAGACCATCTATGCCGGCGAGTAGATGGCTCCAATCTCTCCAACGCTGTTGACTCGAAGTGCACCGCCCTCGGCGCTGAGAAGCTGAGAGAGGTTATTCGACAGGGTCAGCATGGACCTTGTACCACACCGAACTCCTTCCCCGATGGCTCGAAGCTGAAGAGGCGCGTACTTGAGGAACTGCTGATCCTCCTACCATTGTAGTCACACGAACCGACTGTGGCACAGCTTGCGGCGCAAGAGGAGGATCATCAGTGGCTGGTGTCACTATCGGGGAAAAACCCAGGCCTCGTCTCGACGGTTGAAACGGAAGTTCAAGCCCAAGCCCTTCACGAAGCACACTAGACGCAACCCACATTCCGACCTCGAAAACTTGCGCAATCTCTGGAGATCTTTGCCTATCGAGTCGGAAGTTCCGACGCGAGGTACTCCAGCTGACACACTGTCTTGTCCGATGCTCAGCCTGTTCGGATGCTTTCTGCGGTCAGTGCGCATGGCTCAGCCTCACTGCGACGGTACACCTTGCTCTAATGGGTTCATCACGCCAACACGTCCTACATGCCGGCAGTGCCTTGAATGCTGACGTGCCTATGGCTGTCGGGCGTCCCTATCGATTGGCGGCTTCGGTTTGTGCTTCCAGCCGCTTCTTGCCCGACACTTCGCACCTACCGGGGATGGATGACAGCAAACTGCGGAGTACATAGCATTGCCATTCCAGTTTGGCGACAACCAGGGTTCTTCTGTGATACTCATAAAACCTGTCAGGCTCGCCTACAGCTTCGCCCTTCGGAGCGCGCCCGCTGTGCAATCCTACATTGATGGTGGCGGGCTTCTTGCATCCATTGCCTTGTTTTCCGTGAGGTCAGATATCCTCATGGGGCCACAAATATGTCCACACCAGCGGCTCGTATCGGGATGCTTCGTTCATTTGATGTAGTCTTGCTGTCATCTATCTGCCAGGCCGGCATCGCTCAATTGACGCTCCTGGGCGTCACCATGTCGCCAGCGGTTCCTTCGCCATCGTCCAATACCATGGCACGGTCCTGACAATCGTCATGGTCTCATTGCTATGATCACACTCGCCCTGATAGGCCGATACGACCGTGAAACAAAGAACGGTATCCCTAGACTAGTAGTATTGGGCGCTAGAATGACAAAGTTACATGAGAGATTACACTACAAACGAAGCACACATCGTCATATTTCAATCGGCCTTAACGGTACCGTCTATGAAATAGAGGACACCATTGATAGCCTAGGTTTTTTGACTCGGTTCAATGACTCAATAGGATGAAGGAAGGAACAGACGTACTTCTCTCATACGAGATATCTGCACATCGCCCTCGAGCAAAACCCGACGCCATTCTGGTTCGTTCGGACTTCCCTTCACTTCACTGAACGAAACCTTCTTGTTCTCATTCAGGGTCGGATATGTTTGGGAAGAAAGTTCGATAGGAGATTTCTATTGGCGTCATAGATAAGCCCACGAGCGGCTCGTTAATAGAAACGGGACGCACAGGAATAATATGCATGGACACCCATCGTTCCACATCACTGGGGGAAAGAGCCGATGGGCTCTAGGTTCAAATGTACAACAAATTCGAGGAAATGTCGATGTTTGTCCCACATGTATCTCAAGCATACATGCAAGAAAACCTTATCGTGTATTACTTCATTGCCGAAGCCTGTGCCTCGGGAGGAAATACGAAATGTAGCTCATATTTGATTCAAATTGATTTTGGTATCAAATTTGTCATTAGTTTTAGCATTTGATCCGGGAAGCCACGCAGCGCAGATCCCCTTTGTTCTCCCTTTCAACGAACAAAGGGATATTTGTATTGCGTGGGATTTGTGCAAGACATGCAAAGCAAATCGTATGTTTCTCAACAAGTTCCATTCAGAACAGATGCAAGCCATATTTTCAGTTATATTCTTAGACATATGCTTTGGAAATACAGAAATACATGATATGATTGTCTTGCATGTATGCCGGAATTATATGCTGCACAAATATTGGCATTCTCTTGAATTTGTTGTACATTTGATTTCGGATCGCATCGACTCATTCCCCCAGTGCATTGCGTTTTGTACGCTCGTCGAACTCCTGCTCGGATATGTCGATATCGTCGTGCACAGACTCAGGATCTTGGTGACTTTCCGAAGGCTCAACACATAATCTAGATGATACACAGTACTACGACGAGATACTCACGGTTTTCGAGACAAGGCTATAATGGCCTTGTTTGAAGGCACTAGCACAGTGCTCCTCGCATTGACGTCGAATAAGCAGCGGCTTATCTCGGTCTCCCGTGCGTAGGAGAAGAAGATCGATGCAGAAGTTTCGATCGTGAGGAGGTCGGCTAGACTTGGTCCTGAGAGCCGCTGTTCCGTCTCAGGCATGCTACCAGAATCTGCTGTTAGAGCAATCTGTTCGTCAAGAGACGAGTTTGCGAGCAGCGGTATCAGCAGCAGGAGAACAGAGCGCAATAACATGACGTGTGGTATGGACAGAGACGACTCGGGAAGGACTTGAAGCCGGTGAGGTCACCTTTTGCGGACAAGCCGTTGCCGGCGGTCCGGGCAGCCCTGTGACCTCATGCACACTCGAGTTCGCTGCTGTTCAGTGTTCCCTTTCGTCGCTTAGAAAGCCCTCCTGGTACAACCCACAGGGTACTTAACATCACATGAATAACTTGCAGCGTGTCTTATCTATTCTTGGCGGCGCGGGTCAGCCTGAGATACGGCCATTTTTCCGATAATTGTATTCGTCATAGGTGCGTGCGATGCTGCAGACGCTGTCCCTGGTTTTTGTGTCCTACTGATTCGGTGGTTGTATATCGGCCGCTCGTGTTCGGCTGGAATACGCCACCCATACATCATCTGAGGACTCAATGGCACGAGAGGGGAATTTCTTTATCATATCGGCCATCGTCTGGCGGCTGCTTTCCCTGGTTCCTCGGCGTAATGAATACCGCCCCCGGCGTCCCTTTCCGTGCCTCCATATCACGGCCCATTTTAGGATATAAGGGACGGCCAGGTTCGTATTTATGGCGGTTTCGAAGACTTATTCACCCCCTACTCCTTTCGTCATCTCCGCAACTTTACCATGTCTCAAGAAGTGAAATTGGAATATCAGCAGAAGGACATGCCCTTCCGCAGGCTTGGTCCTAGCGGCTTGCGTGTGCCCTTGTTCTCACTGGGCGGATGGCTGACTTTTGGAGGTACCGTAGTTGGTGATCCCGTAAAGGTGCGTTAGATCCTCGGGAAAAGAAACGAGGGCGGCGCAAGCGATGCTGAAAATTCGATTTCAATTGGCAGGAAATCGTCAAGACCGCTATCGAGAATGGAATCAACATGTTCGACGAGGCGGAGACTTATTCCAAGGGCAAATCGGAACTGGAACTGTGAGTGCAAGTACGAACGGCTTCACGTCACCCCACCGCTAATTCCGAGGCATTCATCTAAGTGGCCGAGTGTTAAAGGAACTTGGTGTGCGCCGCGCTGACTACATCATAACCACCAAGATCTTTTGGGGCACTCGCCCGGGGCCGAACAACGGCGGCCTGTCTCGCAAGCAGTAGGTCATCATCCTATCGCGAGAAGTCCTCACCTGATGACACCCGTTCAGCATCATCGAAGGTGTGAAGGAGTCCCTGGAACGCCTTCAGCTGGACTATCTCGACGTTGTCTTTGCTCACCGCCCCGATCACAATGGTAGGCGGGTGGACTTCCTTTCGCTAGACCGGAAACTGACATTATTGAGTGACGGCATTGTTTAGTCCCGATGGAGGAGGTCGTTCGCGCCTTCAGCTGGGTCATTGACCAGGGTCTCGTATGCTTTGCCTTCTGCGTGGCAACATGTCCGTTTTCTGAAGCCGTGCTCACAGGCGTATTACTGGGCAACCTCCGAATGGACCGCCCGGGAAATCGAAGAAGCGAACCGTAAGCATTGTTTCCCAACAGCACCAAGTTATTGACCAACGCCACCTGATCTCAGATATCGCTCACAAACACGGATGGCATGCACCCATTGCCGAGCAGTGCGAGCACAAGTAAGGGTCTGTTCGACACCCCTGTGGCGGAAATTAACTTCATGATATCAGTCTTCTTCACCGCGAGCGCGCAGAGGCCGAATACGCGTAGGTGCCACACACTAGCACCATGCGAATATCTGACCGACGACTTTCCCCCTAGTCCCTTGTACAAGAAATACGATCTCGGCACCACTGTCTTCTCTGGCTTGGCCAGGGGACTGCTCACCGGCAAGGTCAGCCCCCAAAAGTTGCTCATTTTCCCACCCTGACGATCGTCCCACAGTACAACGACGGTATCCCCGAAGGCTCACGGTTCGACACGAACAAGGACTTCTTCAAGGAGCGAATCGCCTTCCTGCAGTCGGAAGACGGCAAGAAGCAAATTGAAATCATCAAGAAGTTGACTCACTTCGCCGAGACTGGTTCGTTTCGCCGCTGCTTATGATGCTCGGATTCTCACTGCTCAAAACTACAGAACTGGACTGCAAGATCGGGCATCTGGCGCTAGCTTGGGTAGCGAAGAATCCGAACACGAGCACAGTCATCCTTGGAGCTACCAGCCCTGAGCAGATCCTGGACAACTTGAAGGCGTTGGAGGTGATCCCCAAGTTGACGCCAGAAATCCTGAAGAAGATCGACCACATCGTCGCCAACAAGCCTTCTGGCCGAGTACGTTCACATATCCCAGAATACGGATGTACACTGAACATCTTCTCTAGCCAACATATGGTAGGCCTGCATTGGATGCGTATGGGAGACTGCCGGTCGCCTGAGACTTGATCGATGATGGAGGTCGCATCTGTAATTATTGAAGTTGCAGTCATTTTTGTGTAGTATTATTGAAAGACTAGATGATCGCAAGCAAAGCTTTGCGTATCTAGTCATTCTGCGGGATTTTTTTTTCAGACGAGCAAAAACGTCTTCAGCCAATCTCTAATTTTGCGCGCAATGCTTGCTTCGACCAGTGCCCAAGCACCAGGCACCGACCGCACACAAACGATCGCATATCTCGCCAACTCGACCATAGTGACTATCTGTTCTTATAGATCGTCACTTCCAACATACTCGACAGAAATGACGGACGAATCTCCATCCTCATCCTCCCTACGATCGATCCCGTCAAGCTCTGCTACCAAATTGCGTATGAATGTCATATCCTCAAAGGTACTTTCGGCGTCCTTGCGCTCGTAAAACCACCGGCATTCGAGCGATTGACACTGAATGGGCTCGCCAGGCGGAAGACCTGTGCAAGAGACGCAGACCTCGTGCGCAGACTGCAGACGACGCTCTTGAACACGTATGCGGGAAAGGAGGTTGGCGGCCGTCTCTTGCGGCATGGATCGACAATCCGTACATATTCCTGTCAGGCCGTGGTTCAATAAGTCAACAGATTTTCCAGGTACCAGCCCTGCAGCTTACCCTGGGACGTAGCTGCACCGCAGGAAATGCACTGAAAGCTGGAAAAGTGCATGTCAATGTTCGATGCTAGCCGCGCATCTGCCTTCAGTACAGATTTTTGAGGCGACATTTGGATCGTTTCTTGGGGATTGACGCGCAGCCTCCTGGGCATGTCCTCGAACCAAGCTCGAACGTCTGCCCCCACAAGATTGAATATACGTTCCAAGGGAGGGATCAGCACGCGGCTGATGTAGTAGGTACCGTCCAACCGTTTCTCCCTGGCGTTGTCCACCTTTCAATTGCGGGTACAGTAAGAGGACATGTCTACATACCGGCTTTCGATCAGCTCTTCTGGCCGGACAGCGCGGTCTACCAGTCTCGTATTTGGTTCCCCCCGCGTGATGACGTATGGTACGCGATCTCCATACTGTGGTTCGTCATTCGGGTCGAGCGCGGCTCTCCGGGCTGCAACAGTGACGCCTGGCGGAGGCGGAACTTTATCACTATGGACGCGGTGAGATTGTTTAAAATTCTGTACGGAACTCGCCACCTACCTGTATGTTCCCAGCTTGACTTCTCGTGCGAATATGAAGTCTTGGACACATATTCTGTTTTCCAAAATATCCCCCCAATAACGACAGCAGTACTCTTTGATTGCGCTCAAATCCTGCGTATTGAACAGAATCCTAGTCAAGAAGTTAGGTTCATGCCAATCGTGCGGTTTCGTGGACGACTAACCTCAGGGCGTTCTCCGTCATTTTCTGCTGGGCCGGGACGCCGTCCCTCCGGATAGTTTCAATCCCTTTCGCGTCAAACACAGGCTCTGTATCGTCCGGATGTTCGAACTTGAATCCGACATATCGCTTCTTGGCCATGAAGACGCAGGGAAGATAAACCTGGAGAACCGATGTTATCGAACATTTGCCACTTTGCACGGACAAGCTTACCTTTTCAAACTTCAGCTTTACTGGCGCAGGGTTCATTAAGGTGATGGCCTCGGCGATATCATGTCCAATTCGAAATGCTTGTTGTTTAGTCTTCCCGGGAAGATATATAAACAGCGAGTCCGTGTCTCCGTAAACAACTTGAGCGCCCCATTTCCCCGCAGTCTCAATATATTTGATAGCCTGCTCATCTGCGTCAGTGCAAAAGCGAGAGATCGGTGCGCAGGCCATACCTTTTCCAGTGTTTCCCTTCCACTCTGAACGATGCTATCGGCAATCTCCACTGCTGGCATTCTTCCCGAAAATGTCGCACTGGTGTAGCCATAAGTGACGTTGGCGATGTATTTGAGGCCCAATTGACGTGCATTCAAAACACGCTGAAGGGTCTGATTGCGCTTGAAATATAGTTCTCATCAGAAGGGACTGAGAACCCACCTCGTTCCCTTTGGCGCCTTTCATGGCTTGTTTGACCATGACCCTCGTTTCCAGCAGTTCTTTGAGCATACGGCCTAGCAAGCCTTTTCGTACTTCTTGTTTCAAGTAGACAATGCCATTCGGAGCGACTTGAAATGCAGATGTCAGAATCCAGACAGCTGAAAGGAACAGGAAAGCACCTACTTCGAATCTGATCTTGTAATGTAGATATTAATCCTTCTGGTAGTTGAAGATCACTGACCCCGAGCTTGTTTTGACCTTTGAAGGGAATGACGCGACCAAGGCAGGTAGAATAGCAATAATTATATGCAATCATTAATGAAGGGTATAAGGATTGGAAGTCGAGGACGACCACAGGGCCATTATAAAATGCTGAACGGGGCTCCATAATCAAAGGCATACACTCTGCCGCATTTTGTTTGCCAACCTACACATAAATGAGTGGTGTGATCTCATATCGAACGAGAGTAACGACTTACGTCGTCCTTGCTAGGTGATAGCAACACGAAGCTTTCAGGCTTAGCAATCCGAAACATGAAGGACTCGACCTTGAACTGAGACCCTCTGCTGATGACGGAGGAAAAATCCACGCCGAAGACTCGGGCAAACTCTCTGCATAAGGATGAGCGCATGCGGCAGTACGTAACGAAACGGATGCTTACGCAGTCTTTGTGATCGTCTCCGCGGCGTCAAGCATGTGCAATACCGTCGAAGTACGCTCTAACAAGTGGCGCAATAACATTCCTTTACGGTACGGGACCTCGCTTTGATACCAGCTCGTCAGCGTTAATGGAGAATATTTTGGTATTCTGAGGATGACCCAGATACAGTCAGATGAGGACGTCGATACTATAGGGCTACGTACCGTCGGCGAAGAAGATTGAAGGCAGTATTCTCAAAAGTGTACAAAGACAGGCTGAGCTCCACGCGCATGATACGCCATACGTTGAGGACGTGTCGTCCAGCGACACGAAACGTCGATGATGTTCGCCCATCCCATTCACTGGGGTTTCCGCGTAGTACTTGAGGTGCACGGGATATTTCGTCACCGATGTCCAAACCTATTCGTATGTGTCAACTCATGACGAAAGTGTGATTGAACAGGGCACGAACCGATATGGCGACCACGAGCACTGAGATACCCCCATGACATACTTTGGATCTCCCAGCCGACAACAATGTCGGGATCCATGTCTAGGACCTTGTCAATCAAGCCATTTATAAGTTCTACTTCATTCTTGACAACGTCTAGCGGGCAATCGCGAGGTATGGCTACACGGGATAGGTCGCCGTTCGTAGTAATGACGCCAGATTGGTGGTGCGTTTTCGCATCTCGCAGGTTGTGGGAAGTCTGAAACGAATATATCAAGATAGCAATTTCGTCGACGTTGGGGTCGGGCTGTAATGTCCCTCGAGAAGGTGCTGTGAATAAATCAACATTTATAATCTGCAGTATCGCATGACGACGTACCAAAAACTTCGAGCGAAAGGATAGTCATGTCCTGCCTTTTTCTCTGTGAGATGTCGGATGCTGGAGGCTTGACAGCGATTTGCACTGAAGGATGACTTGTCTGGCCGTATATATGAGCAATCGCAGAAAACGCCCGCTTGAATAAACGAAACTCGCCTGGAGGCACGCGGAGAGCTGCTCGGAAGACAGCCACTTGTATATCTGCCGTTTGGAAGGTGGCGAAACAGAATATTCCCAACCACCAACACCAACAGACTCGCAAACCCCGAATGAAAACCGATCAACGGCAAACCCGTCCTCCATCCCAAAATTATGTTCCCATTCATCCAGGGTATCCGGATCCTTATGTCCCCTGAGATCATAGACGAGCCCGGCATATTCTCGTAAATATGCTGGTGCGTCTGCGACTTTAGAGTAATATGGGTCTTGATAGATCGCAGACGGCAGGCCATGAGCTTCAAGAGCTGAAGTCAAGTTTCCAGGTAGAGGTGGGGGAAACTTGTAAACGAATATATTCCCAGCTGGCCTCTTAGCCAAAGATGATGCCAGACGATGCCATTGGGTGCTTGCAGTGCGGCGAACCTGCGTTAGCTGAGCGGCGTTGCTGTCATCGGTGGGGGATACTGCGAATCGAACCACCAGGTCAGTGCCTATTCGACGTCTCTTGTTCGATCGGGTCGTCTCCTGTCTTGCCTGTCCTGGCTGTCGCCTTGGGGTTCCAGACCCATCGTCATGAAAGATGCTGGAATTATCTAGGTAATCTGCATTCTGATCTTCATCCTCAAAGAACGAAATGTTGCCTGCTGCTGATACTTCGCTGTCCAGTGTCACAGTGGGCTTCTTAATTTCATTTTTAGGCCTGCATTTGCGCATAATAAAGTAAGCAAGGTGACGAGTAGAGGGTGCGACAATACAGACCTGGCAGCTTCTAAAGCTCTCCACAGGGCGTGGTGCTCTTTACGCATGACTTGACGTCTGATGGGGAAGGGGAAGGAAAAAGAGTCAATAGGATCCACGTTATTCTCAACCCGCACTCACTGCTGTCCTGAAATGGATCGCGCCAGAGGGGTCTTGTAACGGCTGGAATTGCGAGTGAGACTTTAACGTGCGTCAATCTTTGCTTTAGTTCGCTGGGCAGACCCGTGATGACTGATGTCTATACCTAAGTGGGGTCTCTAACCAATCAGGCTGACTCGCCTCAGTCCCATGTTCAGTACGAGGTGGAGAGCTACGGTGGCTTGCTAGAAAAGACAATCACACACCGATCCGATGTATCAGGCGGCGTTCTTACCGGCAGACTTGGGAAGGGTCCTATTTGCTGACGGCGTGGTTGGACTGTGTCGGTATCAGATCATGTTCTGAATGGCAAACAGACTACATACCTTTCAGGATCTTCGTCTACAGCCGGGGCGCAAACCTCATCTTGCTCGGAGTCTAGTTCTTCTGCAAGGACGTCGTCGGGGAGTTCTGGATCGTTGTCTCTTTGATCATCAATGTGGGTCTCTAACTCGGCTTCTTCGTGTTCAATGAGATCCGACAATTCTTGACTCGACAGGAGCGACTCATCAACAACAACGTCTTGCGTATCGGGATTGGCTGGGGTGGCAGACCTTCTATCGGCGCCGGATGGATGACTTGACGATACTTGTTGGTAAGGATTGATTTCTCCCTCTCCGACGCGTTCCTGTCCGCCGGGTTTCCAGGACTTGAATTCGTCCTCCCAGAGCGCCTCAACGCTCTCAAACGTTGTCATGACCCATTTCTGCCAAGGCTTTCCCTCATCTAGATGTGCATCCGTCCGCTTCGTCTCCGTCCGTTTCTTCAACTCATCCCACCATCTTGTTTCTGCTACCCATTGCCAATCGCGATTTCGAGACCTATCGCTCGGATCAATGGGCATTTCAGGGGACGGTTCCAACCCGAGCTCCAGTCGCCGTCGTCGTTCATCATCCCAGAGCTCGCGCACACCGAGAACGAGGGGTTCAGTCGCGTCCCCTTGTGCTGATTTCGATGGAAGATATTGGATGTCTCGCGCGGAGAGCATATAACGGTTGAGAATTTGAGCGGCGATAGCGTCGACTTCCAGCGACATTCTAGACTGGCGAAAGCATGGAGAGGATTTGAACGTACTCACGACTCTCTGCATCTCAACTGTATTGTTGATATCATCGTCTCTGTGGCAGCGGTGCCAAACTTCACCGAGGTCTATCCAACCACAGCCGTAGAGCCCGAAGTCGCACAGAAATTGTAGGATGAAACTGAGGTGACTCTCAAATACGCGGAACCGGGTGTTCATCACGGTGCCAGATCTAAGGATGGCAACAGCGCGATGGACAATTGCCGGGTCGATGATGTGGATTTTGAGAAATGGCGAATGTGACGAATGAAAGCCATAGAAGTGGAGGCCTTTGACCAAGACAACAGCACGAATGAACTGCGACTTCGTGGAATGGGGATCCCTCTTCATAGACACAGCGATAGCATGATTGAGCGAGTTCGTAATATGCGCGATATACCGCTTTACTGTCGTAGCCTATGAGAGCGTGTTGTTCTGAGGGGTCAATCGAACTCACCGCTATCCGGACTCATTCGACCACCATATTCAACATAAAGATAAGGATACACTTGATGTACATGAAGGCAACAATTCCTCCCAACAGAGGATTCTCCAAAAATGCGGATTACCGGGGCCAGCGGGAAGGGGCTGTTGTCGAGTTGAGTCACTTGACTAACAGCATGGTCGATTTGAGCTATTCGCACTCGAAGCTTTGGTCTGCCCGGGTCCATATTAACACAGTATTAGAGTATGTCAGGTGAACGTCATTGTTAGACGTTAGATGATCAGGGCCAGACAGGACAGTGGTTGAGACAGTACTGAAGCCTGTACAGCGGTGACTTGATGTGGACGGAAGGAAGTAAAGATGTCAACAAACATGAACAAATAGCGATCGCAGGCAAGTCCAATTTCAGTTTTACTTACTGGTGGAACGAATTGACGACTGCAGCGTAGTAAATTCTTAACTTGGGTTCATATCTCTAATGCCATCTGATGCACTTCGAGTACTTCTGACGGTGCGCAAGACAATCTGCTGTTTATACGGTCTCTTACTGGCGATGCTTCGCACAGAACGATGATGGACCTCCAGGCCCAGATTCCCCGTACATCTATGGACTATATAAGCATCTTGTTAATGTCCTTGGTGAATATATTATTCGCATCATGGAAGACTTACCAGTAAACGTCACTCCGTACAGGCTGGGATGTCAAGGTTGTGATACCCAGTACACAAAAGTCGTGGATCGGTCAGCACAGACTTTATCACGACCTCCATTGACATTCTTAAACCCAACGTTTCTCTGCGATGCAGGAAAGGCATATCACATCAAAGACACTATTAGGGGCAAATACTACTACCCCCGCGACCCAGGTCGGCACCGCTGTTTGTCGGTTATCGTTTGATCCTAATAATCGGGTTAGATGGGCTGGGAGAGATTACAGAAGCGTCACGACCTCTCAAAGAGGGTGAAATTGCGGAATGGATCCTCCTCGACGGCGCAAGTCTACATGCCTTGTCATAGGGGCCGCATGATTGACCAATCAATTTTAGACGCCGGCTACTTGCACTAACGTAGCTCTGCATAATCTATATCCTGGACAAATAGACCTTGTGGTACGTGCACTTGAATGATCCACCGAAGACGACCCATTAATCCACATCTTCTAGTTGTCCGGTCCCAATTTGGGGCGCAACACCTCTGGTGCGTCACTTACTTACAGGTGACATGAACTCTCGTTGCGATTCTAATGGCTTGTCTGTTACTCGCTTCCTAGCTGCCTTCGCCCTCTCATCTGGCACAATCGGCGCTGCTTTATCCTCTGCCCTTTCCGGGACACGGTCGATAGCTTTGTCATACGGGACCGTCGTCCGTCCTACACCGATCGCTTGGTTTGAACCTGCCCATACTCTTTCATTGCGCATCATCAGATACCTTTGGGACAACTGGGGGAAGGACGAGGGAGGCTTGCGCAACAGCGAAGTGGATCTGTATAATGTCAACATTCCCATGATCGCAGGCCTACTTGACGATGAGGGCCTCAAGATTTGTTGGACAACGATCTGGCGAAACGCTTACGGTCGTCTCTTCGAGGCCCTCCCCGACACGCAGACGGCGACTTTGACGAAGGAAGTCCCGGACGCAGGCCCAGACGCGCTGAACGCACCCACGAGTACCGGTACAGCTGTTGCATCAGCGCGACCAGGAAGTCTCGTCTTCAAGTTCTCCCCAGAGATGAAGGGCCTAATCACTCCGGACGAGCACACACTACCCGAAGGATCTGATGGCTGGGCCATTCTCAAAGGATTCGTGAGCGTCACGCCTTTGCGCGCAAGTTACGCCGAGCCTCCAGTGGGGGTCAGGATAGCCGGAGAGAATGAAGGATCCGATACCATAATTTGGAAGATGAAGCTTTGATCTGACAAGATAGTAGAGAAGTGAATCGTTAGTATCATTGGTATCGTAGGATCATAAATCAATATCAGTGTCCTGTGCCATCTATGTGGTATGTATGTACGTCCCAACATGGCTGGATTTCAGCCATAAATACTGCTTAGTATAACAACCATCCCAGTGTGCATGCCATGATGCTCATGGTCCATGCTAGATAAACGTGGCCAAGAGAGCGGGTTCCCTTGGATATGTGGCCAGTGATATCCTGTCGACGATAGACCTTGAGATTGTTAATACTCCAGGATGCGTTCTGTACTGCAATTCAGTTTCGAAATTTGAATCGCGACTATGAGGCGTACCACAAAATTGGAGGGATCCGTAATGCGATCACTGCATGTTCCAGGGCAGCCAGATGTAGCATATGAGTTACCAGCCCAATCGCCACAGAATGTTATATCTAAACAAACGTGAGCGTATACACAAGCGCGAACAACCTTGAGACATACCAAAGATGATGGAATGGTTCACGAAGTATTGGAAAGGGTTGCAGCTGTCGGGAGCCAGGGCTGCCACAGGCTCTCCCCAGTTGGCTGGATTTGGGGCGCCATTCACGATGTCTTGCGGAACGGCGACCCTATAGAACGACCCTTCGTTGACAGAGATTTAGACTTCATTGACGCAACAATTCGGGTCGGCTTGTCACTCACAGACTGCTACGCCATCCTTATCCCATTTCATCGCAAACACACCGCCACCCTGAGCGTCGAATGTAGGTCCATAGGATGCTCTACTCCACTCGGTGATCCCACAGCCCGGAAGTGTGGCGCTACCTTCACAGTTCAGACCTGGTTGATTGTTTTGTGGCTGGTGTGCCGTGAGTCATCGTACTGTCTATGAAACGAGCTCCACTCACCACAATAGTGCCTGTGAAGTTGGCTGACGGTGTTAAGGTGCAGCCTGCAAGCATATTAAGAGTCAATATATCTCAAATGTTGGTCAGACGCACCAGGTGCAGTGTGCCATGTGACTTGGTTGTGTTCGTTATCATGGACCCCTTCAATTATGTCGATTTCCCCTGTCTGAGTGACCGATGAGACAACATGTACCATCTCATCAACGGCATGGAGGACCCACAGACGGCCATACACCATCGCCAAGTGTCCAAAACGCCGGCCACACCCCTGGCAAGTATGAATATTGGGGAGCACAGAGAAGAAACTGAACGTACCGCAACCCCACGGCGCCCTGTTGATATCCAAGATAAAAAGGCCCGTGTTGTATTGGGCGTGACTAGACACTCGAACACTGCAGATAGTAATTCAATGCATGTCGAGTCGAACAGCGAAACGACAACATTCGCACCTTTGACGGTTCGCTCCAGCGGGCAACCATGTTGTATCATCGCCCTTCATGATGACTTTGTTATTACCGTCCACGTATGCCAAGTTGTTTGCAAATGCAGTGACATTATTGACATATCTATTCTCATTGAAGGAGTGTCAGCGAAGGACACCATCAGTTGAAGAGATGCATACTCGACGGTTCCACTAGACGCTGGTCAGCATGGGTATGGCGTAAGAAGACGATGAACTTCTCACTGAGTAGGATCTGAATCGTTGTAGAAACCGAATGCACTAAGCAGACAGCTTTTGAGCACCTCAGACTACGAAGGGTATCCAAAGCCCTCTTACTCAAAGAAGTTGGTGTAATCATAGGTGTCTTGTATGATCCACAGTACATTCGAGCTATTTCCCTGCACAGTGGTATTTGTGTCTCGCTTCACGTCACGCTGGGCGGGGTTTCCGAAAAATGGCATGTTGATATTAGGAAACGCGAAGGAGAGCGGAGTGCCCGAAGCGAGCAGGATGAATAGGAAGTCATGGGTATGCATCGTGAGGATCGTGAACCGGAGAAAGATGACCGTCGAAAGGACCCTTGCCAAGAGTGAGAAAGATGAACGAGAAGGTGAACATGCGAGTTCCTCGTGGAGGCAACATGAGTTATTGGAGACATTCGGAATTAGTAGTCGGAATGTGGTAAGCACCAAGAATAACAGCGGAGCAAAACAACACACGTCATCCATGCATGATCTGTTAGCACAGCGTAGTCCAATGCTGTTGCTCTACAGCACCAGTGTGCAAGTCCAGAGGGCGTGCACGATCTATCCTGGACCTTACACTGCTCGTACAGAACTGGCTAGCGCTTATGATATGTATACCGTTTTTTCCTTCGCCACACTGAAAGCTCATCATTTTCAGACACGGCTGCTCACGGATCGTAGCGGAATGTGATCATATGGTCATAACCATAGTAGACTCGACAACAACATGGCAGTAATGGCGGAGAAAAAGGAGACAACAGCGTTGCATGATAATAAAAGCACAATACAACGATCACCGGTAACGGCGAAGGCTGAGAGTGTTGTGCTTTTTCCAGGTCGCCACCCGAGGCGTGTGGTTGTAGCGGTGACCCTTGCCGAGGCCACGGTTCTGAGAAGGGACGACGTTAACAAAATCAACAGACGGAAAAACACGGCATGAAGGCTCACCTGCTTGCCGATGCTGGTCAAGCCACGAGCCTCGCGGCGCTTGTGGACGGGTGCGGTGATCCAGTTGATCTTGGGGTCACGACGAATCTGCGGAAATAGGACATCGGTATGTGAATCAAACAAAGAAGGTATTTTGACATACCGCCTTGTGTTGAGGGTCAACGAGGATGACCTCGTAGTACTTGTAAACACCGTCCTGGTTGATCCAGTACGAGTTCAAGACACGCAGGTTGCCGCAGCGCCTGCCAACACGCTCCTCCGCAACACTCCTCAGGCCACGCTGGAACTTGAGGTGGTTGACACCCTGGTGCACAGGCTTGCCGTAGGTAGCACCTGAGAAAAAGTGAGATGGTTTGGGCATAGCGATTGAAAAATCACATACCCTTGGGCACATGCTTTTTGCGGTTACCCCTCCTGACACGGACACGGTAGATCACGTAGCCCTGCTTCGCCTTGTAGCCGAGGCGGCGAGCCTTGTCGGGGCGGGAAGGACGGGATGCGCGGTGGATGACATTCAGCTGACGGTACTCCCAGCAGCTTGAGCAAACGCCTCAGTATACAGCGATATCCAAATGACCTCAAGCAACTCACCGAACACGCAGAAGGAAGCGCAGCACATCCGACTGCTTCTTTTTGTACAGCTCTCCGATATATTTGTAGGCACCCATCCTGCAGGCTAACGAGGTGAATCAGTATGCGTCATCCAGAGTCCAGCATTGACATCCATCGTCTCCAGCCTGCAACAGCCCGTCTTTCGGGACAGAAACCACAGTACACGGCCCACAAAACCTCTACGAGCATTCAGAATCGCATACTCACCTCCGACGGTCTTGAAGTTTTGGTCTTGAGGGCCCTGTAGTTAGCGACTGGAACGCGGATGATAGACACACTCCGTCGGGCCAAAGTTTGTCGGCATTGGCCGGAGTTGCGGCAGGACCCCGAATACCCCTAGGTCAGCCTACACGCCCGGACCGCTAAACATCACCACAATCAATACTTGCTTCCAGTTTCACCGAAAGACCAGTGTCTTCAACAGGATAAAAAAAACGCGAGCAACAAGATAGTACAAATCCGTATTAGATCCTTCGTCGGTAATGCAACATGTCGACTATTCGTACAGGTAGAAAACTCTCGTCCTACATCATGCCTTCCCGCGCGATCATGTCGGCGCTCTGCCTCCTTCCCTCTCCCTCTTCGACCTGAGCTTCATCCAGGCAGTGACCAGGAACAAAACCCATGCAAATACAATCAGGACAACGCAAGACACTGCGAAGAACTTCCCTCTTCTCCTACGCTCGGGCTCGAGTGCTAGATCCTCTTCTGATTCCGCGGCTATCTCGGGACCCTGAAGGTCTGGGTGCTCTAGCGTTTGAGAGGGCGCAGGCTCGGGATTCGTATTCGCCAGCCAGTGGCGATTAGCAGCTTTGTCGCGTCGATCTAGGTAGGCCAGCAGAATGATACCAATGAACTGCAAGACGTTGACGACAAGGAAGCTGAATAATAGACTTTGGTATCGTGCATCTTCGGCTGCATGGTTCTTCGAAGAAATATCCATGATGTTCTTGACCTTAGCATCCAATGCGATTCCTGCCAATGTCTGCGAAATTGTAGTGCCGGTCTGCTCCAACTAGAAAAGTCTCAATTATTCGATCTAATGAGTACCGAGATGTTCAGAACACATACGCTCTTATGGGCCCCGAGTGTGGTCGAGATATATTTGGACTGTACCAGTTGGGGTACAATGACTACGAGAAGCACTGACGCCAAAGTCAGTAGAAGCCTAGAGTCGTATTGGAGCTACACTTACGGGGCGAATATCCAATACCTGTAGCAAACGATACGATAGCAGGCCATGCGGTATGTGTCGCCGATGGTGGAAGGACCAGCCATGTATAAGCGAAGAGGGTAAGCAGCGAGGAACAAGCAAATAGCACGATGACGAATGACGGTCGCTTCACTCGATCTATAATGAAACCAACCTGCGCAACTCAGTATGGTGGTAACAGAAATTTCTTCTGAGTCTTAACTCACAATGGGATATAAGAATATACTGCCGGCGAGAAGGTATGATGCCTGAGTGCTTGCCTCGGACTCCGGAAGTTGGTAACGGCGTTCGATGATATTCCTGATGTGAAAAGGCGTTGAGCGACCATGTCCAAACTGCATCTTGACCAGAACTCACGCAGCAAGATGGGTAAAGGGATGCCATATAGCACCACAAAGAACGTTTACGGCAATATACCTTACAAAATGGCAACGTCAGCATCTCCACGACCATTTCTGTATTTTCGAAGAACACGCACGCCCAAAATACATCGCCCAGCTTCGTCAATTCTCGAAGATTGACCTTCTTCTTCTTCGCGACTTTCTCTAACGCCTCTGCTTCGGACATATCCTGAATAGCAAAACGACGCGCAGCCTCTTGAAGTTCAGGGGCTTCTAACTCCGCTCCTGCACCATCGACAAGCCATGCAGACGCGTAGACATAGACTAGATTGATGAGAAAAGATATGGCTCCTAGGGTAGCAGCCGCATAGAAAGGTGCGTGAGGTCCATAGCGTTCCGATAAAGGGTATGATGTGCGGGCCGAAATGAAAGAGGCCGCCTTGCCGGCCACAAGCCCCAAGGCCAGCGATAATCCCAAGCCATGAGATCTGAAGAAGCGAACGATGATGGTCTCCTGTACAACAGCTAACGGACTGACTCCGAGGCCAAATATGAACATTCCGCATGCCATGAGCCGTACGCTCTGCATCAGGTCGCCGATTAGCAGCAAGCTCAGACCTAATGAACAGTAAGTACACGACAGGTAATAAAGATGGAATCAGAGACCTGAGAAGATCGCGCCTGTAGCAAGTATGCTCGTAAATGTCGTACCGAGCCTGCTTGCCATAAGCCCTCCGATGAGCGGTGTCCATGTGCTGTTCAAGCTGAAAGCGGAGACTAGAAGACTAAATTCGGTGTTCGACGTGCCCATTTCCCTTGACAGCCTGGATTTCAAGGGTGCGAGAATATAACTCCCACTTCAAGCCGGTAAATAAACCCAGTGCGATGGTATAGAAATGTGAGGACGCACTAGTGACTTCCCACACTGAAAAAGCAAGCACATAGCAATGCGAGAACTCGAACGAGAAAGGCGCGAAATCGTAAAGATGGGGGTTGATATACAGCGAGATGTCGTGGGGGATATTCCTGGTTCGCATCGTTTCCTAGCAATGGGTGCGATTCATGAGGGCCATCCTCATATGGACCGAGAGCAGACGGCCGAGGACTTGATTCCCCGGACACATCCGCTGAGGACATGAAGAAAGCGAGGAAGGGCTACAAAAATCGAGAGAGTGAGGGAGAGGGAGGGATGCGAGAAACCATGTGCCGGCTCATGTGCTGAAGAGCCCCGGGAGGGCAAGTGTGGACAGTCGAGATAGATGTAGAGGCGCAATATGTCCATACCTGCCGCCCCGGCAAAACACGTGTGACACTTTGACTAACCATGCAAGAAATCTGCCTTCTATATTTAGCCCAGAACGAACGACGACTCTGGTTTTCTTCTATACCTATTCCCTGGCCATGCAGCAACTCTGGCACAGGGAGCACATGCAAACGCAATGCGTTCGCCAAAAGGGCCTTGAACAAAAATTTCTCTAGGCTCGAGGCAAGAGTCGGACACAGGCTCTCCGATATCGTCTCAGGTTAGATGGCCACTCGTCGACAATCTGGTAGCCGTCTTCTCTTCAAGCATGCACCAGGCACGACTGCATGCAGGCACGAGGCTTTCGGAAAACAACATAGATCGCAAGTTCCGGATCCGACATCCACGTACCAGCAGACGGGAGGAAGCTCGTTGCCTGGAGCTTGGGCGGCTGGTCGAGGCAGGCAGATGCGTGCCCACGTACGGTAGGTACTGACAGAGAGCCTTCAGCCTGTCAAACCAGCATGTAGCTCATGATGGTCATACTGTTATAAGAGACCTGTAATTTGCGCCCACCCCGATTTATTTCTCGAAGCAGACCGCCACCGCAGATCTGCCTGCCTGCTACTTTCCTCTGGCGACTAGGACATTCTCCGAGCTCAAGTCTTGGTTCCGATAAACACATAGTATTCCACATTCATCCTAGCCATGAACAAAATTTGGGGCTACACTGTCTGGTAGCCTCCAGGTGCTGCGGGAGCGCTGGGAGCTGAAGGAGGTCCCGGGGGCGCGGGGTTCCTCGACACCTCAGGTTCCCGTTCGTCGACAGTCTGATAACCGTCCCTTGAGGAGGTGAACCCTCCAGGCATGGACCAGACTGGAAATTCAGGCGTCAGGCTTGGAAAAAAAGCAGGGGTTTTAAGCGTGCGTACCAGTGGGTCCAGTCAAATCACCTCCTCGAACTCCGAGCCCCGAGAATTGTGCACCTCGAGAACGAAGCGCACCTGCGAACGCGAGGAAAGTTGGCGCCTGAGGGAAGGGAACTGGTCAACGCAAGCAGACGCGCATAGTGCTAATCAAGTACTGACTTTCATGACAAGGATGAGGATCGAAATAAGCCTAATGAGCCAATTCTGCTCATTGCGAATCATCCAGATGATGTCCAGAATGGCGGATGCCCCGACCAAAGACGTGAACTAGAAGCCTTTGAGCGCTTTTCTTCACCTAACCAACGACGCGTATAAGGACGTACGACCTGCAGAGACAACACTGCTTCCGTGTTCTCCTGTGCATAAATCCCGAAGAGAAATATAGGCAGATTGTACGACGCAGATGCAAACGGGCTAATCACAGCCGCCAACGCCTTGTAACTGTGTCATTGAAAGTTCTCCACAATACACGGAGAGATGTTTACGGTCTCGGCAAGGACCAGCTTCGACGGGTCGAGGCCTTGAATGAACTCTGCCATAGTTTTTGAGGCTAAACAGAGAATAGGACTCCGGGAGGCAGAAGGGAATGAACGACGGTGTACGGTCTGCCCGAGTGGTGCAGGGTGTTAGAGTGGAGGAAGGGTATGATGTGAATTTCGACAACGACTGCGGTGACCAACTTGAAGTTGTCCTATTAGTTTACTATACCGTGACCGTGTGATCGGGAAATAATTAAATAAAGATATCATATGTAAGTATGTCCGGGTATGGCGCCTAATCGGGAGAATATCCCAGTTTGGCTCGTGCTTCTTTCGGCAGTTCTTGAACTTGCTACTTGGAGGGTTGGGCGGAGCTCAAGGTCAACCCATGGATCCATTCGATACTGTATATCCTGCCGATTCAACAGAATTTTGCCCTCATCCAGATGCGACAGATATCTTTGTCTGCGGCACATACAAGCTCGAGCAGCCCCTCTCCAATGCTGCTGAGGAGAACGAGCTCGAGGAAAACGAGGACGAGGCATTATCAACTCCAAAGCAAAGCTCGCCGCAAAAAAGGCGAGGAAGATGCTTAGTATTTCAGGTAGATTCGCCCGAAGAATTACGCTTGTAAGCCCCGAGTCGTACGCCGGATTCCCTTCTCACAACGAGCTGCAGCTCCCAGATCCAAGCCATCGACATGCCGGCCATTTTGGACATGAAATGGTTGGCACTCTGGTCGTGTTCTCCTTCCCGTATCTCTAGAATTTTACAGGTGCCATACGACACAAGATCGTCGACCGTTGCTCGCCATTGCTAACGCAGAGGGAGAGGTAACGCTGCATGAATGGGACAAGAATCAGGTATTGCATATGCTCTTATCATTCAACTCTTAAATGCTCATATGCGCATACAACAGAGACTACTGGAGCAGACAGGCTCGATCCGCTGTGCGCCGCCGGATGTCCTGTGTCTCTCGCTCGACTGGTCGAACAGAAGGTTTCCAACGTCGTAGGTTCATCCTGTCGCATTTTGTTCCTTGTTCATTGAAGCAGACAGCGTCTAGGACGATGGGCTCCCTCGTGGTGTCGCTATCAAATGGGGAAGTTGCATTGCTGGAACCGAATCCAGAGACCGGCCTGCAACTCACCGATACATGGCATGCCCACGACTTCGAACCTTGGATCGCCGCCTGGGACTACTGGGACCCAAATGTTATCTTCTCAGGTCAGTGGGATTTCATCTGCGGCATGGCATATGACGGGTCGCGTCTGATGCTGGCTTCTTCTCAAGGCGGGGACGACCTGAAGCTCAAAATCTGGGACAAGCGGCAAGGCTTCGACACGCCCACCACGGTCAACAAAAGGTGCGTACCAAATTTCCCCTGTCTGTCCCCCTTCTCTACTGAGACCCATAAGATTCGATGCTGGCATCACGACAATCCAAAGCCACCCCCATGTAGAACACATATTCGCAGTCGGGAGGTACGCTTATGCTTATCGACGCGTCGCCCTGTGCCTGATCCACGACGCGGTTCCGTCAGCTACGACAGCACTGTGCGCTTGTATGACAGGCGCAAGCCATTGACACCGCTCACGGAAGCCGACGTCTCGGGGGGAGCCTGGCGAGTCAAATGGCACCCCGCGCCAAATCGGAACCACGATCTGCTCGTAGCATGCATGCACGACAGCTTCAAAATCATCAAATTTCGCGATATCTGGGAACCGGGCCAGCCCAAGACGGCCTCGGGGCAGAATTGGGAGATCGCGCAGGCGTTCGATAAACACGAGTCGCTCGGTTACGGAGTCGATTGGTCATTTTCGCCCTTGCATGGGCCAGAGCCGGGCAACACCTTGATTGCAAGCGCATCGTTCTACGACCACGCACTCCATCTCTGGAAAGGCTAGGAATCTAGTATGGGAGTATTTCAATAATAATAGGTCCAGACAACTGTCGAGAAGCGTCTTCGTCGTGTATAATATCCAGCTGTAAACGAAAGCTGTTCGTGTCAACCATCCTTGGGGCTATCGTCTATCCGGGAAGCTAATATGTAGATGGCTTGGTATCCTCGCTCCGGTGCTCCGATTCTGGGATTTTGCTCAACTGACCTGGCCGCCGGCCGCCTACGTTTGGCCCCTTCAGGATGTACTCCAAAGTCCAGCGCGACAGGCCTCGCAGACAATGGGGACGATGAAGGGCTGCTGAAATTAATGTGGTCAAGGACAGTGTGAAGATGGCGCTAAGAGATTGATCAGTCAAAGCTCCAATAAGCTCGAAAGTCGGGTTCACCTTTCCACCAGGTATGCTCCAAGTCTACCGCCTGGTATCCACCTGTCAGGCAGACACGTACGTATAGCCCTAGGCATGACGTAGAGGGCCATTTCCCCTCTGCGCCGACGATTCTCCACCCAGATGCTGTTACCGCAAGCTAGACAGCCAGCAAGTATGCAACCATATGGGCCATCATAGAAATCATGAGAGATATTCGGAAGCAGGCGCGCGATGAGCGTGGTTCGCGTCAGGCATACGGCTGCCCAGATAGAGGAAACGAAGGTAGATAGAAATCCTGCGCTTCTGAGGATGCCTAGGAGCAGCCGACTGATTTCGGGTTTGCGGAGAAGGGAGTGGGGGCGCATGAGCAATACAGGGAGGAGATGCACCTATGACGTTGGGTCAGCGTCGATCATACCAGCTATAATGCATTGCTTACAGGGATATAAATAGCTAGAGCCTCTAAGAAGGCGTATAATCCCCTTAGTGTTACATTTTGAGCACAACTTCCTTTGGCGAGATTCCCGTGGACAAGTTCGCAGGGCAAGCCGCCAACACCGTCACGACCGGATACCCCCAAGGCTTTCCAAGCCTCCGTGGCTGCAGGTCCTCCGTGGCTGGGAAGGAGGCCAGTTGTCCCCCAGGAGGCGGGATAACCTAGGTCTTTAGAAAGTGTGGCCACGATGTCCGGTTGGAGACGAGTTCCGTGAATATACGACCATTCACCGGTGCGCAAGGCTCGGAGTGCTCCCACCAGCCGCTCGTCGATGTTAGCTAGGGACGATATCCTTCATGAACTATGAGCATATTTCAGAAAGATACTTAGTGATTGACGAACCACTTGACATACGAACGCGGTAGTCTGTAGTGTGCTTTAGCGGGTCTCGCAGCAATTGCACGGGAGTGCACACTGTTACCTTTGAGGCTCGTAGAAGAAGCACCACATGATTCTGGGCC
Source organism: Dentipellis sp. KUC8613 (assembly GCA_002286715.1). Lineage (NCBI taxonomy): Eukaryota > Fungi > Basidiomycota > Agaricomycetes > Russulales > Hericiaceae > Dentipellis > Dentipellis sp. KUC8613. The sequence goes on from NSJX01000012.1 coordinate 252,285, forward strand.
ATCCGATATACAAGTCAGGACACGGTGGAACATAGAAGCACGTAAAATCGAACCTTGCGCTACTAGCCCAGAAAGCAAATGCATCCAACCTTGTAGTAATTTTATGCCGACGATTTCGTGCATCTTGATGGTCGACGTGCCTGTAGATCATCTTCTGTGTCCATGCATCGAAGGCACGGACTGACAGTAGCAATGTCAATTCCAAACTCGCTGAAGTCCGCCGGGTGACACTGGATTTCGGTGAAGAGGGTATCATTTGAAGGGTTATCGATTTTTCCTTGACAGACCGTGGGCGGAGACGTATGAGCGCGAACGCAAGGAGTGCAGGGAATGCATGGAGGAATATTGTTTTGGTCTCCGAATCTAGCGACTTCAGGTATGCTTTGAGCCTTTGAACCCACTTGCGAGGGGGACCGGTGAGGGTATCTGGATTCAAGATCCGGTCGTCCTCAAGCTGATTGCACAAGTGCTGGAGAAGGGAACCACCACCAATAGCGGCGGTGATGGCGAAGGAGAACCCAGTGATGCCGAACTCGCGACGGAGGATGGAGTAGAGGCCATGCAAGCCTTTCGCGCGGGCTTTCGGAGAGGAAATAAATGATAACAAGGAAGGGCCGAGAGTAAGAGAGAGGGCAAGGGAGTACGTGCGGATGGCGACCTGAAGGGGGTGGGTATTGGGGAGGGAGAGCAGGTGCGCGCGTAGAGACATTACTGCGAACCGCGAAGGCGATCCCAGTATAAGTCTCCCCGCATTAGCACGTGTTTATCCTCCCATGTCGTTCCTTCGTGCCATCACTCGTGCTCCCCGTCCTCGCCTTTATTCCTCCACCGCACTGCCCTCTGTATGCCCCGTCTGCCACACGCCCCTTCCCACTCGCCTCCCAGCTTGTCCAAAATGCTTCCACATATCTCCCATCGATTCCAGCCACAACTTCTATGAGATCCTCAATGTCCCTTCTCGCCCAAATCCTTTCGTTCTCAATCTTCCCTCGCTTAAGGCTAGTTTCAGACAGGCTCAACGCTCTGTGCATCCAGACGTCTGGGCGGTCCATGGACAAGTACGTCTGCTAGCCTCCCCGAGGTGTTCTCTGACATCATCCCTGCATGTAGGATAAAGCGGATATAGCTCGTAATTTGTCAAGCAAAGTCAACAGCGCTTACAATACCCTCCTCTCACCTCTCTCTCGTATCCAATATATCCTCAAGCAGCGAGGCTTTGCAGTCGGCGAGACGGATCAGCTAGAGGATCCTGAGCTCATCGAGGAGATCATGGAAGCAAGGGAAGCCTTGGAAGAAGCGGAGGCACAGAGTGACGTAGACGTGATCCGGGAGGATAATTCCAGTGTGTCCTTGATCGCCTCTCTATACAGCGGACTCTGACAGGCGAAACGCAGAACGCATCTCGGCGACTATTCAAGACATCGAGGCAGCCGTCGCATCAGAGGACTGGGAGACAGCCAAGCGTGGGGCGGTCCGCCTGAAGTACTTGCAAGGCATAGACGACGCTGCACACGCCTGGCCAGACCCTCCCTTTGACCACTGATCAGCGTGTATGATGCAACGAAGACCTGACCCTCAGCTATAGACCAGAGCTACAGTATCGCGGAACTATCCATCGTAATCGAGGTCGGCTATGATGAGAATTTTCATGCCCTATCATATCATGGTGTATACGAACCTTCATATCAATAATGTGCGACGGTGTATCTGGTTCGCGACCGCCTATTGAAGGGCAATGTCCTGGTTCTAGGACATCGTATGAGATGTTGAGAGTGCTGGACCGTTATCAGATAAAATTATAAGCCTTACGTCGGAAACTAGCTATCGGGGTCCCTGCTCTTGGGGCTTTGGATTTCCGCTTCAATTATTAGTTCATTCACCGTCACTGCGTATTCCCGAGTCCTCCGGTCAGCGACAACGATACCGACAAGGCGTTTGCTCTGAGCGCCATTACACCATACACGCGGCGTCGGCTTCATCCGCGCAGGTTATAGTGAGGACCTCAACGCGCTCCGGGTTCGGTGGAGGCACGGAAGGGCGGCCTTGTGAGCTTGTCTTCTAGTCGAGGCGTTCTACCGTTGCGTCCTAGTGTTTTCTTCACTCTAAGTTAGCATCTCATTCTATCGCAATACAGGTGGTCTTTCGCTCTTCGTATGCGCCTTGTGTTCCGTCTGATACGGCACAGGCCTCGCCTCATGCAATTTGACCCAACAAAGCATACACCCGTCGGTCTACCATCACTTAAACGCCCACACGCAACAGGATCTCCTGCGACTCCTCCTGTCAAGACCACGGACTCTCTTTTAGACCGTATCTCAGACGTTGCCTCTCAGCCTCCTGCCAAAATGATGAAACTCGACCAAGCGGAGTCTTCTCGGGCCTCAGGAGCTTCCTCTAGATCTGGCTCTCATCGTGCTCCCCGCGGTGGTCCCACAAGGTCCTCTGGAAAATCAAGAGGCTCTAAAAACAGTAAAGGGCACTCGGGAGGATCTGCATCCGTTTTGGCTCTACCTCAAGTAGACGATCCAATCCATGATCTATCCTTCATTACGAAGACGTACAAGTCCAAGGACTTGAAGAAGGCTTGGGAAGAGAATCCGAAGTCGCCCTTGTCTAACTTCTTGTCCGCTTGGAAGGGAACACAACCAACATACCAACTTCAGCCGATCACTTTGAACGGGAAAAGTGGATGGAGGTAGGACACCGACAGTATGCTCCCAAATTAAAGTGACTAATAATCCCGTGAAGGGCGGTCATCCAAGTGAATGATGACCCTGTCGTCATCGGAGTCGGTGATGGCCAGGGTAAGAAAGATGCGGAACAGTTGGCGGCATTATCCGCCATCTATCAATTGAACGGTCTAGGATTGGTGCGTCCATTGGGTTCACCCAACCAATTTCACAACTGAGGATGTCCGCCATACTTGTATAGTTGGACAACCCTCAACGACTCAAGAACTCCGGGCCTTCCACCCCAGCTGTGGTAGCTCCCCCTGTGCTATCAGATGGGACAACCATCACTTATGAATCCGCCCGACAATTTATGGATTACTATTGTCGTCGGTATGGATTTGGTAGCCCAGACGTTACTTACAACGAAATCAAGGGTATTCGTGGACGAAATAACTCGTGGGAGGCCGTCATGAACGTCGATGGACGCCGTATCGGAATTGGTCTTGGCGCAAACAAGAAAATCGCGCAGACTAACTGTTACATCGACGTCACTCAATATCTGGAGAGTTGCGACCAAGACTTGTGGAAAGCGTTCCAGAAGGCGACGGCTGAAGGTAGAAGTCTTGGCATGGCACCGAAGGTGCTTTTTCAGATGAGCGATCTTCTTGAAGACGATATCCGGGACCTCTGCGGCGACGTCCGCAAAAGCAGGCTCTATCAAAACCGGCCAGCTATGGCCTCCGCCTCCGCCAATGCTACCGTGGCTAACGTTCCGCCAGTACCTAGATATCGCAGGCCCGTACCTCTGGACCATCTAGCGGCGAAGTCGCAACGTCTTCTGCAGCAGAGGCAGAAATATGAAGAGGATCCGCTCACGGAAACGATGCGCAAGACCCGCAAGGCACTTCCTGTTTACACTCGGGCGGAAGACATGCTGTCTCACGTACGCGATAACGAAGTCACTATCTGCATGGCAGCTACTGGTTCGGGCAAAACAACGCAAATCCCTCAGCTCATCCTTGACGAATACATTCAAAGAGGCGAAGGCGCAAAATGCAACATCGTTTGTACACAGCCTCGACGGCTCGCCGCCATCAGTGTCGCGACTCGAGTCTCTCAAGAGAGAAACGAAGTCCTCGGAAAAGGATCTGTGGGCTACCACGTCCGTTTTGATTCGAAACTCCCCGAGGAATATGGCTGCATCACTTTCTGCACAACCGGTATTTTCTTGAGGCGCATGCAGTCTGCCTTACTGGAGGGCGGCTCAAGCAGCTCGATGAGCCTAGACGACGTGACTCATGTCATCGTCGACGAGGTGCACGAGCGAGATGTAGACACGGACTTGTTGCTTGTTGTCTTGAAGCGCCTTCTAGCGGACCGCAGGGCCAAAGGGAAGCCTCTCAAGGTCATCTTGATGAGTGCCACCATAGACCCCACTCTTTTCCAGCAATATTTCGTGGACGATCAAGGAAATGAAGCACCAGTCGTCGAAATCCCAGGCCGCTCTTTCCCTGTTACCAAACATTTCTTGGAGGATTTCGTCCAGCCCCTTTCCGCCGATCCTGCAACCAGGTGGGTTTTCGCGGAGAGATCTGTTTCAAGATTTTTGCAACAGGAACTTGGACAAGCTGCCTCTGGCTTGCTTGATGGCCGTTTCGTCGCGCGGCCGGGCGCGAACGAGTCCGAGGACCTCAAAGATGAAGACTTGGAACTCCCATCTCCTCTCATCGCCCTTACCATCGCCCACGTACTGCGAACGTCCGATGATGGACATGTTTTGGTTTTCCTTCCCGGCTGGGAAGAAATTATGGCTGTCAACAGGATTCTACTCGAGCGGCCCTTGGGAGTGCGTTTCAACGATCCAAGCAAATTCAGCATCCATCTCCTTCACTCGTCGATCCCGGTTGCGGAGCAGCAAGTCATCTTCGACCCTCCCCCGAAGGGTGTGCGAAGGATCATCTTGGCCACGAATATAGCCGAGACGTCGATCACCATCCCGGACGTCGTGTACGTTGTCGACACAGGCAAAGTCAAGGAGCAACGCTATGATCCACAGAGGCACATGTCTTCGCTAGTTTCTGCTTGGGTAGGTTCTTCGAACTTGAACCAACGAGCAGGTCGGGCGGGTAGACATCGGTCGGGAGAATACTACGGGATCTTGGGTCAAAGACGAGCAAACGAACTCAATCCTTACCAAACTGTGGAGATGAAGCGTGTTGACCTGACCAACGTGGTCATGCACGTAAAGGCACTCGATTTCCCTGGCATGGCCGTAGAGGAGGTCCTCGCGTCCGCAATCGAGCCTCCGGCTGCAGAGCGAGTGGTGGTCGCGATGAAGGACTTGCAGATGGTGGGCGCTATCGACGAGCACCAGAACCTCACAGCACTGGGTCGAGTACTGCTTCAGCTTCCTATTGAGGTGCAGGTTGGCAGATTGGTGCTTTTCGGCTGCTTCTTCCGGTGTCTTGACCAGGCTCTCACTCTCGCTGCCCTGATGACCAACCGGGATCCTTTCGTCTCCCCTATGCATCTGAAAATTGAGGCCTCAGCCGTGAAGAACTCTTGGACCGTTCAGGAATTCAGATCTGATACGCTTGCAGCATTGCGAGCTTACAACGCATGGTGGGAGATGCAAGGCAGGGGAGAATACGTCTCTGCTAACAGATTCTGCTCCGAGAACTTCCTCTCGAAGCCTACCCTGTTGACGGTGGAAAAGATCAAGAGACATATCTTGGCTTCTTTGTACCACACTGGCATCCTCGACGTCTCTGCCGGCGGCAAGGCTGAAGTGTTCGGAAGAGGCCGGGACTTGGCGGTTCCCCCGCAGCTGAATGACAATGGAGATTCGCTGCCATTGCTGGCGGCTCTGATAGCGGTCGCGTCTCAGCCGAACTTTGCTATCCGAACTGGAGAGAAGACGTATCGCACTCAACAGGATAAGGTCAGATTGCTGAATCGTGTACTTCAGGGAAATTGACCTTTTTTCTTTTCTAGACGACTTTCATCCACCCCTCTAGCGTCAACCACCGGAAACGTGAGCTGTCCGTAGAAAGCCTCGCGTCGGGTGTCGTCGACAAGCAAATCATCGCTTTCTCGGAGAAGCGCCAGAACATTTCCATGGGGGGTTCTTCTGCGAATGCACAGATGTCTTTGGTGACAACGACGCGACTAGACCCGATGACATATGTTCTGTTCGGTGCCTACCGAATCGAAGTCACAGAGCGGGGTCTGGAGTGCGACAACTGGCTTCCCATCGTCGGCAACATATATGCACTAGACGACATCCAGAGATTGAAGACCATGATGGAGGGCTGCATGATGCGGGTGTACGAGGGTATACTCATGAACAAACGCCGTCATCCTCGGTTGTCAATGCCCATCGCGCCCCGTGAGGAAGAAGAATCGGGTGATGAAGACGACACATCTACGCGGGACTACTCGCTCTCTGCGACAGAAGTCAAGGAGCTCGATTTACTGACACGAGACATTGTCAGGATTTTGAACCGCTATGCAGATGAACGTGTTGCTACTCAGTCGAGGAGCAACTCTCGCCCCGCAACGCCGATGGGCTCGCCGTCCCACGGATCTGTGCGGTTACCGCAGTTTGGGTCTAGGTCAGGCCAAACCACTCCTCATGGTATGCGTTCGGCGTATAACTCGAGACCGAGCACCCCTAGTCGACTATCCCGACTCCCTTATTAAAAGCAATTTTGCTAGTCTACTACTTCAGATATGCATTCAGGCTATGGCTACATGTGTAGATAGAACAGTTATCGTCTCTTTCTGGTCCGTAATTCGCGTGTGCTTGACTAGGTCTCAGGCATAGTTCTCATGACCTGAAAAAAACAAGGAAGCCTCACCAAGACAGTCGAAGGGATGGAAGTGCTGATCTTTCATTTCAGTGAAAGGAGACTCAAACTCTCCCTACTGGCATTATTCTCCGTGGGCTTCGGCGACCAGCTGAGCATGAGCATCGAGAGGCTCGCTGTCCTCGAGCCACTTATCTTCCTAGACAACGAGGAGGGTATCATTTCGTTGGCGGCCTATGATGCAGACATCTGCATTTGTGTGTCTCCACTCCTCACATATGATGAGCAGGGGTAGGCCCTGGCGTATACGCGTCACCGATGTCGACGGACGTAACCGGTAAGCTTGAGGAGCTCGACGGCGAAGTCGTCAACTGCAGATTCGCCCGAGCTTTGAGACCTAGCCAATTCCAGCAAGTTGATGAATACGGCATTGCGGTCCTGCTGCATGTCTTCGGCTTCGAAATGCTGGAGGAGCTCCGCATCGACTGCAGAGTTTGGGAGAACGCCAAAAAACTCCGGGGCTTCCTGGAGCTCGAGATGGATGTTTGAGGAGTCTAACTCGTTGAGAGATCAGTCACTACCGGACTTGGCAGTGTAAGTGAGATTGGCCATGATGGACAATGGTAAGGAGTTGAGTCGAACGTTGACGCTGACGTTGAGGTGGCGTGAAACTCCGGCGCTGAGTCGGCCGACTTCGTTTGTCGACGTCAATACACTCACTGCCGCGAGCATTGTCCTGCCGCGACCTCCTGGCCTTCCTTCCCTCCATCTCTCAATAACTCAGAATTTTGGTGACTGTAGACGGGTTGATCCCCTTGTGTCTTCAAGATGGCGACGAACATGCGTGGTCTCACGCAGGTGCGGTCAATGAGCTCATCCTATTCGGCCTATACTCAGTCTGTGGGTAGTTCATTGCGGACATCCGTGGGGCAAGAGTCAGAGATCTAGAGGAGAAGAGGATCAATAAGGAGATGGCCAATATACGGAAGAAGTTTAAAGGTACCGTCGCAGTTCCGTATACTATCGGGAATGACCTGACTCTTTGGCATCGTTACTTTCAGACGGGAACTTGGATGGCTATCAGAAGAAAAAGTGAGCCTACATCTGTGCAAGCAGACATGATACTCATACCTTCCGGACCATGAGATATGTCGCGAAGGTTCTCTACACGTATATCTTGGGCTACAAAGTGGACGTAGGGCATATGGAGGCGATTAATCTAATCTCTAGTCACAAATACAGCGAGAAGCAGATAGTGAGCTCATCCTTTCCCTGGCTATGCTTGTCGCTAATCAATTGACCCAAGGGATATCTAGCCGTGACCTTGCTGATGCACGAGAATTCAGACTTCCTTCGCCTAGTAGTCAACTCTATTCGCAAGGACCTGGATGAGAACAACGAGATAAACAATTGTCTTGCGTTGCATGCGGTGGCAAATGTTGGTAGCCAAGAGATGGCTGAAGCATTATGTGAGGACGTTCATCGACTACTCATTTCTCCGTAGGTTCCACTATCACCACTGCTTTAGAGTTAACGTCAATATCGAAATAGGACATCACAGAGCATGGTCAAGAAGAAAGCTGCATTGACATTGCTAAGGTTATATCGCAAGCATCCGGACGTTATCCCGGCAGCGGAGTGGGCGCTTCGAATAGTAGCTATTATGGACGATCAGGACCTGGTGCGCCGACCTTCTACCCAACTGCCCCAGCTTACTGACGTGGGTCGCATTTAGGGTGTCGTTCTTTGCGTCACAACCCTGGTTATGGCTATGGCACAAGATAACCTCGAACCATATGCCGTCTGCTACCAGAAGGCTGTCGACCGACTTCATCGCGTAAGCCTGAACACGTATGGGGCAATTTTAGCCGAGCTAACATGGACGTCCAGCTTGTAGTTGAGCACGAATATTTAGCAACGTACGCGTACTATAAGGTTCCGTCACCTTGGCTGCAAGTTCGACTACTCAGATTGCTGCAGTACTACCCCCCGTCAGGTACGTACTTATCGTGTAGCTCAGATCTAACCTTCACAATTTCGAATTATCACAGAGGACCCTGCAGTACGCTCGACGTTGCATAAGGTTCTAGAAACTATCATGACCAACAGTGCTGAGCCCTCCCGCAACATGCAACACAATAATGCTCAGCGTGCGGTCCTATTTGAGGCCATTGGCTTAGCTATCCACCTCGACACCAACTCTCCTCTAGTGAACACAGCTGCGGTGCTTCTCGCTCGGTTCATCTCCTCAAAGGAGACTAATGTACGCTACCTGGGACTTGACACTTTGGCTCACCTCGCTGCACGAGCAGATTCCCTGACTGCGATAAAGAAACAACAAGCCACCATTATCCAGTCTCTTCGCGACCGTGATATTTCCGTTCGACGCCGTGCTCTGGACCTTCTCTATAGCATGTGTGACGTTGACAACTCAGAGGTCATCGTTGCTGAGCTGCTCCGTTATCTCAGGGTTGCAGACTATGCACTCCGAGAAGAAATGGTCTTGAAAATCGCCATCCTCACCGAGAAGTATGCAAGCTCGTACCGATGGTATGTTGACACCATCCTGGAGCTCCTTAGTGCTGCGGGAGACCATGTCGGAGACGAGGTCTGGTATCGGGTAGTGCAGATCGTGACTAACACCGAGGATCTTCAAGCATATGCCGCCAGGGTCGTGTTCGAACGATTGAAATCCCCTGCTACACATGAAAGTTTGGTCAAAGTGGGTGGTGAGTTCTGAGCGCTCTTCTCCTTAGTCAATGTTTTTATATCTTCCATAGGCTACATCCTCGGCGAATACGGACATCTCATTGCGAACGAGGATGGATATAGCCCTACGGAGCAGTTGCAAATCCTACACTCTAAGTCTCAATTCTGTGCCGCTCCAACCCGTGCACTCTTGCTGTCGACCTATATCAAATGGGTCAACGTCTTCCCGGAAATCAAGCCTCAGCTTATCAACATATTTGAACGCTACCGCCACGTACTCGACTCTGAGCTTCAACAACGAGCTTGTGAATTCTACGCTCTGGCCTCCCGTCCAGACGATGACGAGCTGTTACAAAACGTATGCGAAGAGATCCCGCCTTTCCCGCCGCGCGAAAGCGCTTTGCTGGGACGCTTGAATAAGAAGCACGGTGCTACGGAGGACAAACGGACATGGGTACATGGTGGCAAGGAGGTCAATGCAGATATGGAAGCGACGCAGCAGAAGCGAATACCGACTGGCGAGGTTGCCGCGAACGGCACCAATGGGGATAACAATGAAATTTTGGGTGCACTTGCTGGCCTGGACCTGTCCTCCCCCTCCAATGGCGCGGGTTCATCGCAAGCGGCATCAAGCTCTGCTGTTCCCGCCCTTTCCACAGGCATTCATACGCTGGCAAAACCAGATGTGTCTCAGCACCTCGCCACAGGCCCGAACGTGGACCGCTGGTTCGAGAAGCTGACCTACAGTAGTGAAGGCGTGCTGTACGAGGACGTGCAGATCCAAATTGGTATCAAATCGCGCTATCAGGGGCATTTCGGGCAGCTTGCAGTCTATTTGGGCAACAAGATATCCGCGCCGCTGACCTCATTTACGACCACCCTCCACGTCGATGACCACGAGGCAATATCGGTCACATTTGCGAAAATGCCACCGACCTTCATCGCACCACGGACGCAGGCTCAACAGGTCCTCCATATAGAGTGCAAGAAGGTGTTCAGGACCCCACCCATCCTGAGCGTCTCTTTCCTGGCTGGCGCCCACCAGTCCATCGCGCTGAGACTACCCGTCGTGGTCGCCAAATTCTTCGAGCACGTCAGCTTAGGGCAAACCGAGTTCTTCGAGCGTTGGAAGTTGATTGGCGGCCCTCCGAGAGAAGCTCAAAGTGTTTTCCCGATAACTTTGACCAGCGCCGGGCAGATCGACCGTGACAGGCAGCGCCAAGTAGTCGCGGGCAGTGGTTTGAACATACTCCCCGATATCGACCCGAATCCCAATAACATTGTCGCGGCCGCGGTCCTCCATATGTCGACAGACGGGAAGGTCGGGTGTCTCTTGCGTATAGAACCGAATAAGGATGCGAAGGTTGGTTCTTGTTCGTTCATCGTTGCAGACTTTTCTGACCCGATTTCTCCGTTTACAGCTATGCCGGGTTACCGTTCGAAGTACGTCAGAAGAAGTATCGGTGGAGGTTCAGAAACTTCTGCAAAAACTTCTGTCCTCTGAGCCGTGATGCACGCCCTTGCTCTCGATGTTACATCTTTGTATACATACCTCACCGCCAAGTTATCAATATAATACCGCTATACCCGAGACAAACATATGAACGAATAAATATAGTGAATCTTGACCTAATCCTGTGAATGTGTTTCTCGTCGAGCTACTAAACCTGCTTTATGCACTCCAGCGGGTGTATATCCAACCATCCGCGTCCGTCCTTCCAACATATAGATGCCTCTCGTCGTCTGTGCGGGGACACCCGGTGTCAGAATCAGAGGATACTCGAAAATGACTAAAAACGTGGGCCTGGCTGATCGAAGTTATTGGAGGCAACCGTTACTGTCATGAATGGGTTAGCGCAGTAATGATAAAGGATGTAACGACTCACAATGTCCGATCCCACTGTCCGACGCCGAATCCTGTCGACTTTCGTCACTGGGGTCTGAAGCGGCTGCAATCCTAGCATCATATGAAGCCAAGCGGCTGACGCGGTAGAGTGCCTGCTGCTCGATCTCCGAACAGCGGCCAGAGAATTCTCGCAAAAGGTTGCCCTGCGCCGACGAGGCTCTTGAATGGCGCAGGACAGCGGTAGTGATTATGGCCAGATGCCGAGGAACGTCTAAAAGATCAGGGAGAAGGGGAACAGCGTCCTTTTGGAGTGCCGGCATGTTGCTTCTTCGCTCTTGGACGGTTTTGACGATCCGCGACTTGGTCGAGGATTGCGACGGCTGGCCAGAATTAGCCTTGGGGCTGGACACGACGAGGATGTAATCGATCATCGCGGGGAGACTGTCCTCCAAGAAGGACTTCACGCCCCGCATGAATTGCTCTTTCTGCACAGTCTATAGATTGGATCAGCGAAGCTCAGAATAGACGAAAATGAGAGTCGTACCGCATTGAGATTGGCGAGACTCTGAATGACTTTCGCAATCAACGTTAGGCTGCGCTGGACGGGTAAATCCGGAAGTCCTGCATGGGTAAAGCGACTTCAGAGGTATTCGACTGCAAAGATGGCAAAACTCACCAGGGCAGAGTCCGAATAGATGAGGGTGTAAGATCGCGGGAACGATGAATCGCAGGAAACAGAAGGCAGAGACACTTTGCCACGGAAGCTCCCGCACACTCTCCGATGTGTCGACCTTGCTCTTGTAGTGCTTCTCAACCAATTGGCGAATGCGCTCAAATAACCGTCGCATTTCACTGCCGGGCCTGTCAGCCACAAGGGTTGAAAAAAAGGGACTGAGTGCCTCACTTGGGACATTCTGTGCGTACGGAGTAGATCTGTTTCCACGTTTCTTGACACCAGTATACGAGCAAATCAACGTTCCGTTCGATGTCTTTCGAACCCTTGCCGCTTCGTACCGGGTCGACTTCGATGGCTACGTTCTCTGCGCAGAGGCGGCGGATGGTAGGGCCAACGCTAGCTTCGAGGAAAGCTTTGCCATACCAAGCCATCAACAACTCTACGGTCTTTGTGAACACCGTGTTGCCGCGAAAGAGGGTATTATGGGCTTGAATATACCATGAGCATAACTTCATCTCGATATGATTCAAAAGACGTACAGCTGGGAGTTCCGTCGACTTCACGGTCTGCAAGTTCGAACACGCTGTCGAGGAGCTTATTCTTCGCAACAGCTATAGCCACGAGCTCCGCAGAAATGTGTTTCAGCTTCAACTTAAATTCAAAGTCGTTGATCCAGTCGAGGTAGTTACGAGTACCCAGGACCTGGTGGGCGAGACTCGTTCAGCCAGTGGATAAGATATTGTTTTAGCACACTAACATCAAGGACTCTCGAATATGCGGTGTAGGGAAGTATGATTTCCCTAAGCTTCGTATTAACACATGAAGAGAAAGAGCATATAGGCGATACCACTGACTCATCTACTCTCAACTTCAATCGAATCTGGCCGACTTGAACACTTGCTGCCGCAGAGCCTCCTTGAAGCAGAGGGAACCAGCCCTCAACGTATTCACCCCGACGAAAGTTAGTAAGCGTGATATACACTGTGCCTACGGCAGTAGGCTTTGTTAGCTTCTTCTCCCGAAGCACAACAATAGCCAGCTTCTCGAAGGGCGGAAGATCAGAGAACGTGAAGCTTTCATGCCAGTCAGGAGATCCGAGGCTCTTCTTGACGACCGTACGGCCAGACAGTGTATCATTGTAGTACACTTCACAGTACAGATCCCAGTCGACGCTGTCGCCATCGCTTCGGTATTCTGAGTCCCCTGAGGTCGGTACATTTGTCGGATTTTCTTCGAGAGAACGTGCTGTGCCGATATTGCGACCCTGAATACATGTCAGTTCAACTTGCCGCCATATTCGATAAAGTCCTCCGTCGGGAGACGATTGTCCTCTGCCATAGACCTCGGAAACGGCGTAGGATCGCATAAGTGCAATCCACATGTTCAGCATCTCTACAGAGAAGAAGTGGAGGTAGAGGGGTTCGGCAATGGCAATGGCACTCCATCGTTGATCTCTAAAATAGGAGTGTCGTGTTAGAGCTCTCGGTGTAATGCAGGACAGAGACTCACGGCGTGCAGTGTATACCCAAGCAATCTCCTCGAAAGAACAATGACCGATCCGCTAGCCGAATATCCGTGTGATTGAGTAGGTGTATGTATATTGACTGATACAATATAGTTTCCTGATGCCTGTCGTCAATATTAACATCATAAACGATGAGAAGGAGCACTCACATCGATATAGACCTTTAGAAGACAGCCCTCGCCTTCTTCCGACAATTTACAGGTGGCCTGTCTCCAGTGATCTCCGTTCGGCGAGCTGCGCGCTAGGTTGAGCCAACTTGTCTTCTCTGCGCGGGGTCAGGAGATGCAGCAACAGCCATCGAAGCAATCCACACCTTTCACCTTTCGCTGAGTATCATCCGTCAATATTGATAATGGTCGAGACGACTCGCGCTTCTCCACTTTCTTGCGGGGTGTGGGCTGGGCTAGTGGTTAGTGGCATGCCTAACTTCGATGCACTTGTTCGCGTACCTTGCGCAGAGCGGCCGCGGCCTTGTTAGATATATAGAGCTCTGTGGACACATAGAACTCTCTAGTATTGCCAGAATCTGTGGAAGAGGCCGGTCCCCATGCATCGTCCATATTCTTGTGGGGCTGTCGGCAGCTGTGCTTAGCTGAAGGATATCGAATGGAGACGAAACAAATATGACTGACCCCTTGGACTACCACGGACGCGCAGCTATGTGTTCACCAAAGCGATGATACGATCCAATCTTCGAGAAACTTAAATAGAAATGCCACTAGATGTACAGAAATTCACCAGGCAAGGGCAGAAGGAAATGAACAGAATATTGCAATGACCAGCCACTGGTGCCAGACCATCGACCATAAAGCGGTACTGCAGATGTGTCAATTCACCTTAGTCAAACGCCAGTTTCGCGCTACGGCGTACGCCGCACCTTCATGCAACTCTGACAAGCCATTCAACGAACTTTTCAGTCGTTTACCCACTTTCTTCGGTTCGCCCGCATCTGAGCCCGCATGTAACCATCCTTCTATTAAGAGCCAGTTGAGAAGAGAATGAATTAGAACAACTTGAGCAAGCCCAAGCTCCCAAGAACTATTATATGTATAATGCGGTAAGCAGTGACCCGACTAGCACAACAAAGAGCGGATGAAAGCTATGACAGCATTTCTAAATAGATGAGCAACGTCGCCGCTGTGGTGGTATATGTGGTATTGATGATGCAAAGCAGAGCAGCGGTCGCCTTTTGCCTGGCACTCCCCGACGCCATGTCTAAAATTTTTTACTCCTTCTTGTGCCTGAAGGGAGTTATCAATATGCACCCCCACAAATAGATGACGATGACTTACGCGACTCCGTTGCCGTTCGCGACAGGCTTCTTGCCACGCGCCGGTTTCTTGTACGTTTGAACGTAGAAGTTGATGAACAGGAACAAGTAGCTCGTCAACAATCCGCAGCCGAACAGAGCAGCTCCCTCCGTTCCCGCGCATGTCCCATAGGTCGGCAATGAAGGCCAATACGTGTATGCAAAGTAAGAGTATGCTGGGTGATGGAAGAACGGTGAGTATCCCAAACGACGAGCATAGGGCGATCGAACATACTGCCAAAGTACACAACAAACAAGTCAATAATGAACTGGACGATTTGCATAGTCGTAAGGTATTTCTTCCACTGCAAAGCAGGTCAGCAAACAGTAATCGTTTGTCGTTTTGTCCGTGTAACGCACCCAGATCTTGGCACCTCCAGCGGTTGCATAGTAGTAGTAATCTGTGTCGCGTCATCAAATCAGCAGACGCGTAGAGGGTTGGGAACGAAAAAACTTACACATGAGAACGTGGACAGCCAGATTCAATGATATTACAACCCATGACTACGCGGAAAAGCTTAGCCAGTGCGTTAGAAAAGCAGAACCCGAGACACGTACGATACTCGTCTTGCCGTTGAGCTGGCTGAAGCAAAGAAGTGCAGTTGCAGAGTGGTGGAAGACATGCAGGAAGGCTGCATACAACGTCTGAGAATATAGACGGCATAACTAGAGGACGATACAAACCGAGAGGCTTCTTCTTCAGAGCGAGGAAGATCGTGTCGAGAAGCTCCAGGTACTTGAAGGAGTAGTTGACCATATAGTAGAACTCCATACTCTGCAGACATGTTCAGAGAGGATGTCTCGTTCATATGACGCGTAAAAACTGACCGGGGTCCATACATCGTGATTGCATAAAGCATAAAATGGCCCGTGATACCAAAGTGCTGGCAACATCTCCTCGAGAAAGAGAGCGAGCAGGATCGCGCTTCCAGCGCTGAGAATAACATTGTGCACTTGGAATAAGAAGGTGAGCTTGAGAGGTTGACGACCCTTCATGATTTCACGTATGCCGAAGATGGCGGCGAGGTAACCAACGAGCGTAGAAACGACGGCCGGCCAGGTAGACAGAGGCGTAGCACCAGGGACATAGTGAGTAAGATAATAGGGGACAGAAGGGAGGGGAGCGTATTGCAACAAGAAATCTGCGAGAGGAGCCATGGCGAAGAGGGGGAGGGCAAACCGAGGGAAGCTGATACTTGGCACAAGCAGAAGAAAAAGAGAACAAGTCCGTCACGCATCCGGCCACTCCGAACGGGCGTGACCATCCTCGATCTTAATCACGTTCTGTTCCGGCCGACGTCCGACCAATCGTGTCTCCCCCTCCATACTTCGCCACGTCAACTTTTTCACGTTCAACCCATCCCTCCGCACAGATTACCCCCTCTCGATCACTCAGCATCACCGTCTCGTATGCAAATGTCATATATCCTGATCCCTTGATGTACAGTGTGTCCACAATCAACCAATCCGAGTCACGTAACAACTAACACTGGCCCGTCATCGTGTCGCACCAGTAGTACCTTTTCACTGCACGTCAAATCGAAAGTAAATAACTGGTCGGCGTGTAGTGCCACATAGAACTCACCGCTCATTCAGCTGTGTTCGATTGAGAGCTTCGTGAATGCATGTTTGATATCGTTCTCGGCTGTCTGCAGGTGCTGAGGCGGTAATGAGGCAAAGCGGTGTGCTCGATGGAGTGAGTCTATATGTTGCTGACACCTGATAGCGGCAGCCTGTGATTAGCTTTGCAAGGCATATGGGCTTGGATATCCGACTTACTCCTCTGGCATGAAGAGACTTGATCAAGTTGTGGAGAAGGAGTAGTGCGCGAGAGCGGATATCTTGAAGATCATGGAGGTCAGAGCCTAGAGGCCGTCAATCGGACTGTTCCTAGCTAATGACGAGACCTATCCTTACAATAGTCAACCGACGGGCACCAGGTCGGCACAGTGCAGTGTAGCCGTACTGGGTGATCACTGCTGGCCAAGAGCCTGCATGTATCGAATTGAATTACAGGGTCGTGGAGGATGGGCTACTCCACATACTCGGTAATGGGCGCTAGCGCTTTTTGGATGTCTCCAAGCTGAAGTGAAACGAATCATAAGCACGTCTTCGCCCGTCCGTGAGCCATGTGTCACGTACCTCGTGGACCTCCATCTGAACGTCCACGTCGACTTCGCTGGGACGACCGACGATTTGAGGGCGGATGGTGAGCATACTGATTGCCGCCTTGGGAACTTAAAGAGAAAATATCCAAACAAAAGCCAATAAAGAGCACAGGTTAAGGTCTTGATTGTGAGGAAGAAGTGCGCCTACGTCGTGTCAACGACTTATATATAGTAGGGCTCGTGTTTGACACGAGTGGGCTTGTTGCTGTAAAGCGGGAGGCGCCGGGTTCGTCGGGATATTACGGCCGCGCTCTCGAGCCTAAGGCCACGGGCCATTTGCATCTCGCCTCGCAGCCTTTAGTGGGTCCATTGCACAGGAAACTTCTAGCCTCTCGAACATGAGAGTCCCGACTTATGCGGTCACTTGTCAGTCGGCCCCACAGCCTGAAAACAAAGGTCGTCAACAGGAGTCGCGGCACATTCACGTATCATGAGGACAAACCGTTGACATCATACAACACCTTCTTCCGCTAGGACAAAATAAGCACAGCTAGCTACAGCCGTATCGGTAGCGAGGGGTCGTTGTCAATGATCTCGACACTGGCGCATTTGTTTTCGGCCATAAGGTGGCCCCGGTACGATAGCTTCAATATTGAGGCAACCAGTTGTCTAGATGACGAGAACTTGAAAAGCGTACATAAGCAGTCATAGGCGGCATCGCAGTAGCAGAAGAATTTGGGTTACGGAGTCTTTCAAAGGCTGGATCTGTCGTCCTTCGAAGTTCGAACAAGTGTCACCGGCCTGGGCAACGGTATTGAGAAATGTGCAAACCCGAGTGTGAGCCGTTCCTGAAGTCAATGGGCACGTGCTGCGCCAGCCTATGACGTTCTGTGGCTGTGGGCTTGCTCGCACACCAAGTGCATGCAATTAGAATGTTATGCATGCTACCTAGCATTACCTGAACTCCACCTCCAACCACACCATCTCGAACTCTACTGCTGTCGAGACAGCACCATTACCTCCCATCGCATCCTCTGAACATCTTCGCAGATCCGTAGCAGCTCACTTTCGCGCAACATGTGGTGGTTGGATCCGGGGAAGGAGATCCTGAACATTGTACGTGCTTCTTCTACACCAACGCACTTTCCACCTTAACATACGCCATTCTATAGGTGTTCAATAAGATCCTCGCCCCTTATGTGGAGAATCTTGATATGAACCAGGTGAACTATGGCATAGGGCAAGGTGCGTTTTCGATCGGCCAGTTCGTGCCATGAATTTGTTCAATGACCATGCAAAGGTCAATTGACGCTGAAGAAGCTGCGATTGAAGAAGGGGGCACTCGACAAATTTCGATTGCCTGTGGATGTCATTGAAGGTATGGCTTACTTGCACGTCGCCGAAGCTCTAATCGTGCTTATGAAGGCGCAAAGGTCACCTGGGCCAGTTCACGTTGTCTTTGCACTGGAGAAACCTGGGGAATCAGCCAGTTGAACTGCTGATTGAGGATGTATACCTTCTCGTAGTTCCGTCACCAGAAGGCGACGATGATCCGCTAGAGGACGAGGCGCGTTTGCAAGCCGCGAAGATGGAAAGGCTGCAGAACGCAGAATTGCTGCACGTACAAGACCAGACGAGCCCCACCGAAGGTCTGCACATGCTTTGTGACACGACGTATGCTGAAACGTCTCATAAGACCCCCAGGAGCAAGGATTACTCGCGTCGCTGGTCGCAAAGATTGTGAACAACCTTCAAGTCACGATCAAGAACATTCACATCCGTTATGAAGACAAGATTAGCGTGCCAGGGGTACGTCATCAGCATGGAGTTTCATGAATCAGTACTGACTATAGTCACAGCACCCATTTGCAGCTGGAATTACCTTAGCCGGATTCTCCGCTATCTCCGTCAACGAGGAGTGGTTGCCGGCATTCATCGAGAGCACGGCTGGTAGTGTCCACAAAGTTCATCTTTCAGTCTTATTCCTTGATTATAAATGCTCACAACCGGCTTCAGCTCTCCAAATTGGAATCGCTAGCGGTCTACTTCGATACGGACACAGAGAGCATAGCTGGGCTTCCTTATGAAAAGTCTCTTCAAGTATTCACCGACATGGTAAGAATAATCTTTTATGTCTGATTTGTATATACCTTCATACGTCTCTTGTTTTCAGATTGCCAGACAGGATCATACCCAGGGCCACCAATTTATTCTCAGACCAGTAACGGGAGAAGGAAGGGTTGGTATACAGTTATCTAACTATTCAGACTTATCTAACATAGTTGCAGATTATAATGAATCACAAGCTGGATAAAGAGAGGCCCAAGTTTGACGTTCAATTGCTATTCAACGAAATAGGTGTTGCTCTCGATGATGATCAGTACCGAGATGCAATATCACTCGTGGATATGTTCCATTTCTACACCCGGCGACATCAGGTAAAAACGCTTTTGTTCGGTCGTAGGAGTGATGAAATTGACATCCCGACAGTATCGGAAATTCTATCCATCAGAAGACGAGCTGCAGGAGAATCGGCCAAAAGCTCTGCTTCAATTCGCGGGTCGAGCCATCTTAGATGGCGTACGAACTAGCAACCGAAAGTGGACCTGGGCATATTTCGCAGAGCGCCGAGACGACCGTCATTACTACGTGGATTTGTTCAAGAAAAAGCTCTTGAACACAGCAATTCCAGAGGTAGGATTGTGACGCCCGTACGATGTTCCTGCTAAAACTAGTACCCTTTAGGATAACCAAGATCTTGACGATTTGGAGAAGAAGTTGTCATATGAGGACATTCGTTTCTACAGGTCGATCGCACGTTCCGAGTTGAGAAAAGACACAGCGCTGAGGAAGAAGCTGGAAGACGAGAAGCGAGCCAAAGAAACGCAAGCAACGTCGAGTTGGTCAAGTTGGCTTTGGGGATCGTCGACCGAGTCTGAGACTACTACGGATGATTCTCCATTTCACGGGCCGATGAACGACGAGCAGCGCCAGGAGCTGTACGATGTCTTGGACTATGACGAGAAGCAAGCGCTGGCCGAAGCTTTCGAAGCGCCAAGGGACGCACTGAAGACGCGGGTCGTCGCTAGTCTGCAGAAAGGTTCGCTGGCGTTGCAGATAGATCCTCATGGAAAGGCGTCGGAAGTCACTTCAATCGTCTTCGATGGATTCGAGGCGACATTCATTCAGAGGAGAGATAACTTTGAGGTCACGACATCGCTGGATGGGCTTGAAGTCTTTGACGGCACAACAGACGACACGCTTTATCCTCAAATCGTGCAAGTCAAGCACGATACACTCGCAATTCAGAGTCCCAGTACCGACAAGGTCGCCAAGCGAGAACCTTTCTTTTACGTCAAGTTTGAGAACAACCCGCTAGACGAGAGAGCAGATACCGCTCTCGCAGTCCGCATGCTGCCCATGGAGGTCATATACCACAGGGGATACGTCGAAGCGGTTTATCGATTCTTCAAACCGCCAGCTAGCCAGCTGGAATCCGTAGAGGCTTTGCTGGTACGTTTTGAAGCTCAATTACCTGGGTCTTAATGTCTAATCGGGGTGCAGAACGTTGCGAGTGAAACACTTGAAGGATTCCGGAAGGAGACACGTGCAGGTCTGGAATACGCCTTGCAGACGCACAAGACGATCGATGTGCAGGTGGATATGAGTGCCCCGATCATCATAGTACCCGAAAGGTGGGTCGTTTACAAAGGCTCGAGAAGTGCACTGCTAACCGCTCGACAGCATCACGAGAGAGAAGTGCAAATACCTGGTGATCGATGCAGGTCACATCTCGGTAGAAAGTGACCTAGCCGACAAAGCTGCGATCCGCGAAATACACCTCAAGCGGAATCAAAGCTATACTGATGAGGATTACACGCGATTGGAGTCTTTGATGTACGACAAGGTGTTCCTCAAGCTGGAAGCTGCTCAGGTAATTGTGCCATTATCTGAACTATCTTTCGTGTTCATCGTTTTTTTTTTTTCAGTTTGTCCTTGGAGAAGACTTGAAGACATGTCGTGACGCTCTCAAATCCCGAGAACGAGATTCTCTGCATCTCATAGAGCGGATTAACATCGATTTGCAAGTCCAGAACTCCATTGTCCCCACCGCCGTAAACCTTTCGCGCTTCAAGGTTTCTGGAAACTTACCGCGACTGCAAGTCAACTTCTCGGATTCCAAGTACAAGTCTATGATGCGCCTTCTGGATGTCACTATTCCCCAGTTTGACGGCGCACCCGCGAAGCCCAGTGGACCAATACCTCCGTCAGGAACTGGGTATCAGCTTCCGACAAATCTGTTCAATATATCGGCGACCGAATATAACATCGACGATGCAGACGAAGCAACGGGACGTGAGTTGCAACCTTCAGGCAACGAAGGTAGCACTGAGGTTCGTCGCGATGCGTTGGGTGTTGCATCGAAAACTTAGACTTGTAACAGGAACAGGAACAAAGGCTTCATCAGAAGATTTTCGAGCTCGACTTCCATGTTGCACTGCTCAGCGCGTCTTTGTGGAAGAGTGAGAGCGAAGGTGCCGAAAATCAACTTGGAACCGTCTCATTCGAACGCTTTGCGCTCGGCGTAGCATTGCAGGAGTACAGTCTTCACGTTGACGTCCATCTAGGGTCTGCTCTTTTCGCATACGTCAGAAGCGGAATACTGAAACAGATCTTAGGTCATTGTCGATGCATTTATTGGAGCCTCAAGCGGGTTCCGTTGAAGTCCTTTCTTCCTCCAATGCGGCTAAGGAGGAAAAGGACCTTCTCAACATCAAATATAGCCGCGTTCAACAGATCTCGCCAGAGTTTCTGTCTGTATATGAAGGCATTGACCAAAATGTTGATATCAAGATCTCCACCGTCATCTTCCGCGCAGCGCCGGAACCTGTACTCACACTGTACGATTTTGTCATGACAACTTTTGTCCCCGACTCTAGCACTACAGTCGATGCGCCTGCTTCTGTGATAGATAGCAGCGACCCGTCGTCACATGCCAGCGCTGAATCAGCTGCTGGCAAAATACGTGTTGTAATGAACCTCGAAAGCGTTCAAGGTGAGGATCGGTCACATTAATTGACGGCTCTTTATAATCTTACCTTCGTGTCCTTCCAGTGATCTTGATAAATGCTCGGATCCAACTTGCAACTCTGTCACTCTCAACCGCCGAGGCTTCACTTTTGTTGTACCAAAATGCCCTTCGGGTTCATCTTCGCCTCGGCAGCTTGGCACTCAGTGACGATTCCCCTGTCGACGTGGTTTTGCCTGAGTTCAAGAGGATCGTGTCCATCGAAGGCGAGAACCTTGCCGAAATCACGTATCAAACGTACGACGATAGTGAGGCTGAAGCCCGTGGAGGCGTCAAATCCTCGGTGGAGTTGTCTGCGGCTTCGGTGACATTACATTATCTGGAACAGCCGTTGCACAATTTATACCTCTGGGTGTCTAAACTAGCTAAACTCAAGGGCTTGTACGACGCAGCCACTCAGGTTGCAGTCCAAAGGGCTTCGGAGATCGAGCGTATGCACTTCAATATATCTGTCAAAACCCCGATCTTGGTCTTCCCATCGGATCCGCTCTCTTCGAAGGACACCTTGACCATGCGCCTCGGTGAGATCGCCGCAAGCAACAGCTTCAATGGAAACGTTGCGAACGCCACAGCCAGTCTTCGCGGCATACAGCTCATGTCTACCATATTCTATGACGATGTGCCATTCTCTCTGAAGATGATTGAGGATATAGAAGTGTCTTCTGACCTTGTTCAACTGGGCGACATCGACAGGGCCAAAGAAGGTAGCGACAAACCGACCACGCAGGTAATATTTTCATCATGCTTGTGATCGCGTCTAACTGTTGCTTGTGCAGGTATCCATCAAGGTCTCAGACGTCAATATGTCCTTGACCCAAATGCAGTATCAAATGGTCATGAATCTATCACGTTCCATACCTGTTGTGTTGGCTGGCGCGCCAGAGGGGACGGCCGAGGCGATTGACTCAAGACCAGACTCTCAGGTGTCCCGTCGCCCTTCAGCGGATGACTTGCCGGAAAGTGAGGGCGTGAATCTGCTTCCGGAACTGGACCGTCCTCCTTCCATCCAAGCTTGGACGACACTCGATCTGTTCCTCGGCGTTGAGACGATAAAATTGCAACTTTACGACGGAGATGCGAAAGCGGAGAAGGACCTCAAGGAGCACGGTATAGCCAAATTTGCACTCAACAACAACACAGTGCGATGCAAGATGCTCTCGGATGGGGCTCTGGAAGCTCAGGTGGTACAGAAATCTTTTACTATTGGCAACACCCGGCCGGGAGGATCTAAATTCAGAGAAATCATTCCCGCTGCTCAGCATGAGCGTAATCAATTCATGCTTCTATACACGTCCTCTGGTGGCGCGACGCCATCGTCAATGGCGATCTTGACAGTCGATTCGCCTCGCATAATCTTCGCGCTTGACCCGGTCTTTGCCTTACTGGACTTCTTCACTAGCGCATTCCAATCTGATGCCCCCGAAAGTACCCCGGAGATCGCGGATGAGGGCGTTGTCGACGATGTTCCCCCACCATCTACATTGGACTTCAGACTTGATCTTCATGACGTCTCTATCAGTGTCCTGGAGAATGATCTAGACGCTAATTCGCAAGCGATTCGGCTGTCTATAGCCCAGATGCTACTTTCTCAACAGGTACGTGACAAGTTCTTGCGTGGTTTCTATCACGCTGACCATTCTGCAGGGAATCATAGCGCTGACCGTGAATAAACTCGGAATGTCTTTGACTAATATGGGCAGCCATTCTCAAGCCGTTCGCTTCCTTGATGACATGGACTTCACATTCACTATGGACAGCCGCGCAACGACCCCGTCATACAGAGTAACTGGCATCGATGTTAACGCCAAGCCTATCGTCTTCCGCTCGTCTTACCGGGATATTCAGCTGATCTTGACCATCGCCAACAAAGCACTAGAAGCTTACGGCCAAACAACCTCCCCTCCGCAACCTTCAAGCAACAGCAGCCTTACCGTATCATCTTCTCAGACTAAGCCGTCACCACCTGCCTCCATGATCACCGGGTCACAGACCAGATCGCAGGCTCTTGGAAAAGCTCAAGTATTGGCGACTACAGAGCAGGTGGGACGCGTCTTATTCTTCGTAGTCTCACAGACTCATAATAAGCCGATGATTAGTTGAATGCATCGTTCGAAGGATTCCGTTTGATCTTAATCGGTGACCTGCACGAGCAGCCGATGCTTCATCTCAAAGTGAACCCATTCAACTTCACGGTGAAGGATTGGTCGAGGGCGGTGAGTTCGCGAGACGTTATCTGCATAAAATCTAACATTGACATGTAAATCAGCTCCAAGCCTCCGCAACGTTTGCTACGTCCATTAACTATTGGAACCTAACGAATTCGCATTGGGAGCCTCGTAAGTTATCGATTGTGAAGCACATACAATAGCTAAACTCAAGCTTTCAGTGACTGATCCTTGGAGTTTGACTGCCTCCGTGAGTAACTACCCTACGTGAAAAAAAGGTATTTGCTCATTTGATCAGGTTTCGCGAGACAATCCGACCAGCGCTCTGTCACTCGTGCTTTCGTCTCGAGACCGGCTTAATCTCAACATAAGCACGACATTTGTCGAGCTGGCTATGGCTACCCTCAACACTTGGCGCAAAGAAGGCGAACGTGTACTTCAAAAGGAGCGAGGGAGCTATGCACCGTATCGAGTTCAGAACCTTACTGGCACGGCTCTTTACGTGTGGTCGGATCCCGATGGTAACGCTGAAAAAAAGCACTCCAATGCGGTGAAGCTTGACAACGGCAAGACCATCGATTGGAGATTCGATGACTGGAAAACTTTGCGAGAGGTATGTCTTCATCTATGGTCCCGGTCATACGGTCGTTGACCCGACTTCTTTATCAGCATACTTCGTCTACTGGTTCAAACAGTCTCGCCGTGCAATTCATGGGACAGCCTTGGGAACAACTGCGGAGCATTCCCGTCGACAGAGAAGGAGAATATACCTTTGCTCTACGTCCGCGGATCGAGACGCTCTACAATCGTCTGGTTTGTGAAGTGAAGGTTGAAGCAAACGTCAAGGTCGTCATCCTCAGGTCGACCTATAAAGTTCACAACCAAACACTGTACCCAATTGAACTCGCACTCATCGACGAAGGTGGTCATCATACTCACGAGGCAGAAAAGATTGGTATGCAGTTGATATCAGCTTCTTGGGACGCAATCTCATCTCTCTTCAGCACCGGGACAAATATTCTCTCTACCGATCAACCTCATCGGGAAGTGCAAAGTGAGGATACAACCGGACCGTAAGACCTTTCGCCTCTTTCTTGACGCGCTTACTCAACCCTGTCTACAGAGGGGTTCGGCTACAAATGGTCTCCTGCTATTCGATGGGAGGACCTTATAGCACGCCAGACGTTTACGTTGAGGTGCCCTCATACAGATGAAAATGAAGCCGCGTTTCGGTTCCACACCTTTGTCAAGACGGATGCTGGACATGCCCCAATAAGGTGATTATCCATATAAGACCTGATTTGCGACGTTTAACGAAGCTGACCATGCTCATGACATCCAGAAAATACCCGAAGATAGACCTGTTCCTACGTGCACCTATAGAGCTGGAAAATCTCTTACCGTTCAACCTGCAATACCGGATCTATGACAAGAACACGGATCAAAATTGGAGAAGCTATCTTAGGAAAGGGGGTGTCATGCCAATTCATTCCGTTGAGTTGGGACACCTAGTTTTGCTCAATGTTGAGGTGCAAGATACGAGTAAGCGATCATTTTTGTCTGTCATGAATATCATGTTAAATTTGGTGGTCAGTTTTCAAGCCCAGTGACTTTGCAATCATTAATACAGACGGAAATTCTGACTTTGACATCGAGAATCGCGTGATCTTGGAAGACCGAGCCGGACGAAAGCTTAACTTGAAGCTCAACTACGTGTACGTTTGAGACCCCATCAATGGTCTCATTGATGCTAACTGAGTTCCAGGCGCTATCCTGATGCAGGAGGCGCTTTCAAAGTTCAGATATACAGCCCGTATCTCATCGTGAATAAGACTGGGCTTACTTTCTCGGTCCGATCCCTTCGATTCAGTCGAGCAGGTCCTCCTCAAGAAGTTGCTGGGGAGACTCGCCCTGGTCAGCTAATTTACGATCACTGGCATGAGAAATGCTGACGCATACACTTTCTCCAGAGGCGTTATGTAGCCCGACACCGTTCAGTATGCTAATTCGTCTTTGTCCTGACGAAATTTCTCACAAGGCTTGTAGTGCTGTCCCATCCCAACGGCACGGGCAACGAATTCGTCTTCCAAGTAGGGACGTCAACGTGGTCAATGGTAAATTTTCGTGGCTGCGCATATAAACTGTATACTCATTACAGAATACGGTAGCCTGTAAACTTGGATGCGCCTTCTGCTGACACTGAGCTAGCAATTCCATTGCAAACGCAGAAAACCGAGGAGGTGCACGTCGGCTTGTCCTGGACCGAAGGCATCGGCAAATACAAGCTGACAAAAGTGATCACCATCTCACCACGCTTCTTGGTCAAGAACAATCTCCCAGAATCAATCTGTTTCCGTGCCCATGCTGTTGGTCCGAAGGGCAAGTCGACACTGGAACCAGGAGAGCGAAGTGCTATGTACAGCATGCGGACCGGGTACGAGAAGTTGCTGACGGTGGCGTTCTCGGGTCTGAATGCAGAATGGTCAGTGTCCTTTTTTTTCAAGGCAGCCATCGTTCTTCAACAAAACAATGTTGCAGGTCGCCGCCCTTCAGCATAGAAGACATAGGAGCTGTGTACTTGCGGATGAAACATCCTAGTCAGACTGACTCAAGCCATTTGATTCGCGCGGACGTCAAGATGGATGGGGCCACCATTTTCGTATTCCTTCAACTAGCCGATGACAACTGGCCATTCCTCATAGAGAATGACAGCGACGCGTCTGTAGTATTTTGTCAAATTGTAAGCAATGACTCATCAACTTCAGACATACTGTATCTGACTAGTATTGCAGGATGAGGTGCACAATGTCGATGCTCCGGGAAATTCTACTGCAAAATATACCTTACCGGAACACACAACGTCGCCCTATGCATGGGATTTCCCAGCAGCTCGAGAGAAGAGAATCCTGCTTTCTATTAACGGCGCCCGACGCGCTGTTGATATCATGGAAATAGGAGATCTCATTCCTTTCAGATATCCGGTGTGTATCAGAACGTCGAGATACTCTCTGACTGCAACTGACAACAAATTAGCGTGGACAAGGCACAGCAGTTGTCTCAATGGACGTCCGTGTGTCAGGCCATCAGCAAGTCCTTCGAATCACGAACTACGTCTTGGAGAAGAGTTTGTACCGACCAAAGTCGCGTAGTTCAAGCTCTTCGTCGCTCCGCGTAGACACTATTTCCGGAACACATGAAGCTTTCGAGGCTGTGACAGAGGAAGTCTTACCGTCTCTCTCCTTCAGCGTCGACTTCCAAGGCATAGGACTTTCTCTTATCAACCGCCGACTGATTGAAGTAGTCTACCTCACCGTTGACAAGCTCAAGTTCGACTACACGAATAGCCCTGTAGCTCAAGCAATCAATGTATCCTGCGGAAGTCTTCAACTCGACAACCAGTTACATGACGCCATATTCCCAGTGGTCCTCCAGCCCACGCCGATATCGAAGGAAGCAAAGGATGTCGCTGCACTGCCTGCTGTTCAAGGTTCAATCATATGGTTAAATGACCAAGGTATAGTTTGGCATTTCATCTTGTGTTCCATGATCTCATAAAGCGCAGCACACGGTGTCCTTTTCGTCAAATATTGCTCCATTCTGCTGCAAGCGCTTACCATCGAAGCGGATGAAGACTTTTTGTTCTCGTTATACGAGCTCAGTCAGATCAAAGGAGCGTTTTGGGAAGAAGAAGAGCAGGAGTACGTGCGCGGCATCTGGCATGCACACCGCTCATTGAGTTTTTCCACAGCATCCTGATCCCAAATGGAGAAGAGATCCCCGAGCCAGAAGACACAATGAGCGGCCCCGAGTTGTACTTCGAGGTTCTTGAACTACAACCGATTAGGTTGGCATTGTCATTCATGCGGACGGAGAGAGTAAGTGGAGAGGAAAAGTACGGTTTTCAACGTTTTCCACTAGAGTTTTCGCTTATTCTCTTGCCTCAGGTTGAGTATCAGGAACCCGCTGGCTGTAATTGTGAATGCCTTGACAATGGCTCTCGGCAACGTGAACGACGCGCCACTGGAGATGAATGCCCTCGCCATCAAGGACATGCGCCTCACTCTACCTGATCTGCAATCCCGAATAATGTATCACTACAGCCAAGAGGTCCTTCGCCAGCTGTATCGTATCCTTGGATCGGCAGATTTTATCGGTAACCCGGTCGGCCTGTTTACAAACGTCAGTTCAGGTGTGGCAGACATTTTCTACGAGCCATTCAACGGTGCTGTCATGCACGGGAACCGAGAATTAGGCGTTGGTATCGCCAAGGTACGAGCAATTTGGATATCATTCAAGGATACGCTAACATCGTCCGCAGGGTGCAGCCAGCTTTGTCAAGAAGACCGTGTTCGGTGTGTCGAATAGCGTGACCATGGTCACCAGTAGTATCGGAAAAGGTATTTATCACTTTCGTCTGGAGCTCTTGCCGAAATGAACTGTCGGTCAGGTCTTTCTGCTGCCACTCTCGACTCCGAGTACCAGAAGCGGCGCACGATGGCGAAGAGGCGAAACAAGCCCCGTCATGCTATGTACGACACTCTCCGTTCCTAACAAATGGCATTTCTAATCAAGCTATGCATTCCAGCTACGGTGTTGCTGCTGGCGCAGAAGCGTTCGCCAGCAGTATCGCAAGTAGCGTGGAGGGTGTCGTCGTAAGTGACGGCGATGTTTCCTGTTGCTTTCTAGCACTGACACCTCATCAGATGAAGCCAATCGAAGGAGCTGAGGCTGGAGGTGCCTTCGGATTCTTCAAGGGTGTAGGGAAGGGCTTGGTTGGGTATGCTACCTGTACCCTCTTGCTTACACGTTCGCATCCTGACGGTTTTGGACAGTGTGGTCACAAAACCGGTCGTGGGCGTTCTCGACCTCGCGTCTAGCGTCAGCGAAGGTCCGGCTCGTTCAGCACCGATTTCCTGGCAGACTGATTGACGTGTCCCACTTCTCAGGCGTCCGCAACACGACAACGGTCTTTGACAGCCCCGCCCGGGATCGTGTCCGGATGGTACGTATCTGAGCCGTTGCTTCACGCATATCGCAAACTAATTCGATTCGCCCACAGCCGCGGCACGTACCTGCTGATGGAGTTGTTGTGGTAAGTCGCTCAGATGTGTATGCATGGTCAACAGCAGCTGACAGCACCTCCGCGACGCAGCCTTACTCTGCCCGCGAAGCATTGGGTCAATACTGGATGAAGGACCTCGACCAAGGCGCATACCGCCAGGAGGCATACGTCGCCCATCTCAGTCAGTATCCCTTCCCCCCCTTCCCTCTAGTTCATACTCACCGAACTCACCCCATCGCACCCCGCAGACCTGCCGGCCGGCCGCGTCGCGCTGCTCACTATGACGCGCGTCATCGTGTTCTCGACCGCGAACCTGCGGCTCGAGTGGGACCTGCCGTTCACGCACATCCAGGGCGTCACGATCGAGGACAACGGGATCCGCTTCGCGCACAAGACGGGGCGCGAGCTCGACAAGTTCGTCGTCATCGCGGACAAGTCCGCGCAGGCGTGGTTCTTCGGCCAGGTCGCGGCCGTCGTCAAAGCGTTCAATGCGCGCAGGCGGATGGACTCGTAGGGCCAAAATAAAAACGGAGAATGGAGAATTAGGTGCACAGGGAACATGGCGTGGTGGGGTGGGGTGTAAGGCATATGTGTAGGTGTATGGTGTATGGTGTATGGGTGGTTGTAAGGGGTAAGATGTGAAGTGAAGACTTAAGAGAAGGAAGTGTGTAGATAGATGGATAGATAGATACGACGATACCATGATACATTGCAGAAGTGCGAAAGTGCGAAAGTGCAGAAACGATAGGTGTGCGATGGCGACGTACGTGGTATATATATGAAGGCGGATATATGTACAGGGGAACTCCGAGGACGCCGGCACGCGGGGCGCGGGCGCCATTATGCAAGGATAAGAAGGTATGAAGGATGAAGGTATAGCGGCGGCGAATGTAAATGTAAATGTGGACGCGAGAATGGATTCAGATACTGAAGACAGAAAAGACGAAGACGAGCTCAACGATCGGGTGCGGGTGCGCAAGCGGAGACGGAAACGGAGACGAAACACGAAAAGCGAAAAACCATCCCAAGCCGTGCGCCGCACGCGTTAAGTAGAGTGATAAATACGAAAGTCGAAACCGGGTCTAAGATTTTTAAATAGTAAGCACGCCAGTGCAGACGCTCACTGCGGGCGCGCAGCAGCAGAAGCCGACCGCTTCGCCGCACGCGCCTGCGACACGACGGTGTCCTCGCTGAGCGTCGGGCTCGGCTGCGCGTCGGACGAGCCGATCGTCGTCGCGACGCTCGACACGCGCTCGCGGCCCTTGATGAACGCGCTCGGCGCCGTGGTCGCGCGCGCGGGGAGCTCCTTGCCGAAGTCCTCGACCTCGGACGCGGAGCCGTCGCTCTCGCTCACGACGCGGCTGCCGTGCCCGTTCCCGGCGCCGGCGCCGTGCATGTGCGCGCTGCGGTAGCTGTCGCGCGGGCTCGGGCTCATGCTCATCGAGTACGCGCTCTGGAAGTCCGTGTCCGAGTCGTCCGTCGTGCCCGTCATGGCCGGCGTGAGTGCGGGCGTCGTCGGCGTGCGCAGCGCGGGGGACGCGGGGCGCGTCGCGCTGAGCGAGACGCTGGACGGGATCTTGCGCAGCTCGCGCGAGGTGCGCGGCATCTGCTCCTTGTCCGACAGCTGCTCGTCGGGGATCTCGCCGGCCGCGACGACCGCCGCGGCCGTCGTGGGCGTGGTCGTGGGTGTGCGCCGGCCGGACACGCTGCCGCGCGGTGTCGCTTGATGCGCGGTCGACGGCCGGGAGTGCGCATGCTCGGCCTTGCTGCCTTCTTCGGAGGGGCTGCTCGCATGGGCGAGTTGGGGGGTCTGGCGGCCTGAGGACGCAGTGCCGCTGCGGACGCGGGATCGCGGGGGCTTGCCGATGAGCTTGGTGCCCTTGGGAGGGCGCGGACGGACGCTTGCCGACTGGCGCATGTCAGAGAGCTCGCTCTCGCTGCCAGGGCTGGAGGACTTCCAGCCGCTGTCGTTCCCATCCGCCGCCAAGGCGTTCTCAAGCTGCGCGGAAAGTACAGACGGTGAGCCCACGCCGCAAATATAAGGAGAGGAGAGAACGCATTCGCACCTTCTTCTGGATCTGCAGGACCTTGCGCGCGATCCTGTCGCTGCGCTCGCTGATGCCCTCGTCCACGGCCGTCATGCCGTCCTGCTGCTGCTCCGTCTGCGAGTTGGAGAAGCGCTTCTTCCGGTGCGGCGACAGCGGCTTGTCCTCGTCCTCCTCTTCCTCAATGACCGCCTCCTTCGCGAGGTCCGTCTTCGCAGCAGCAGCCGCCGCGGCCTCGTCCTGCACCTGGCCGTCATACGACTCCGCTAGCGTCGACTCGGTGCCGTACGACCGGAGCTGCTTGACGCGCGACGCGTCGCTGGCGCCGCGCGAGCGCGACGAGATGCGGCTCGCGGGGCGCGACTCGTCGAACTCCGAGTCGCCCGCCATGCCGACGGCCATCGACGCGAGCGCCTTCTCGATCTGCTCCTCGACCTCGGCGACCATCGCCGCGCGCTCCTGCTCCATCGTCTCCATGGTGATGCGCATGTTCTGCAGCTCCACGATCGCCTCCTTGTGCGCCATCTCCGTGTCTCTGAGTTCTGCGGCATATCAAAGCAGAGATATCAAACGCCGGACATGCAAACAAAAGAAGCGATGTGAGCAATACATTCGGAGAAGCGAAATGTGGGAGAAAGAAGAAGCCGGTACGCACGGGACTGCAGCTTCGTCTTCTCCACGGCGGTCGACGTGACCAGGCCGCTCAAGCGCCTTGTCTCGCGCTGCTCCTTATTGATCTTCGACCGCAGCTCGTTCGCCTCGATGCTCAGCTTCTCCGCATACTGCTCGAACGTGACGAACTTGTCGCGCCAGAGGTCGCTCTCCGTCATCAAAAAGTTCAGCCGGCGCGACAGCCGCCCGATCTTCGTCTCGAGGTCGTCCCGCGCGTCCACGAACGCCGTCGCGCGCTTCCGGATCGAGTGCTGGATGTGCTGCTCCGCGACCGTCAGCTGCGGCGGGCGCTTGACCGCCCCGAGCGAGCTGATGCGCTTCAGCAGAGACGGCTTTTTGAATCGGTCTTGCAGGACGGCGTCGAAGGCCTGGATGATGCGCGTCGAGTGCCACCACTCGGGCGGCTTGATGGTGTCCGCGACGGCAGCGGAGGAGCCGCCGCGCTTGGCTTGGATTTTGCATACGGGCCTGAAACGGCCGGCAGGGAAGGCCTCCTTGAACTCACTGTGGACCACGATGTTAGCGGAGCATCATAAAAATGACGAAGTGCACTTTACCTTGGCACAGAGTGATCCGGATGGTAGTGAGGTTCAAAGGCGGAAAGCAGGCGCTGACGATACCTCTCGCGCTGCTGCTTGGTCGAAACGACGCCTGGAGGAGGCGACGGGCAAGAACTACAAGCCAGCATAAGCAACAACGGTAAGAATCCCAGGAGAAATGTCCTTACAGGTAATTGATGTCACTATATGCGCGTCAATTCAGCAAAAGAAAGCAGAGGAGGCGAAAAGAACGTACAGATCACAGATACAAACCTCTTGCATAGGCCTGACACTGTACCGGGCCTCGGTGGCAAGGCCGATAATCCACGGGCCAGGATCGTCAATGTAGATCTTTGCATCACGGGAGTGGACGGCCTGGAGGGCGATCCCGTTCCACCCGCGCAGCTCGACGAGGTACTTGATCGTCGAGACAGCAATCTAGGCACACAGCGATAATGAGCACACATCTCCATCCAGGCATGCACGGGGGGACTTACACCGAGCATCGCAGGATGGCGCGAAAAGAACAGAATGCGCCCGGTCGGCGCCAGCGCAATCTGCACCACCATCATCAGTACCCAGAACACCACCACTTAACTCGGCCCAGGACCAGGACCAAACACCCACCTCGCAGATCGTCAAGATGTTGTCGATGTTCAGCGCCTTGAACAGTGGCCACATGGTGAAGTTGATGTCCACGAGCCCGCGGCCAAAGTCCAGTCCGCCGGGAAACCGGGCGATCACCTCGAGACTGGTGTCGGCGCCCGCCGCTGCGCCCGCGGCCCCCGACGCGTCTGACTTGCCGGACGCAGAGGCGTCGAGCTTGATGAGGTCCCCGGCGCGCGGCGCGGGGTGCGAGAGGATCTTGGAGATTTGGAGCGTGTGCGACTGGACGTCCTTGGAGAAACGCGCCCAGGAGAGCGTCAGGTAGTCCCGCATGAGGTCGTAGATGGGATGACGCGACACCAGGGCTAGAAGCGGATCATATATAAGTTTACGCGCGAAACTTTATCAGGACTACTCACTAAGCGCATAAGGCAGCCAGAAGACAGTATCTCCAGGCAAGAACAGCGTGCTCTCGCCAGGATTATGGCCGTTGACGGTGCTAGCAACCTCGAAATCGCTCTCGCTCATGGCGCCGTCCGTGTCGACATCCATGTCGGTCTCGCCATCCGTGACAGCGCCGTTGGGGCCGCCCCACGGACCGCGTGCGCTGCGCTTCGTGCTGCGACGCGCCTGCAGCGACGGGTCGCCGCCGGCGCCCATCGCGTCTGCGCGCAGGCCCTTGATGCGTGCGGCGACCAAGCTTTGCGCAGACTCTTTGCGCGAGCGGCTGGCTTCGAGGGTGCGGCGAATGGCTGCGCTGCGCTCGGCGTCGGCGTGCGACCAGACGGTGAGGCATACACCGTGGTACGTGACGGTGCTGCCGTGCTCGTCGCCGCCGGAGCCGTTGGCACCGGAGGAAGGGCCGCTTCCGGATGCGCCTGGTCCGGGAGGGAAAAGTCCCGGAGGGCCCAGAAAGGCGGAAGAGGGACGAGCGGTAGAGAAGGGATCGTTGTAAGGATAGATGCCCAGGGCAGAGCCCGTGGTGGATGTGGGACGGTGGATATCCGAGGCGGTGGCGGTGGAGAGGACAGAGGAGCGCAAAAGACCGGAAGATGAGTGGGAAGGAGCGAGGGGGGTAGAAGGAGCGGGAAGGGAAAAAGAGAATGTGTGTACGGTCGACGCTGGCTGGAGCGTGGACGCGATGATCTCAACCTCGCGTGTAAACGAGAGCTGTGGGCATGCACGGTAACGTCAACGTCAAGCTAGCGGAAAGAAGGCGCATATATGCGGCTGGGCGCGTACCTTGAGTGCCTTGGAAAGCATCTTGCCGACTTCCTGTTTGCTGAGCGCACCGGCACCCTTGTGAACTTCCTCGCCCTTGCCCTTTTTCTTCTTTTTGCCACCGCCAGCACCAGGACTGATGGTGCTGCCGAGGACCTCGGCTCGCCACCAGCGACTGACGGCACCCTCGCTGTGAGTGAGACCCATGACAGAGTCGGGGTCAGCGAGAGTCCATGTGTGCGGGGCCTTGGGGAGGCCGGACACGACATAGAGCGAAGTGAGAGGCAAAGTGGGGGTGAATGAGGCGACGGGGGGCGGGTTGCGGGCGGAGCGTGTTGAAACAAGGGAAGTTCGGTTGGAGGCAGGGATGGGTTCCATGGAGCGACGGTGCTGGATGCCGAGGACGCGGGCGGCCTTTTCACGGGAAGGAAGGACGAGTTGGGATGAAGGAGCGGAAGTGGTCGGAGAGGGCGGGGAGACGGCGATGTAGTCGAGCTCGTCGGCGAGGGCGCCGCCGTCGTCGTCGGGAGGGTTGTCGATGGACTGTTGGACGGAGACGTCGATGATGGGCTGCTGGTAGATGGGGGCGGGTGCCTTTGGGGGGTTCTCTGCGGTGACGGACCTGAAGGAGCGGGACGTGGCGGTGGAACGGACGCTGAGAGTTGTCGCGCGGTGAGTTAGAGGCTTTTTGTTGTCAGAGGGCGAACGAGGGGACGCAGAGCCCGCGGGCGGCGTCATGGACGGACGACGACCCAACGTGGACATCTCAACTGAAAAGGAAGGGGAAACGAAAGGAAAGGCGAGGGCGAATGCGCGAAACAAGGCGACTGTCACGCCTCTCCCTCAATCTTATAATATAACCGCTAACCTCCCTCCATCCCCCCTGACTCCCCCGTCCCTCCCCGTCCCGCGTCCCCGCCCCTCCGACGCGTCTCTACCTTCGTTCTGCCTCCTGCGCCCCTCCGCCCCCGCCCCTCGCGTGTTTGGCCCTCTCCAACGCGTCCGTCGCGCTCCTTGCAGATCGCCCTCCCTCTCGCTGCCGCGACCCCCAGCCACCGCAGCATCAGCCCCATATTCCGGCGCAGGCACTCTCGATGGGAATCTTATCCGGCAACTTGGCATCTCTACACTAAACCTCAACGGGACCTAAAGGTGCTCATATCACGACCCTCTTCCCACTTGGAGCCTTCCTTCAACAAACACTAGCCCTTGTCGAGACAGCTGCTTCGCCAGCTTTGAAGCCAACGCGACGCCCAATATGATACAGTTTGATTCCCACTGAAGCTGCTAGTCTTCCTCTTCCTTCACACCCACCCGCCCCTCGCGCTCGCGCTTCTCCCTTATCGCCCGGACATAATTCGGTGGCGGCCACGGCCTGTGCACCTCCGGCCTCTCCCACTCAAACTTGCCCTACAGAAACACCTCCTCAGCCACAATCCACCCAGACATGCCAGAACAACTCACCGTGACTTTCTTGCCATCGAAATACTTCGTGATCTTGACCCCGCACGCCTTCATGTGCTGCTCAAAATGCAGCGACACCATATCGTAGAACCTGCATATCACCCGCTCCGAGCGCAGCGACCACTCCTTCGCGCGCAAGAACGCCACGTCCGCCCGCCGCAACCCCATCACGTTCTCGTCCGTCAGGTTCATCAGGTCGATCCCGTAATGGCACCCGTGCATGGGGCACCGCCACTTCATGTCGCCCCGCAGCTGCGGAGGGTGGCAGAATTCATTCGGGATCAGCGCAACGAGCTCAGGGTCGACGGACGAGAGCACGTCGGGCGAGGGCGACCGCGACGCGGGCGGCGTAGACGGCGTCGAGAAGTCCGAGTCGTAGACGTTCTGCGGCAGCTCGTCCTCCATGACGGGCGTGCGCGACGTTGTGCGCCGGGGCTGCACACAGCGGCGCTTTAGTACGGTCCCACCACGAGTGACGCATTGACTGTCTCACCGCAGCAGACGCTTTCTTCGACCCGCCTCGCGTCGACTTGCCTCGCCCACGCGGGGCAGGCGCTGGTCTCCTGGCCGTGCGACTGCCCGAGGGCCGCGGGTCCACATCCATCGCATCCTCGTCCGCATCGCTTTCCACTACCTTCCTTGCCTTCGCTTGCTTGGCCTTTCCAGTGCTCTTCGGTTTCGGGGGCCGCCCCCGGCTCGGCGCAGGTACGGACACAGGCGCAGGCACCGACACTGGAACCGACACTTGTTCCATCTCCACGTCCTCCGTCGCTTCCTCCTCGACGACATACTCATCCCGCACGCCCCATCGCACGCCGCTCTTCCTTCCATGCGTCCGCTGCTCGCGCACCTCGCGCGCCCACTCCCGCCACGCGTCGAAATTGATGAACTTGAGGTCGCGCGAGCACACCTCCTGGTTCGCGATGATCCACTCGACGTGCGACGCGAGGACCGAGTACACCTCCGCGCGGTGCACGTGCCTTAGGTGGCGCGGGCGGCGCGTCGGCTTCCCCGCGTCCCTGCTCACAAGTTCGACGCCCGGCGGCGGCCGCTCCCGCTCGCCGTCCGAGTCCTCTTCCGTGTCGGACGCGTGCGCGTCGTAGAGCGTCCGGATCCAGCGGTGCGCGGGCGCGTGCGCGAAGTGCTGGAGGTACTGCGAGACGAACCACGCGGGCGTGTGGTCCTCGAGCGTCGTGCCGTTGTCTTTGTTCTCTTTTGCGATGGTTTTTAGGACGTTGTAGGTGTGGTACCGCAGGAGGTACGTCCGCGAGAGCTCGTATGTCGTGACGTGCATGGATGCGACCTCGTATCTCCGTGAACTGTGAAGTAGAGCATTATGCACTTGATTGTAGCTATAGGGGGGCAAAGTGCACCTACTCATGGACGGACATGAGCATAAGACCATTCGGTACCAAATTCGCTGTATAGAGACATATATCAGCGAGCTGCTCGGTTCGGCACAAGAAAAGTAGATACTCACAAGTCAAATACCCCACCGCCATCGACTTCACCCCCTGCACAAGCACCCTCACCCGCGGCGCCTCCTCGCCCCCCTCCTCCACCTCGCGCGCCCTCCTCGCCAGCTGCGCAAAGTACCAATCCACCGTGTGCGCCGCGCCGCGCGTCGCATTCGCGCGCGTGTGGCGCAGCGCGAGGTCCGCATTGAGCATCGCGACGCCCGCGGGCGAGAGCTGCTTCATCGACGACAGCGCGAGCACGCCGCGGAAGCGCACGGGCGCGGACGACGCCTGCGCGGGCCGCTGCGCGAGGTGCCGCGGGCGCAGCTGCGTCGGCTCCGTCTCGTCGAGGCTGGGGCGGCGTCAGCGCGGCGTGCAGCGCGGCTGAGGGGGGCCGTACGTACCCCGTCGCGCGGCCGCCGTATTCGAGCATGAGGTTGTGCAGCTCGAGGAGGCTCTGGTTGGTGCTCTTGCAGGAGGCGCTGAGAAGGTCTTCGTCGCGATAGGGGCCGAAGGGCGGCTCGAGCAGCTCGAGGAGCCTCTCTGCTAGAAGTGGGCCCGGCGGTGAGGGCATGGCTGCGTGTGAAGACCAGTCTCAGAGCACCGTGCTACTGTGAACAGTACGTAGTGACTTGAAGCCGGTCACGGTGAAGGGCTCGATTTAGGCGCCTGAGAGGGGTGCAGCGCCACCGACGCGTCGCGGCAATCGCCGTCGCGCCGCCTGGGCAACATGCTCAGGCTCTAAAGCGCCGCTCCCGCAGAGCCTCCGCGCTCGTCCTCGTCTCGTCTCCCGTCCCGCCCACCACGATGCGCACGCCTGTCGGCTCCATCGCCGCCGGCATTGTCGTCGGGCTCATTGCGTCCTGCGTCCAGTCGCTGGGCCTCACCATCCAGCGCAAGAGCCATGTCCTCAACCAGGCGCTGCCCGCCTCGCAGCAGCGCGTGGAGCACCGCAGACCGTACGTCCCCTGTCTCCGCCTCCCGCACCTCCCATTCATCCGCTCTCGTTGCGCCGGTGCAGACTGTGGCTTCTCGGTTTCGGTGCGTCGTCTTCCTGCTTTTTCCCTGGTTGCACGCCGACACCAGTTCTCCGCTCCCCGCAGCCATCTTCATAACGTCCAACATCCTCGGCTCGCTCTTCCAGATCGCCTCCCTCCCCGTCGTCATCCTCGCGCCCCTCGGCGCCGTCTCGCTCCTCTGGAACGCCTTCTTCGCGCGCCTGCTCCTCGGCGACGTCTTCTCGCCATGGATGATCATCGGCACGCTGCTCATCGCCGGCGGCGCCGTCCTCATCGGGCTCTTCGGCATCGTCCCCGAGCCCACGCACTCCCTCGACGACCTCCTCGCGCTCTTCCGCCGCCCCGCGTTCGTGGCGTACTTCTCGCTCCTCGGCTTCGCCGTCGTCGTCTGCCTCGTAATCGTGCGTAGGCGCGCACCTGCCGCCTTTCCATTCATGCGCACGCGACAGGTTCACTGACTGACTGACTGTGCGGTTGCAGACGCATATATTTGAGTTCTCGTATACCCGCCACCTGCGCCGCGCGCGGCCCATCGTCGTGACGCCGCCGCTGTCACCCATGCTTGTCGCCACCGAATCTAGCACCGATCTACACGCCGAACGCACTCCCCTCCTCGACCGCAAACCGCGCTCCTCCACCGCGTCACCTATACCCACACACGAGCACGAGCACGAGCACGAGCACACACACATCCTCGCCGCGCGCCCGTCGCGGACGGCGATGTTCCTCTCTCTTTCCTATGCATCGCATTCCGGCATCCTGTCCGGCATGTGCCTGCTCTTCGCCAAGTCGGGCGTCGAGCTCCTGCTGCTGACCATAGGCGGCGATAACCAGTTTTGGAGGTGGGAGGCGTGGATGCTGCTGCTGGGGCTTGTCGCGTTTGCGTTGCTGCAGCTGTGGTATCTCCATAGAGCGCTCATCCTCGCTGATCCTACCATCGTCTGCCCTCGTACGTGAGTCTTTAATCTGAAAATTGCAGAGCTGACATTGGGTTGTTTGTAGTCGCATTCTGCTTCTACAACCTCTCGTCGATCGTGAATGGCCTGGTGTATTTCGATCAGTTCTCGCTACTGCCCACAACGCACCTTATCCTCGTCATCGTCGGCATCGCAGTCCTGCTCGGCGGCGTATGGGTAGTCAGCGTGCACGCAGGGTCCGGCGTCGACGTCGGCTCATGGAACGAAGAGGAAGACGACGAAGAAGAGGAGATCGAGGGGCAGGAAGTGCTCGTGCGCGTCGACGAGGCGGAACCGCTCATCCTCGACCTAGAGCGCGCATCGCCAACGCACGGGGCGCCGGAGCGCGGGCGGCACGGCGTCGCGCTCGACCGCGCGACCGTGTCCGAGTCTGGCGTGGCGGGGTACGGAGCGACGTCGCCCGTGTCCGACCGCGACGTGCCGGCGTCGCCCAGCGCGCTGCTGTCGCCGCGCGCGTCGCGGCGGCGCCGGCCGACGCTGCACGGCGGCGAGGGCGACCTGGGGCCCCCGCCGGCGGTGGGCTTCTCGATTGGGCTGTCGCCGGTGAGCCCTGGGTTTGTGCCGATGCCGCGCGAGCGCCGGCGCGGGGCGAGCGGGAGCGGGGGGTGGGGCGAGGTGGTGCGGCGGATGCGGGTGCGGCGGGCGGTGAGCGATGGGGATGTGGGAGCTGGGGTGGTTACGGGTAGAGGAGGGGATGAGAGGCGGACGGAGGGAGAGGGAGAGACGGGGCGGGGCAAGGCGCGGAGTCGGTGGCGGTGGCTGCGGGCGGTGGTGGCGGGCGGAGGGCGATAAGATGAGGCCTCGATGTAGCTTTTGGATCGATGTTCCTAGTGACGTCACGGACATTCTACTTTGTTCTCGATGACTTCCGTCGCGTCCCGTCCGTTCGCAGTCAACCAGAGTCTGGGTCCCGCCCCTCCCGCTCCCCGCCCAGACTCTCCTATATATTCCGTCCCTTCAAGTCCCCGTCCCTCACCGTTCTCTTCATATCCCCCCTACCATGTCTATCAACATCGAACAGTTCACAGACAAGTCTCAGCAGACTTTGCAAGCAGCCATCCAGCTTGCGAAGGACTATGCAAACTCTCAAGGTACCAAGTCTCCTTTCTTCTGCTCGGAGGTTCTGTCCTGACTCTTTCCCTCCAGTTCACCCCGCACATCTCGGCTTCGTCCTCTTGAATGAGGGCGCCGCCGACGAGAACGCACCAGGCGGCGTCACACACGCCCAGACGCCCCTCTTTGCCTCTGTTATTCAAAGGGCTGGCGGTGAAGCAGTAAGTGTACCTCCTATGGCCTTTGTCGACGCGTAACTCACACAACCCTTCCAGACACTCGTCAAGCGCGCCCTGCAAAAGATCATTGTCCGCCTCCCCTCCCAATCCCCACCACCCGAAGACGTCTCGCTGCACCCCGAGACCGCCCGAACCCTCAAAGATGCGCAGGCGCTCTCCAAGACGATGCACGACTCCTACGTCGCGCAAGACCACATCCTGCTCTCGCTGCTCAAGCAGCCGTCCATCGCGCCCGTGCTCAAGGAGGCGAACCTCACCGAGGCCGCGCTCAAGACCGCGATCGAGCAGATCCGCGGGAACAGGCGCGTCGAGAGCAGGTCCGCCGAGCAGGGCTTCGACGCGCTCACAAAGTACGCCGTCGACCTCACCGCGCTCGCGGAGGAGGGCAAGATCGACCCCGTCATTGGCCGCGACAACGAGATCCGCCGTGTCATCCGCATTCTGTGCAGAAGGTGCGTCTCCCGCGTCCAAGTTTTCTCTTTGCTTTTTTCCAGACACTTACATGTGATCTTTGTGCAGAACAAAGAACAACCCTGTCCTCATCGGCGAGCCCGGTGTCGGCAAGACGTCCATCGCCGAGGGCCTCGCGCAGCGCATCGTCAACCGCGACGTGCCCGCGTCGCTCATCGCGCGCCTCTACTCGCTCGACATGGGCGCGCTCATGGCGGGCGCGAAGTACAAGGGCGAGTACGAGGAGCGCGTCAAGGCCGTGCTGAACGAGGTCGAAAAGGCGTCCGAGGAGGGCGGGCCCGGCGTCATCCTCTTCATCGACGAGCTGCACCTCATCATGGCCGGCAAGGGCTCCGAGGGCGGCGGCATGGACGCCGCGAACCTCTTCAAGCCGCTCCTTGCGCGTGGCAAGCTGCGCTGCATCGGCGCGACGACGCTTGCGGAGTACAGGAAGTACATCGAGACGGATGCCGCGCTCGAGCGGCGGTTCGCGCAGGTGCTCGTCAACGAGCCGTCCGTCGGCGAGACGATTGGCATCCTGCGTGGCATTAGGGAGAAGTATGAGGTGCACCATGGTGTCAGGATCCTCGATGGCGCTTTGATCCAAGCTGCCACCCTCGCGCATCGATACCTCACCTCGAGGCGACTCCCGGATTCCGCTATTGATCTCGTAGATGAAGCTTGTGCAAGGTATGTCCTTCGGATCCTCCTGTTCTTGACTTGATCTGACTTTGCCGCCTTGCAGTGTCCGTGTCACCCGTGAAACCGCCCCTGAAGCAATCGACAAACTCCAACGACGCAAGCTCGAACTCGAAGTCGAGATTCACGCACTCGAGCGCGAGAAGGACGATGCATCCAAGGAGCGCCTCCAGCTCGCGCGCAAGTCCATCTCGGAGGTCGAGGAGCAGCTGAACCCCATGCTCGCGGCGTACGAGAACGAGAAGCACCGCGGCGACGAGATCACACAGATGCGGCGCAAGATCGACGAGCTCAAGGCCAAGGCAGACGACGCAGAGCGGCGGCACGACCTCGCGACGGCGTCGGACCTGCGCTACTACGCGCTGCCGGACCTGCAGAATCGGCTCGAGCGGCTCGTCGCGAAGAAGGCGGAGGAGGACGCGTCCGCGGGCGGGGGCACCGACACCGTCACGCCCGAGCAGATCGCGGAGATCGTCGCGCGCTGGACGTCGATCCCCGTCACGCGCCTGATGTCCACGGAGAAGGAGAAGCTGCTGCGCATGGAGCGCATCCTCGCCGAGAGCGTCGTGGGCCAGCCCGAGGCGGTCAAGGCGGTCGCGAACGCGATCCGGCTGTCGAGGAGCGGCCTGCGGAACACGGCGCGGCCCATCGCGTCCTTCCTGATGGCTGGTCCTTCTGGGACAGGTAAGACGCTCTTGACGAAGACGGTAAGCACTTGCTTTCTTTTTTTTCTCCCGCTGATCTGCGCGAAGCCTGTACTGACATGTTCTTGCGTTCTAGCTCGCCACTATCCTGTTCGACTCGCCCGACGCGATGATCCGCATCGACGGCTCGGAGTACTCTGAGAAGCACTCCATCGCGCGGCTCATCGGTGCCCCTCCCGGCTACGTCGGGCACGACCAGGGCGGGCAGCTGACCGAATACGTGCGCCGCAAGCCGTACTGCATCGTGCTCATCGACGAGGTCGAGAAGGCCGCGCGCGAGTTCGTCACGCTCTTCCTGCAGGTCCTCGACGACGGCCGCCTGACCGACGGCCAGGGCCGCGTCGTCGACTTCCGCAACACGGTCATTGTGATGACGAGCAATTTGGGCGCGGCGTATCTGAATGATATGGGCGAGGGCGCGGTGCAGCCGGAGACGAGGGAGCTCGTGATGGGTGCCATCCGCGCGCACTTCCCGCCTGAGTTTATCAACCGTATCGACGACATTGTCATCTTCGTGAGTACTCTCTTCATCTTAGATGCATGCGAACTGGGTTGCTGACCATTGTCTGTCTACAGCGCACCCTCTCAAGGAAGAACGTGGGCAAGATCGTCGACATCCGGCTCAAGGAAGTGCAGGAGCGGCTCGTCGACCGCAAGATCACGCTGCAGGTCGACGACCTCGCGAAGAACTACCTCGCGTCGATGGGGTACTCGCCCGCGTACGGCGCGCGGCCGCTGAACCGCGCGATCCAGACGGAGCTGCTGAACCCGCTCTCGGTGATGCTGCTCTCGAACCAGGTGCGCGACGGCGAGGTCGTGCGCATCACGTTCGACGGCCCGCGCAACCGCCTGCTCATCCAGCCGAACCACGAGGGCACCGGCGTGGACGATATGGATGTGGACTACAACGACGACGACGATATTTCGATCGAGGAGATGGATTAGGCGCGGGGATCTCTCGTATCTGCAGCTGGGAATCATGGGGACGTTGGCTGTTGGACGTTGGACGTTGGGCGCTGAAAAACCGAACGCGCCGGGTGTAAAATAATGGCTATGGGCTGCTCATAAGTAATCTCTCTCGAGTCTCCGGCGTAGATCTTGTACTTGCACTTACCATCTCGCTTCACCTGCATACCATCCGCATATGCACATGCACGTACTGTATACTAGCACACATCTTATTACAATATACATCTTGTATCGTATCGTGATAGCAATCGCACGCGTTGATCATGATAAGTAATGATTCACATTTGTGGGCTATAGCCAGCTATGGTAGGTGGTGCTCAACTTGGGACCGTGACTAGGACTAGGACGAGGACTAGTCCGCTACGGGCATAGGTCACTTAAGCTTTTTTTGCTGGAAGTGGAAGCAGCTGGGCGTGGAGCAGAATACGGATCTTGGAAAGAAAGGAGGTGCCCTATCGCGACAAAACACTTCTGCCAGATAGCATACGGGGTGTGCAGCATGTGCAGTGTAGTGCTTCGGACGTTCGAAGACGTCGACTCGAAGACTTGACAGGAGCTCGTACCGTGGCTAAGGAACTTGCAATTGAAGGCGCGAGCGAATGAGCGATCGGGCGACTCAAATTTCCCACGAGCTCCCGCCTCCCGCCGCGCCGCCACCAGAAGTTAGAGCCACAACCAGAACTGGCAGCAGAACACCACCGCCGCCGTCGTCAGCACCGTCGTCAGCCCCAAGCATGCTCTCCGCCCGCCTCGCCCTCCGCGCCGTCCCGCGCCGTCTCCTGACGCGCGCCGCCTCCTCCTCGTCCTCCACCCCCACCCCGACTGCCCCTTCCACCCCTTCCACTACCACCACTACGACACCCGCGCAGGCGCCGAACTACCCCACGACGTGGTCGACGAGCCAGCGCGCGCGCCCGAGCGGGACGGACGGCCCGCGTTTCGAGCAGACGGTCATGGAGCTGCAGCCGACGCCGCTGAGCGCGATGGAGCTCATTGCGAACGAGCCCGTGCGGCTCGTGCAGGGCCGTAAGGCTGTGTGCGATGGTGGTGAGTTTTCGGTTTTTCTTCTGCTTGGTTTGCTTGAAAAAATGCTGTGTGGGGTTGGTGGGTACGTGGGGGTGGATTTGGGCGCTGAATGTTGAACGTTGGACATTGGTTGTGGTACTGGTCGGGGCAGAGAACGGACGGGTGCTGACGACCTTTGCGTGCGCTCACTAGGTATCGGACCGCTCGGCCACCCGAAGATCTTCATCAACCTCGTAAGTGCACCTCGAGTTCGAGTTCCGCGCGCCCGTACGTGGAAGCTCACATTTCCAACATCGCAGGACCAGCCCGGCCCCCACGCATGCGGGTCAGTCCTCCGCCTCCGTTCTAGCTACCTCTGTACTAACGCACCCACTCTCCCCCGCGTATTCCATGCCCCGCCCTCTCAGATACTGGTGCG
Organism: Dentipellis sp. KUC8613; assembly: GCA_002286715.1. Lineage (NCBI taxonomy): Eukaryota > Fungi > Basidiomycota > Agaricomycetes > Russulales > Hericiaceae > Dentipellis > Dentipellis sp. KUC8613. The sequence goes on from NSJX01000012.1 coordinate 296,813, forward strand.
TCATCCACTAACCCATACGCACCACGCCCATACTCACCTCGCACCCGCACCCGAACAGCGGCGTCCGGTTCGAGCAAGCCCCGCACCACGCACACGAGCACTAGCCAAGCCCCCTTCTCCTCCCCCTTCCGCTTCCCCGCGGCCCGTCTACGTACGCTACGCTACGTGCAAATGCAATGCTATAGAAGCCCCTTTGCTCCTTCCCTTCCCTTCCCTTGCCTGGCCCGAGTCTTGAGTCAAAGCATAAGCATAACCTTGCACACACACATACGCACGCACACACACACGAGAGCCCGAGATTGAGTTTGAACTACTTTTCTTCCACGGGGCCCCGACCGCCTGCCGAGTCGAAGCCATAAGAATACATGGTGTCTACTAACTATGCCTCGTCTCCACGTAAAGGTAAAGGTAAAGGTGCGGGTAAGGGTAGGGGTAAGGGTAAAAAGCGTACTAGGTGAACAATATACTAATCGACAGCGCCGGCGGCGAAAAAAAGAGGTGAAAGGGGGCGAAAGGGAGGACAGGCGAGACGAGGAAAGGGCCCTATTATATGCGTGAATGGATTCGAAGGGAAGATGACCGGACCGGTGGCGACGACGGGTGGGAGGCGAAAGCGAAGGCGAAAAAGGCGAAGGCGGATGTGAATATAAGTATGGACACAGGATAACCTCCAGGGTCCGCTGAAGACGAAAGATAAAGCAGAATGCGAAATGCGAAATGCGAAATATGAAGGAAAGAAACGCAAATGAGGGGCTGCGGCGGCTGTGGCCGCGGGCCAGGTCCGTTCTCCGTGCGAGCGATGAAATAAACATGCGTGTGCGGGCGGCAGGCCGGGGCGGGGATGCAGGGCGGGGCGGGGGGTCAGAGAGTGAGTGGTCCGAATACGAAAGGAGGCGAGGGAAAGAGCAAGGAGTGGATGTGTCGTCGGAACAGTGCGGGGGAGGTCATTTGTGTTTAGGGGCTGTGATCCAGAGACGGGGGATATGATGGAGCAAAAAGCAGACTGAGAGAGACTGAGAGACTGAGAGGAAGAGAGAGAGAGAGAGAGCAATTAAATAAGTAGATGAAGGGAGTGCAGGTGTATGCGAGAGAGATGCGAGAAAGAGAGAGACGGAGAGAAAGCGAAGGAAGCGGGGGCGAAATGCTATAGCGGCGGCTCCTCGTCGGGCTCGGTGAACGACATGGGCGACAGCGGGGGATACTCTCCCTTGGACGCGATGGCATCAAGCTCTGAGAACGGGGGCAGCGACGGCGTCGCGGGGCCGCGGTCGTGGTGATGGCCCGGCCGCAGTGTCGGCAGCGACGGCTAAAACCAATCACACACCAGACAGGACAGGACAGGCAAAGAAAGACACACGCATCAGCGGTCAAGTCAGCCACATCACATCGATCTGTGCGAGCGCGGGAGCACTCACCACCTTGAAAATCGGGTTGATTGCCGACTTTGGCGCGTCCAGGCCGGGACTGGGCGAGAGACCGTGCACATGCCCCGCGTACGGCATCTGCGGGCTCAGCTGCGGCATTGGGATCGTCACCCGCGGCTGGGGCTGGCGCATCGCCACGTCCGGGCTCTCGCTCGTGCGCGGGTGCACCGTCTGCCAGGAATGCGAGGGCGAGAGCGAGAGCGACTTCATCGGCGGGGGCGAGCCCGTGTCCGACATCGACTGCGCGTCGACCGACGCGTGCATGTGGAAGTCGTGCACGAGCTGCTGCTCCAGCGACAGCGAGTTCGACGAGCGCGCCGACACGGGAAAGTCGTCGAACGCGCGCAGCGAGCTTGTGGTTGACGAGACGCGGTTGAGCCCGAGCATGCTGCGCTGGTGCGAGAGCCGCGACGGGCCCGGGTCGCTGTCGACCGTGGCGAACGAGATGGCGGAGATGGGCCCCAGGCTCTGCACGTCCGACGAGGACATCGAGTGGTCGTCGTCGTGCTCTCTCCGGCGCGCCTTGGCCATGCGCTCGTCGCCCCGCCAGTCGTACGGCGCCGCGGAGGCAGGGGACGCCTGCGGCGCGTGGCGCACGGGGCCGCCCCCGCCGCGCTGCGCCGCCGCGTTCTTGTGCTTGCTCGCCGCGTCCGCCTCGAGCAGGCTCGCCGAATGCGCCCACTTCCACTCCAACTCGGGCGCGTGCACCTGCATGAGCACATGGTTCCGCTTCTCCATGACCGCGCGCGCCTGCTCCCGGTGCGACTTCTTCGCCTGCGCGCGCCGCTGCATCTCCGCCTCGCGCTGCACCCGCTCGGCCTCTTTGCGCAGCTTCTTCGGATCCACGGGCTGTGGTGGGGGCGGTGGGGGCGGCGGCTCGGCCATGGGCTGCGACATCTCTGGCAATGATCGGCTGTCGGTGCTCGAGGACTGCGTGCGCTTGAGCGAGGGCGTCGAGCTGCTCGACGTGACGTGCATCTCGTCCACGGGCGGGAGCCCGTTCTGCGGGGGCGCGGCCTGCTTGTCGCCGTGTCCGAACATGCCGCCGAGGCCGCTCCACTTGTGCTGGCGCCGAAAGCCCAGCGAGCTGAGCTTCCCGAGCTTCGTGCCCGCGTGCGCGACGTCCGGCACGATCGCGTTCGTGGTCTCCTGCATCGGGTCGGGCTCCAGTGGCGGCCGCGAGGGGTACTCCTGCGCCATCGGTGACGTCTGAATGTCCATGGGCTGGCCGAGGATGTACTCTTCGTGGATCTCTGTATGCGACGACACCACCATGCTGTCCCACTCGCTCTGCGTTTGTGGTGACGACATGTCTGCGCTCTGATATGACGAGACGCTGGACACGGTATTCGAGTGCTGGAGCTGGGGCGGAAAGTGTTGCGGATGCATGTTGTCGGAGCCCCGCCGAACATGCGCATACGACGGGTCGCTGGCATATTCGGAGGTGGTGGACGGTCCGGGCGAATGCGAGTAGAAGGCTTGCCGATGTGAGACGGACGCGTCGGGGATATGTGAGAGATGGAGCTGGGGAGGGGCTCGTGGGGATGCATGGGAGTGTGAGGGAGGCAGTGGACGGGGGGATTGTGCGGACAATGTCGACGCAGCCGTCGAAACGCCATTGCGGTGCGCGGAAAGGAGGGGGGCGGATGTAGAGATGGAAAGATGGGGTTGTGACGGTGCGGTGCGTGCGGCGGTTTCAAGGAGGTATGGGTGCTCGAGACACTGTCGGCTGGTGAGTCTGGCAGCAGGGTCGTACTTGAGCAGGTCAGCGATGCACTCGATGAGCTTGCGGGGGACGTTCCGGTCAAAGAGCGTGGTGATGTCTCTCGGGCGAATCTGCGATGTCAATGGATGAGCATTGTAAGTAACACTGAGAGAAAAATAGCGACGGACCTTCTGAAACGTAAAGCCAACATTCTTTGCCATTTTGATCCCCTTTGGCCATTTGCCCCCGCCGATCGACTTGCCCCGCGCATCAACGCCATACTCATCACTCGGGTCGCCGAGGACCTCCGCAATCTTGGTGATCTGGTCGAGCTCGACCTTGCCGGGAAACAACGGACGGAGGTTGACGAGCTCGGCCATGATAGTCCCAAGCGCCCACATGTCGACAGGGTTGGAGTAGTCTCTACTCTTGAGGAGCACTTCTGGCGCACGATACCAACGGGTAGACACGTACTCGGTGTAGGGAGGCTTGCTGCGTGTTTCGCGCGCGAGACCAAAGTCGGCGAGCTTGATGATCACGACCACGTCCTTTTCCGGGGGAGCGTCTGGGGGAGCAAGCGGTGAGAGGTTGGGGTAGTCGTGGAGGCCGGTGGTGGTGACGAGGACGTTCTCGGGCTTCATGTCGCGATGAAAGTAGCCCGAGGCGTGTATGTGGTGGAGGCCCGAGACGATCTGGCGGAAGATGGCAGCGACGAGCCCGCCGGCAAGCGGACGGCCCTTGCGAGCTTTGATGAGCTGGAAGAGATGGCCCTCCATGGGTTCGAAGACGAAATAGAGCTCTTTAGACTCGGGAAGAAGAAAGGAATCGTAGAGGGGAATAATATTAGGGTGCATGGGTATCGCACGTAGAGCCTGGGGGGTGAGCGAAACGTGAGCGCGGGGCGGGGGAGCGGAGAAGGGGGACGGACCTCGAGTTCCTTGAGTCGTCTGCACTCGTCCCAGCCGCCTTCCCACTTCTTTTTCATCCTCTTGACGGCGACGAGACGCTTGTTGGCGTACTCCGGTCTGGCGCCAGCTCCAGACTGCATGGCAGAGAGTGGTGTATTGGGCGGTAGCGGCCCATGCCAATCGCAGAGCCAGACTGTGCCGAAGGAGCCGTCGCCGACGGCCTTGATGGGGGTGAAGGAGCGGGTCGAACCTGTGGGAGGGTGAGCAGTGCGGGGGAGGTGGAGGGGGGGAGAGACGGACTGCTGTGGGCATCGCCGTAGCGGATGGCAGAGTCGGAGAGGTATACGGCGGGGATGCCCTGTGCGACGAAGGGCTCCTTTGCGGCGGGGTAGGAGCGGTGAGAGTGGGCGGGGGAGGGGGCGGGATGCGGGGGTTGTGGTTGCGGTTGCGGGTGTTGCGGGGGATGAGGGAGAGAGTGGGGGGGAGCAGGGGCGGGTGCGTAGAGAGTGGTGGAGACATGGGCTGGAGATTGGTACATGATACAGGGAGAACTGGCATGGCCCTTGGGAGAGGGCGGGCGGGAGGGACGCGGCGCGACTCAGCACATCGAGGACAAGAGCAAGCGAGCGGATGCAGTGTCTTCTTTTTTTCCACTTGTATTTACCACTCCATCCCCGATCGCACTTCCCTACTTTCTCTCTTTCCTCTCTTTCTTTCGCCTGCAACTAGTCCCCGCCGGCCTACTAGCTGCCCCGACCCCCGCCCGCCCGCTCGCCCGCCCGCCCGCCGCCCCGCCCCGCCGTACCCCGTCGGGGCGCCTGACTGTGGGCCGCCCGCTGGCCGGCACAGACAGCGAGATCCACGGCGATCTGAGATCGAGTCTGGGAGCGCATGGGATGACATAATCTGGACATTGGGCGCTAGAACACCGCTAGAACTCGTGCTGGCTCATGTGCTCTCTCATCACGGCCCACTCTATCTTCCCATCTATCATCCTTCCCAATTACATCCCTCTCAGTACGGCACTTCATTGAACAGCTTCGACACGCTCTCCCCGTAGTGGCTCCTCCGAATCACCTCCCCCAGCACCGGCCCTATGTCTATCGTCTCGATCTTCCCGCACTTGTCCATGTTCTCTCCCTGCGGCAGCGTGTTCGTCACGATCAGCTTCTCCAACGCGCTTTCCTCCACTATCTTCAGCGCGTTCCCGCTCAGAATCCCGTGCGTCACGATCGCGTACGACTTGGCCACCCCCGCCTCCGCCAGGTGTTTCGCCGCCAGGCTCAGCGTCCCGCACGTGTCCGCCATGTCGTCCACCAGGATCGCGATTTTCCCCTCGACGTGTCCCACCAGCACCATCCGCGACACCTCGTTCGCCTTTTTCCGCTCCTTGTGGAACAGCGCAAAGTCTACCCCCAGCCGGTCCGCCATCGACGTTGCTCTGTTCGCACCCAAAGTCCATTAGGAGTGTGCATCATGCCGGCACCATACGTCAACGCCTCGCTCCAGCCCCGATTAACGCCGCCACGCACCTTTTAGCCCCTCCGGCATCGGGCGACACGATGACCACCTGCGAGAGGTCAAAGTGCGTGCGTATGTAGAGGATCACCGACGGCTCTGCATACAACTGCCGTCCACGTCGTGTGTGTGTGAAGCGCAATTTCACCCGCAGCAGCGCAGATCACTTACACTGCACGGCGCGAGCACGGGCACGGGCACGGTCAGCGGCTGCACAGAGCGTCACGAACGCAGCAGAGAGACGCACTTGTCTACCGGAACATCGAAGAAGCCTTGGATCTGCGATGCGTGCAGGTCCATGGTCTGCCAGCGTCACAGGCGCAGGAGAAACGTGCGTCGAGCGCGTCTGTCAGCACGCCGCCGCCGAGCGCGAACGGCACAATGCACGCACAATGACATGGTCGCAGCCGCTCTTCTGCAGCATGTTCGCGACGAGCTTCGCCGTGATCGGCGCGCGCGACTTGTCCTTCTTGTCCTGCCTGGCGTAAGGGAACAGCGGGAGCACCGCCGTAATCCGCTTTGCAGACGCAATCTTGCACGCATGGATCATGATGCACATCTCCATGAGCGCCGTGTTCACCTGGCCGCAGCCGGTGTTGATGATGTACACATCGTCCTCGCGCACCGACTCGATGATGCGCACGGTCGACTCGCCGATGCCGCTGCGCGAGACTTCTGCCTTGGAGAGGGAGATCCCGAGCCTGTAGACCAGTACGCATAGGTACCCGCCCAGCGTAATCCATAACACAGAACGCACCGCCGCACAATAATCTCAGCGAGCTCGGGATGGCTAGTGCCTGCACACAAAATTTGCTCAATACGCCGCACAATCCATAGGAGGAGTCGGGGGTGCATACCAGTGAAAACTTTGATGCCACTACCGTTCAGCATCTTGCGCTCTTGCAGCCATGGACTGGCGCACGGCCAAATAGTACAACAGGTGTGGAGAGAGATGGTGGCGAGAGGAGCAGGAGCAGGCGGCGGAGCGGCAGTGCATAGGAGCTTTGCCCGGCGCGCCGCTGTATCAGATGCTGCCGGATTGGGGCCAAATTTTCGCCCGAGGCGATGATGTCAGCGAAACGTGATCCCGACGCGCCAGTCGCGACGCGTCGCGCTTTGACGAGGACCGCTTTGAACTGCAACAGCTCTGAACGTGCGTGGGCACCCACAACATCGCGACTGCTTCGTGAGTTTCAAATCCGCGCCGCGCCGCTGTGGCCACTCACCGTGTCCCCGTCAGATCTGGTGGGAACGTTTCCGAGTGATGCGGCATCCCGCGGCCGGGCGCGACCAACTGCTGACGTCGGACGGCCACGACTTCGACTGGCAACGACCTATACGTACGCTTCGCGATGGCGGTCGCAGCCTGAGCTGAGTGCTGTTCTCTCGAGACAGCGAAGCCACTTGCAGCCCCGCCTCCATCAACGATCAATGCCCCGCCAGGACTGCGCTGCGCCCAAATGGAGGAAATTCAATGCCCAAGCTCCAGAACGCGGACGTATACGTATACGTACCCTTCGCAACTGAGCCTGGAACCGAGCCTGAGACGGCGACGCAGAGGACGCGGTATCGAAGATCATGCATGCCGTAGCATGCTCCCGTTCCCGTTCCCTTCCTGCTGTACTGTCGCGTCGTGTCGCGTCGCGAGGGTAAGCAGAACCCCAGTCAACCTCCATACCAGCGCTGCACCCCCAGCTACTGTAATATCGGCAGGGAACACGAAGACGAAGACCCACGTCCGATTGCCGTGGGTCGTCGCTAGCTCGCGTGGCAATCGCGCAGACGCACGGACGCTGGATGCTGTATATGGGACATGCTATTCCGCCGGCGTCGGGCCCGCACCCGCACCCGCACGCGACACCCACCCTTGTTCAGAATACGGCCGTGCGATTGTACTCGTGTCCGAGTCTAGACGTGCGTGCTCCCATACCCATACCCATACAATCCTCGGCGCGGCACAGGTACTAGTACTGTACACGCCCCCGGCGTTCTTCTGCTCTGCGCGCCTCGCTCGCACGACGCGACGTGGCCGACCCGCACGTCCTTCTCTGCAGAAGGACAAGCTCAAGCAGGCAAGTACGTATCCGCCACCGCCCTTCGCACCGACCCGTGCAGCGGGGAATTGTCTGCCTTCCAGCCTGCGCGTGCGCACGGGGATGCTTCTCCTCCTGCGACAATTCACAGCGCGCTGATTGATGCAGATGGCGATGGCCAGACGCGTACGGACTCGGATTCAGAGGCGCCCCGTTCTCCGCTAGCTATAGCCACGTGTCGGCGTCGCGGCTCTCGGGTTGCGCATTGTGCTCGCATTTGGCCTGGGGGGTCCACCGCGCCGTCTCGTCCTCCGAGCCGTCGCCGTTGCCGGTGCCGACACGCTACTTGTGTGCAAATTCAGCACGCAATTATATGCAATTGTGTCCGATCTGCCATGCAGATCTCCCGAGACGCGGTCCGGGGGGCGGGACACTTACGCCTGAGCTAAGCTAACATTACTTGCAGGGTCTCTGCGCTCGTCCAGCTCTGCGTCACCGTGCGTCTGCGTCTGCGTCTGATGGCGCGCCACAATCAGCACGGCTTGGCGGCCATCACGATGCGATGGTGCAGGCCTGTGGAAAACTCGTCCGTCGTGCTCTATATGGATTAGAGCGGCGGCGGCAGTAGCTCCGGCAACGACGACGACAAACGACGCCATCCACATCGACGCACCCGCATCCACATCTGTTCTCACCAGATTCCAGAGCCCGCAGCTCGCGCGACCCACGACTCACGACCCACAGCCGGTGATGCAGCCGGCCCGCACTGCTCAGAACCGCAGGCTCGCGGGCGGCGGGCCGGGCCCAGGATGCGCTGCAGAGAAGCTGGACTGAATGCGTACTGGTATGGCAAGCAAAAGTGAGCAGCATCGTTTTCCGTCACGGGCGTGACAGATCGGGATCTTTGATCTGGGAATTGATCAGCCGACGCGCCGCGCGTCAAATCTTGTCACTCGTCACATCATCCCGCCGCGCCGCGCCGTGCCTCGTTCCTCGTCGGGCGCTGTCCTCCGCTCATCGTTTCTGGCAGCGTGGACCGCCATAGAGCAGGGCGGCAGTTGAGCAGGGTTCACGAGAGCCACAAGGCTCTCATTACGTAATGATTCCATTTTCGAGCGAGTGACAGAACAAAATTTCCATATATCTCGGGAACGAAGCAACGCACAGAGACGCGAATGGCACCGTTGAACTCGTATTTTCGAGACGATTCCGTAGGTATGTAGAACGACTTGAATCGATGCATTTTTAGATTCGGACTTCGAGGGACACGACAAAGCTACATTGTGCTACCTCCATTCTGCCTCTGCTCCTTCTCCCACTTCAGCAGCCATGCACGGTCTTCATTAAGATCATCATACTTTGATAACCTTCCCAAGACGGCCTCCCATCTTTCGTCATGTGTGCCCTCTAATCGGAGGCGTTCCCTTGCAGAGACGGTATGTGCAGGACGGAATCCAAGGCGCACCCAGCGGAGCAGCCCGCCTGCGCAGTACTGCGTGATGGAGTAGCGGTGCTCCCCGTCAGCGATCGGGGTGTTGCCGTGGCGCATGGCTGCTGACGAGAGAAGCAAGGTGGAGCCTGCAGGAAAACGGATGCAGAGCTTGAGGTCCCAAAGATAGATGTCTCCGCCATCATCAGCGTTAAAGTCCCCCAAGGACGTCACAGCGCAGGGGACGTCTGGAGCGTTGCCGGAGTCGTTATGGTCAATGCATTCCGTCTTAGGACCAAGATTGAACGTAACGGATGGGTAGATGCTGCCGTGGAAGTTCTGCTTGAGCTCGGGCTGCTTCTCTGCGAGTGCCTGCATTGTTTCATGAAGATTGGCGTAGACTTTCGGAAAGTACGAGGCCATTGCCTCTGCAGATAGTGATGAGAGCGCTGGTGCTGGAAAAAAGTGCATGCAGGCTCACGGCTTTGGAAATGTGCGATGCGCTGCACGTCCTTGTCAGCGAGGAGCATTTCGATGAGCTCCTCGTCTTCTGCAGAGTGCTTGCGCACTGCTGGAATCTGTTGGTGGAGAAATCAGCGGCGTGCTTGGGGAGGCTGATGAGGAGGGGGGGCAATGGAGGCGCAAACCTTCTGCCCAGTTCCATATGAGACGCCGACGTTCCAGGCAGCAAAATTGCCGCGGCTGTGGGACATCTTTTGCTCTGTGAACGAGCCGCGGCCGCGAGTCGCTTCGAAGAGGTCAGCCACGCGTTCCGTCGCCGTTGGCCAGCGGTGCTCGGGCTCTCGCTCGTCGTCTTCTTCGGGTTGGCCAATGAGCACGGCGATGACATGCCCCTGCCTATCAAGGATTGCGTACGGCGTTCTGCAGATGCGTGAGCGGCGTGGGCTTAGCAGAGAAATCAGATCGGCTTACACCCCGTCCCAGTTGAACCGCCTAAAGCCTTTGTTCTGAAGCTCCAGTTGGGTCCAAGGCACTGACGACATTCCGCGAAGGGCCTTCACGGTGTACCCGCCCTCTGTCACTGCGTAGTCTATGGCGGCGTTCACATCTTTGCAGACGATGGTTGGCGGCGCGCCTTTCTTGGCGAAAGAGGGCCTGTGGTGGTTCGGCACGCCGTCCCACCGTGCGGGACCCTCCCTCTCTGCTGCTCGTTTCGCCTGGCGCCGTCGTTTTTTGCCTGCCTTTGACGCCTCGGTTCGCTTGCGCTTGTTCTTCTTTGTCGAAGGGCGAGGCGGAAGCGACGGCGGTGGCGGTGGAAGCGACGACGAAGGCAATGGTGGCGACGGTGGCGGGGATGCCGGTGCGTCCGACGGAGAGGGGTGGGCCCCTTCGAGTTCTGGGAGGCTTAGGTCCCCCTCGTCGGAGGCCGGTGGAAGCAGCGGGCTGCTGGGTGCAGTCGAAACCGGGGACAGCGTCGTGGGCGAATGGATGGCCGCGCCGTCGCCTGATTCCTGCGCAGCCTCCCGCCTGTCATTCAGTGCTTCGTTGGCAGCCATGGCCTTGAGGAGCAGGCTTGAGTATCGGAGGTTCGTTGAGAGCCGTGCGGCATTGGCAGGCACGTCGTAGTCGTTTCCGGAGCGCGTCTTTACCATTGAAGCGGCCTCTCTGAGCGTAAGATGTGGAGTTTGGTGGGGTCTTGTTCAGAGATGGGGTGTGAGGCCCAGGTCCGGAATGCAGGTGTGGAAGAAGACGTACGCGTCGTGCGTGACAACGAGTTCAGCGGCCTCAACCGCGTTCTGCTGTGCGACGGGGAGGCGTAGGCTTCACGAGTGGCGCAGCTAGCAGAGGCCAAAGAATTGCTGGCGGGCGCAAGCAGCGGATGGAACGGCACACAGGAGCTGCACGGGCCCGAAAAATCTAGTCAGTATTGAGCGCGCATGAGAAGGGTCGGGCGTAGGTGCATGACGGGCTCGTCGGCGGCGGAGAGGATGGTGTGGAGGTATTGAAAGAAAACGCGTCAGGGCCTGGGCAGGCCCATCAGCGATGCGAGTGGCGGCGTGAGGGTAAAATCAACAAACCGCACCAGAGCCAGGGCAGGCTCATCGGCGGCGAGGAGGGCAGAATGGGGGCTTTAAAAAACGCGTCAGGGCCTGGGCAGACCCATCAGCGACGTGGGGAGCAGTATGGAGGTGAAAGAAACGTGTCAGAGCCTGGGCAGACCCATCGGCGGTGAGGAGATCGGTGTGAAGCCGTCCAAAACGCGGCAGAGGCCCTACACAAGCCGTCGAAGGCAGCTGGGGGGAGGGCGTAGGCAAAGGGGCACTCACAGGGTGTCGGTGGTGGGAGTTGGGAACGGCGAGACGATTTTTCGCGCTGTTGCCATCTCATATACTTACGATGCGGCGAGGTAGAGCCCTTCATTAGCTTGACAGCTGCCAGACACGATCACATGACCGCGCCTAAGTCCCGTGCGTCCATACACTTGTCCGTCGCTCCCATCCTATTCTCCAACGTGCTTGCCCACCCTGCCCGCCTTGCCACTGCAGCATTGAAGAGCGCAGCATCGTCATTCGCGGACTTTTTTGCAATTTTGTCTGCGCAGGCGGTGTGGTGAGTCTTCACGCTTCCCTGGCTCTACGGTAAGGTGAGTCTTCGTGCTGCCTTGTCTCTACGTTCGCCGCAATTGAACAAGCTCGCAGGCGATCAAGGGTCAAATACGGGACATCCCGAGCCTATGCGGTGCAGGGACAGAACCGGGGGCGAGAGAAAGGTCGCAACGGCGAGTTCTGCCGCCCGTCTAGGTGCGTGTTTCCTCGAGGCGCACTCTCGAGCTGCCGTCGCTTCTGCCCCAACTACACCCCCTATAGCAGCACGCGTGGCGCCGGCCGCTGCCCCCATTTACTTGCCTCTCCCTGATTTCGCCATCCGCGTGCCGTCACAACGCGCACATGCAACAACCTCGGCGAGCCCGCCTGGGCCGTGCTCAGCGCCTCACGGGACTCTAAAAAAACACGATCTGGCACATGGATGGGCCCCTGCGCGTCCTGCAGGGCTGTTTGCGCCTGCTTTGGAACGCGCTCACCGAATTGGAGCTCGGGGCGAGTCAACGCAGGTGCTGGACGATGCGCACCGCTTATTGACGCAGCGCCTTCCCCCAGCACTGCGCAAGCGCGCCCGCGTCCGTCCTGATGCCAGCACGCTCGAACCTGCCGCTGTTCTGCGAGCCTCTGCTCAAGGGCGCGCCGGGCGCTGCCGTCTCCGACGTCTGGGCACGCCTCCCAAAGCTGGTCGCGCTCGACACGAAGTTCCTCGGCTCGGGCGCCCTGCGCCCACGGATGACTCCATGCCGCACATGCAAACGCTCGCCGTGCGCGCGAGCTCGGTCGACTTGCAGGTCCCGCAGCAGCCCTGCATGGCTGCGCCAGCTCATCCCGCGTCCGACGTCGCTCCTTGGGACGCTCACGCCCGGTGTGTTCTGCGCAGCTCGCGACAGCGCGCGGGCACGGCGATCAACTTCGCGGCGGTCGGGGGCGCCGGGTCTGGGGCGGAGAACGCGACAAGGCGCACTTCGAGGCGTGCGAGCTTGCGCAGGAGCTCGCCGTCGCACCGGAGACGGAAGTTTTCGAGCACAAAGTGTCGCAGGCGCGGGCTCGCAACCAACAGGCGCTCCGGGTGGCGCGCTGTCTCGTAGAACAAGCCGGTGCGCGCGGAAGCGGCGAGCACGACCTCCAGCGACTCCAGCGCGGGTGGGGGCGAGTCGTGCAACGCGCCTGCGACTCGACGATGAGCTTGTCCGTGCGGATGCGCAGCTCGCACGTGTACGGCAGGTGCTCGAGCGCGAGCAGCACGGCCTGCGGCACTCGGCTCTTTCGGCGACGTCGAAGTCGCGCCGTATCGTGAGGGGCGCGGCGTGCGCTCGGCGTCGGAACTTGGCCATTGCGGCAGGTAGCGCACACGCGCTGCTCGTCCAGAGCGCGGGGGTCGCGTGGCGCCACCGCGCGCTAGCTGCCTGCGGCAAAGGTGCGAGAGGAGGGCCCAGCCGGAAGCCAGCGCCTCGCTGAAAACGAAGTCCACATGTCGGGTGTTCACGCTGGCATAATGGCGTGGCACAAGCCGCTGTGGCTGATCCTCAACGGCCGCCTGCCCCCTCGGCGACTTCGTTTTCTCTGAGCCCCGAGACCAACCCTGCCTGGTTGCTCCTCACGTCATCGCCGCACGCCTGCGTACTATGCGCCGGAGCCCTTCGCCTGCACGCCATGCGGCCTCAAGGTTGACTTTTGAGCGCTCGGCGCTGCGGCGGCATTCAAGATGCTCACTGATGCTCGCTCTTTGTTGCACGCTCGTTTCGCTCACCCGACTGTCACCTTTTCCCACTGCTTCGCTAGATAGAATGAACGGCTTGCATTATCAAAGTAAGTAGAGAATAAATGAGCGCGTCACTAAAGGTGATGGGTGATTAAGATGAGTGCAATGAAAGGATTAGATTTACGGCACATTGTATGGCCATGGTGAAGAAATGGGTACTCGGAACTGGCTGATGGTGATTAAACAAAGAATGGGCTGGTATGGGGTATCACTGGTGGCTATGCGTATGTTGGAAGCTCGAAAAATTTGCAATACATGTTGCAGACGTGATCACGCTCGAAACTGCGGTGGGTGTTCGAGATGTTGCCCTTGCAGAACAAGTCGCGGCCAAGGTGCCTAGAGGATAAGACGCGATGCCAGGTCAGAAATTGGAAAGTCCTAAGTAGTCGCTCATGCGTACGGGTCCGTGATGATCTGTGGATCAGAAAGCAGTGTGTCTCCCCCTATCCGAGCCCGGAATAGTTAATTTGGTGATTGTCGCAATGAGATTATAGGCAAAAGCTGCATACCTTGAAAGTCAGTTATAAAGGCTTGCCCACAGGTTTTCCAATACTGGACATGCTGGCAAAATGTGAGGAACTCGGCACGCTTGAAATTGGCTGGATCCTTGTCGTGCGTAAAGCGATGCCGAGCAGTGTTGTTATTCAAATATTTGCGCCATGGTCCCTCTGCATTGGAATCAACAAGCTCTTCAACTAGGTAGACGTCCTTGTCTCGGGGTGAAGTATTTGTGAGTGCGAGGCCAGTGCGAACGTAACGGAATGAAGGGATGCCCCACGGGCACTGCAATGGGCTCCGATCCTGGTGGTAGGACTTTATAAAGTCATATACGAGCTGTAGAAGAGCAGCTGCCCAAACCGTAGCAAGAGCGTCCTGGGCGAGCTGCCCGACGCGCTCTTCAACAGACACATTGGATGCATTACCCGCTGAGAGTGACGTGGATCCATCGACCCTACGATCACGCAGTTGCTTCAATGCAACACGCCCGTCAGGAGACTCTGCACGAAATGGTGGAGGGTGGATGCGCCCACGTCGCATGGATTTGAATGTCCCATACTCGAGATCCTGTGCAGTGTTGAAAAAGACTTCAGCTACCACCGGTCGAGCACCGCTCATCCAGGTGAGGAAACCGTTGGTCGCAACCTGGGGTCCCGTGACAAGGTCGTCATAGGATTTGACGGGACAATCATAGAAAATGATGGACACCGTCGTTACATTCACTGTTTTTGAAGTGCATGAGAGCCATGAAAAGAATACGAGAAATTGAAATGGTCTCAACAGAATTGTCTTATGTCCCTTGCATTCGGTTCACGTTGAGCGCTGAGTGCTTGCTGAATGCGTTCAACAGGCACGCTCGGAAGCATGCTCTTTGTCTGAGGTGGAGTTCTGGCGCCATTGAATTTGGATCCATGGCTGAAATCGTTTGCGCCGGAAGGAGAGAGGCGTGAATGTTGGGTGCGCACAACGGCTGCCGTTGGCTTGGAGTCTCCTCTGCTGAAAAGATCACGACGCAGCGCAGAGTCTGCTTGGGGATCAGCGGCAGCCTGTCATCAAGACACCATTGTTGAATTTGCTGAAGGCATATGAAGGCCGATCCACAGACCTCTACAAAATCATCTGCATTGCCGTGCTCCCTGGTTTCCGACAGGCGTGGCCTCGGACGACGCGTGCTTTGAGTGCGTGTGAGAGATGGGGCTGTGAGCAGCTCAGCTGTAAGCGATGGGACTGCAAGTGACGTGGCCGTAAGTGACGGGACCGGCTCTGATGTCTTTCGAGGAGATGCATCAGTCAGTACCATTTAGAAGGAAGTCGAAGCGAACACACCTGAAAGCCATGCTCTTCTTCCTGGCTATTGGGATCTGAGTGCATCTCTCGATAGAATTCAGCGTCCTTTACCAGTGACGCATCCACAACGGCCTCAACAATAACGTGCTGAGAGTCTTTACCCTTCTTTGGTTTCCCACCTGGTAAACACAGCTCCTGTATCGGATGCCCATCGTCATCCAGATTGCAGTGTTTTGAGTCCAGGAGTGCCCGGATGTGATGAAGCTCCAGGGAATGGCCGTGGTACTCTTCGAGCCATTGGCCTCTGAAACCGTGCAAGATCAGATTCATCAAGTTGACTTTACTGATCGTCGAGGGAACGTGCTCGACATTCTCGGACTAGCACGTCCGCATCATTGAGTACCTCTGAAGGCGCGTAGACGTGATCCAAAGCTCACCATAAGTAGTGATGGAGCAGCCCGCTTCTTTGCACGCACCACCAGCCGCATCTTCAAAACGACTGAGTGCTCTGCGTTGCTGCCCATCTGAGCTCGCTTTCGAAGTATCTCTCGAGTCTCCTTGTAATCATCTTGCGCCTGCGGATGGCAGAGTGCCGTGGGAACAGAGACGGCGAGAGGGGGCATGATGAAAGGTTGGCCCTGGCCCGCGGGTCCTGGTGCACGACCTCGCGGAAGTTGCTGTTGAGAGGAACCACTGGACTTGCGGCCAGAAGGTGATGGCAGTGGCAGTGGCAGCACGGTGTGAATATTCTGAGACCTGGAAGAGCTTGGCACGGGCTGTACGTTGGACTGATTTCCTGTGGTGTTTGACAAGTCATTCGCACATACATAAGCATCTGCAGTAATGGCAACATACCTCTCTGTGCAGCGGAGACATGCCTGCGGATCTCGTGATGATTCACCGTCGAATGTTGGCGGTTTGCCTCTAGCACAAATGAAAAGTGATCAGCCCGAATGAAAAATCAGATGGGGGCCTGTTAATTTAGGACGCTACCTTGATGTTGAGAACTTGACTCCGAAGGCGACAGTACGGAGCCAGTCTTCTTCCGGTAATAAATCCAACATTTGGAACAGACCATGATGCACTTCTGCGTGCCTTTGACCCTTAACGTAACAGACTTCCTTCGCTTACGAAGAAGTTCGGTGGTGCAGCTGGGACGCTGGCATTTTACCAAGTCAACACCCATCGAGCCACTTGATTGCACAGAGGGGAAAGCTTGCGTAGTCCCATCTGCATAGAGCTCCATTGAGGCAGAGTGCGACATGGTGGTATAGGGTCCCAGCCAGCAGCCAGTGGTGCCCTCGCAGCACTACCGCCACTGCCGCAACAGCAGTGACTCGGTGGGATATGAATGAAGGGCTAGTCGTAGAATGAGAAGAGAATGGGATGGGGAAGGCGGAGGATGATTCCGAGTGATGCCAATAAGGAGGACGGAGAGAGACAAATTTTACTCAACGCACGTTGGAATCAGGCCTGTGCGAAATCCAAATTCCCCCTGACCGTTTGTCATGTGATCACAATGGTATCCTGCATGCACGCAATCGCCCCAGATCCACCGAGCACGCAGCCTTGCATCTTCCCGACGCACATGATACATAGAAAGGGGGCCAATGAATTGCTAAAAGAAATCTAGTCCAACTCCATGCCCTTCGCTCGTCTCGCTGCCCTCTGCGTCCGTCCCATCAGCAATGAGCTCCTCATCGTCATCCGACCCATCGCCTACGCTACTGTTGAGATCGTCAACAAATTCTATGTGAGCGAGGTCATCCGGAAGTTGAGTATTGATGTCATCGGCAGCCTCCTGAGTCTGAAGCTCGCTGCTTTCATTCAGCATCTTCCGAAACCCTGCATCTGCTGGCATGGACCGCAACCTGGCTAGGATTTCCCGGTAGATGTCCCAGACAGTTTCAAACTGGGGCTCTGGAGAGCCCATGGAAGCCCATGCTGCCGTTGCACGTACAAGGAATTCATCTGGCACAAGTTTGAATACCGGGTCATCCGGTGGAGCATACACAGCTTCAATCTCGTTGAATATGTCACTGGGGACAGGAATCTGGCAGACCGTCAATCATTTGTACCGTCACTCGTAAGACTGTGGACGACAAACCTTGTAGTTGGCTGCATTCCATTGGTGAGGCTTCTGCATTACGAGCATAGGAATACCATTTGGTAGGATCTTCTTTCGATCAGCACGGCGTTTTGTCCAGTTGCGTAGGTGAACCCAGTCGTCAGTTTCACGTTGAAGGTACGGTATGAAAACGAAACGAAAAGTAAGCCTACAGATACAAATCAGAACAAATATATGCTCATTCAATGGTGGCAAGATTGTCTTACATCTCAAGGGGATCCCCGACGTCATACCACCCTTTCTCCACACCGTCGTCAATCATTGCTTCGAAGGCAGCAATAAAGCCTCGGCGGAATAGGGACCAGAATATCTCGGGCTTGATGTTGCCGTGTTTACGAAAGAAGCGATGCTGGATGGATCCAGCGAGGCTCGGATCCAGGCGGTGACGTAGAGCTGTTTGAGCATAAGCAACACCAAAATTCTCTGTTCCAGGGTCGCTCTGCGTAGTGAGAGGGATGCCTGATAGACATTCATCAGCTGGATCTGAGAACGGTTGCTTGATGCTCGATGCATCTCATACCTTCAACTGCCCGAGCAGCATCTAGATAGAATTTCGTGATCAGCGTTGGATTCTTGACCGTCCACCAGACACGACACCAGTGCGTTACGCCCGGATAAGGATCAAGGCCAACGTGCCAGAATAAACCATGACGCTTTAACTTTTCATGCTGGTCGATGCACCACATGTCAAAAGGGCCGACGGCCACAAACTTCTTGCGCTTGAACTTGCGATGGCGACGCCTGGCAACTGCGTCGGGTTCTGTTATTCTCAAATACTCTGCAACGACAGTCCTGTGCTGCAATGAGTTGTGCTGGAGCAAAGAATGCTGCTATCACACACCGTGAGACCCGTATCTTCTCATTCTGAAGCAGCGCCTTCCGAAGTGTTTCAGCCCCGATATCCGGGAATCGCTTTTTGATAGCCTGGACGCGCTCATGAATGCTTTGTACCGTATGGCCTTGCTTACGGGTGCTCTTGAGGCCCCATTCCTTACGACGGCGACGAACCGTGAAGACGCTGCAGCTGAGTTAAACTAGAACAACGGCATGAGCATACCACAACGCACCTCATGCTGTAGGTTTCTTTGTCAAAATGGTCCATGACATGTGAAGCAACGTCAATGTCTGACATGCCAAGGTACCAATAAAAGTCGAAAACGGGACGCAAATCTGCATCGGGTGCTGTTGCGAGCAAAACGGCTCGTGCCTCAGAACCTCGTCAAGACAAGAACACAGTAAGTAAATCGAACTCACGGCAAGGAAGATGCTGGTTGGTTCGTCGTGTTGAGGCACCAGCTGCGACGGCCTTAGGAGGTGCCTGTGAAGCTAGAGAATAACTGAATAATGATTTTGAATCTCCAATGTAATGATTTGTACAGACGAAGCAAAGGAGCGTGTGAGGTTTTGGGCTTTGATCTCCTTGTTCTTGATGGAGGCATAATGCCAACGCATGGAAAATCCGAGTAAAGACGGGCAAGTTGGGCTGAAACAGCGCCGATATGAATAACGATAGGTGTAGACGACGACTGAGTGAACGATGAATCGATATCCAGACAGACGTCATCTCGGATGACTCCGAATCTTTGATCGACCCTCACGAACCGTTCCTCATGCGTGCAGAAGACAAGCGACATCCGCCATGTTTACAGCACCCTGATCCCACGGAAAACCCATAATAATACGACAGCTGGTGATCTGATGGCGAATACGGCAGGCTCGTGAGTATTTGACTGTCGTTATCTGAGCATCAGTACTTACACTCGCAAGCACCAGGTTTGAGCTGGATGAGTGCACACGGCATTTGCATATGCCGCGCACCAGAAATACGCCCCGCCCTAGTGACTGCCGCACGAAGCTGTAGTTCAGCAAGAGGGCCTTCTGCAGGCCTGTGGCAGCAGTCTAGTCGGGCTACTCGGTGCGTGGTTGCATCTTTTACTGCTCCGCCCAGTGCTAACCACGCCGCTGCACCTGCTTCCCCTCACCATGCGCTGGTAGCCCCCGCATGCATGCCCGTATTGCCTGTCGCACGTTGCGTCACCGCTCTTGCGCCCACACCAACCGAGCGCTTGTGTGGCGACGGTCGAGCCCACACAGGCGCCCAAAGCCAGTCGGCTGAGGTGCCTTGCTGTAGAGAGAGCGCGAAGTGGCGGCACTTCATCGGCACTTCGGTCGCAGTGCTTGTCGTCACCCCGTTGCCGTGCTAGCTATGCCAAAGTTCTGTCTTAAACAGCGGGGGCCATCCCCCTCCTGGCTCTCGCCATAGCGCTCGTGGTAGCCAGCTACCGCCCGACGGCCTCGCGTATTGTCTCTGTGCGCCCCACAGTTGGCTGGCCGCTGCACTGCCCGTGCCGCTGAGTTGTCTCGATGTGCAGGCTTCCACGTCGCGAAACCACTCCCCTGCGCCCCCTACATACCGAGTTAGTGGAGCTCGTCCTCCCTCGGGACTTGCTCCATTCTGTTCTCAGGCATTCACACTCTATTTTTTGACCGGTTTCCCCACAACAAATACACATTTCAGAACTGTCTTGTCAGTATAAATTTGTTCGTGCCACACGGTTTGGCGTAGCAGCCCTTATTCGTGAGGTGAGAGGCGGATTCTGCCCTCGAAGTCCGAATCTAAAAATGCATCGATTCAAGTCGTTCTACATACCTACGGAATCGTCTCGAAAATACGAGTTCAACGGTGCCATTCGCGTCTCTGTGCGTTGCTTCGTTCCCGAGATATATGGAAATTTTGTTCTGTCACTCGCTCGAAAATGGAATCATTACGTAATGAGAGCCTTGTGGCTCTCGTGAACCCTGCTCAACTGCCGCCCTGCTCTATGGCGGTCCACGCTGCCAGAAACGATGAGCGGAGGACAGCGCCCGACGAGGAACGAGGCACGGCGCGGCGCGGCGGGATGATGTGACGAGTGACAAGATTTGACGCGCGGCGCGTCGGCTGATCAATTCCCAGATCAAAGATCCCGATCTGTCACGCCCGTGACGGAAAACGATGCTGCTCACTTTTGCTTGCCATATACTGGTGATTTCTGGGGCCCGGCGAGAGAACCGCCGGGTGTGACAGACAGTGGTTTGACAGGTGGAGAGGCAGTCTGTCACCATGACCAACTCAGTTCGCAGTTCTGATGCAGATCGCTCCCAATGCAGCTGGGGCCATTCCGCATCCGGATCTGCGTTTTCCTGTAGCTAGCTATAGCGCTATTCCTATACGTTCATCCTCCTTTTGATTCACCTGTCCAGCGTCGAGAGGCTTTGTTTCTGTAGTAACAGGCTCGCTGGATGTCATGGCCAGGCTGGGCCAGATTCGTCGCAGTTGCTAGGATAGCCAAGCTGAGAGCTATCCGTTGTCGATGTCGGCAACCCCACAACGGGCAGCATTGCAACGTCGACTCCGGAATCAGATTCCACCTTCCACACAGCTAGCAGCGCGGACGCGACTGCATCCAAAACAACCGTCGAAGAGACAACGTTTTCCTTGGGGATCACGATGATATCGATTCTTTCGGATTCCCTGTTGTCGCACAACACTCACGGTGATGCGCCACACCCACCAGCTGACCCAGTAATTGCAAGCCTCCCGTTGCCACCCCGTCACCGGCCACCAGCGCACCCGACGCCGAAGACAAGAACAAGGGTGAGGCGAGGACGAACCCTGGCCCGGATGTCGTCAAGCAATCGTGCTAGCTATAGCACGACGGGGCTCGTGCCAAAAACGCGCCCACAGAGCCCGATGGAGATCGGCGCGGCGCGGCGGCTGCCCATGGGGATGCCGACGTCGACGAAATTCAAATGCACATGCACGCTATGCGGGGCGGGGCGGACGGCGTCCGCACTACGTCCGCGTCGCTCTCGCTCTTCCTAGGCCTCTCGCTCTTGCTTTTGCTGCAGAGACGCACGCATTGTGAGTGTACAATAATACCCCGCATGGACCGGACGGAAGCTGCCTCGTCCATCGTCCGTCGTCCATAGCGGGTCACGCGTCCGTGGCCACGTTTTCCATTAATTTCACTTTCCCGTCCACTCAGTCTGCACCCCAGACTCCCGGGCGCCAGCCCTGAGCCCTCCGCGTCGTAGCCTCTTGATCAATCCGTGATCGCGAGCAATATGAAATACCAATTAGCTATAGCTATAGCTATCAGCGTCACGACGACGATGATTCCGTCATGCGCTGTCTTAGACTCCGAGCCTCCTCCGAGCCGCGAGTGGTTTTTCGATTGATTGGCACGCACACGCACCGCATGCATTCAATTGAGGATAATGAAAGGACGTAAGGATCAGGGAGAGCCTATTTTTCTGTCGGTGCTGGGTGCGTATATACGTGGTTGGACGTACATTGTATGTAACGTTTTCATTTTATTGCCATCCAGTACTTATTGAGTCTGCGTCGCAGAATGCAGACAGCCTCACCTGATCTTGAAGCTCGAAGACACGATGACTCTGACGCGTAGGATGGTACCAAAGTCACCGCGACAGTCCCGAAATGCTAACAATAACACCACTACTTATATTGAAGGAACGGGGGCCGGGGGTTCAACGAGAAACGACCGCGATAACAGATGAGAGCTAACTGCGCTACGCTACAAAACTACAAACTGCGATGTGACACGGACGCATGAGCAACGGGACCGGAGATCGGTAGACAGAATCAGAATCGGGAACGGGGAACAGAGAACGGGGGTGTAAATGGGAATGGGAATGAGGATGGGAGCGTGGCTAGGTCTGGGATCGAGGAAGATTGCACATGGAATGAACGGGGAACGAGGAGCGAGAGCAGGGAGCAGGTAGAGTACGGGGGAACAGGAACGGGAAAGGACTACGACAGATGTGATGGTGCTCGGGGCTGAGGCTAGGACTATGAAACAGGGAAGAATAGGAATAGGTATGCGACATATGCACCGAGCCGTGTAGGTAGCAAACAACGAACCAAAGAAACGGAAACGCATGCGCAAGTCGGAGCAAGCGCCGCGAGCAAAAGCAGGGAACGCCACAGCGCTGAAGCAGGAGACAATAATTAGACTAATAAGCGTGGAATATAGCCAACAACGCGAGGAAGAATGTATGTTACAGTTCATGTGACAAGATATAGGTGTCTGGGTCTGCGAGGCGCAGCGCTATGCGAGCTGTGTCCGCTCAGATGCGGCCGGAGGGCGCGATGCCTCCCGAGCCGCCGCTGTTGAGGATCGACAGCAGGTTCGAATTGTTGTGCGGCGGCGCGCGCATGGCATTGAAGTTGGGCGACAGCGCCGGAGCCGAGAGCGGCCCCGCGGCAGGAGCCGGTCCGGCCATGAGATGCGGGGGCACGACGCGCAGCGACGGGGGCGCAGCGCCCATGCGGATGGGGTCCTGCTGGTACTGCGGCGGCGGGGGCACCATCATCGCGTGCGGCGGCATCGGTGACACCTGCGGGAGCATAGGGCGCATCGGCGCGTGCATCTGGTTCCCGGCGAGCGCGCTGAGCAGCTGCACTTGGCCCATGCTGCCCCGCATGTTCGCATGCCTCGAGTGCGCGTACGGAACGGTGCGGAACGCATTGCTTGTCCTGGGGCGCACGGTGAACGGATCGTCGTCGATGGGCAGCATCTGCGGTGCACCATTCATGCCGCTGACGGGCGGGCGATGCATTAGGGGGTGTGGGTGCTGGTACGGTCCATTATTAGGATACACTGAAGGTAGATTACCGAAAGCGGCTGGGGGGACGGAAGTCGAAGGGGGCGGGAGATGAGGAGGGTGCATTCTATTCCCGTACGGCGCAAACTGCATGCCTTGTGCGGGCGAGGGGATCCGACGCTGGCCTAACGCCGGTGTCATGCGAGCGGATTCGTCGGCCACGCTCTCCAGAAGAGCAAGCTGCTTCAGCCGCTTGCCGCTGCTGGGAAGCTCTACCGGGCGGGTCAAGTAGGGCGAAATGTCGGCCGCAGTCGAAGAACGGTGCGAAGACTTCGATCTGGAGGCTGTCATGGACCCATCCGACGTGCTGGACAACGCCGCCGACGCAGGAGGGGATGACACCGCGGAACGGGCGGGAGAATTGGCACGATGCTCCGACATTCCCGTTACAGAAGGCCTGGAAGTATGCTTCGACACTCTGGAAGTCGAGCGTGGGGGCGCCTGAGCCTCAGACGCAGCAGTATGCAGGTGTTCTGTCGAGCGCCGCGGGCCGCGCATTGACCAGTCCCGTGGCTGTTCAATTTGGGCATGTAGATGACCAGATGTTGTGGAAGGAGCGGAACCAGGAACGGGAGTGCTTGAGGTTGCAGAGTTGCCTTTTGGAGCAGAGATGGCCGGGGGACAGTCAGAAGGCGGTGGTTTCCCATTGTCGAGACCATCGGTGAGCGACATGGCAGATGAAGACAGTGCATTCATGAGACGGGCAAAGTGCGGGTCCATGGAGTCAGGAGCAATATCTTGAGATGTAGGCGCTACTGAAGCATCATTGACCAGACGCTCGCTATAGAGCGGAGACGGCGTTTGCGGATCTCCATTGTCTGCTGAAGATGATTGGGAGCTCGACTCTTGGACGTTCGGATCGATGATCCGCGATGCATGAGAGTGGTATTCGACATCTGTCACTCCATGGTCTTTATGCACGTAAATGTCTTCATCGAAACGGATTTCCTTGACTCTGTTCGTCCGTCGTGCGAGCGTTCGAGGCTTCCGCTCATTGATGAACGCCTTGAGCGGCCTTTAGCAGGATTTAGTGACGTAAATCGAAGAAGAAAGAAGGGTGCTGCGTACGCAATGAAAGGAGAGATGAGATAGAACTTTCCAGGGACTGCCTTGTTCTTTTTCCAAGTCGGCAGGTCAGCAAGTCGGAACCATTCGATTTTCTGAGAAGAAAAAAGTCAACAATTAAACAGCGCACACCCAAAGATAACACACGTACACTGATCTCTTTCCGCGTCTTAGTCTGGAACGGATAGTTTTCTGGTACGCCGGGGACAATGAACAGCGATATCAACTGTTCTCGTATCGACATTTCAATAACATCGTCCCGTTCAATTTGTCCTGCCAGGTTGTACCCAGTCTCCTCCATCACCTTAGGGGGCAGGTCAGCCAAAAGTCGACGAAAAATAACCAATGTAGACATACTTCTCGTGCGGCACACGCATGCGGAGCTTCGTTCTGATTGATCTTTCCCTTCGGGAACCCCCAACCTGACGACGACTTCCAGCCCTTCACCAAAACGACCTGAAAAGGGTATTATATGTCAGCGGCCTTCCACGGCCTGCAGAAAATAGTGCGGACCTTATCCCATGTATCGTTCAGCATGATAGCGCCACAGACGGGGACGCGGGTCTTATATTGCATGAAGTGGTTGAATGCGCCTTCGTGATCTCCACTCCAGCGGTGTAGAAGGGGGCAGGCTTGAAAAAGCATTTCGGAAAAGCGTTTGAGCGGGAGTGACGGAAACTTGGGATTTTCTTCGCGGATGAAGTCTTCGTAGAACCAGTGACTAGATGAGGCATGGAAGTTGGTTTGTGCAAGGGAAGTTTCAGAAACAACGGACGCACGCTTGTTCGACTTGAAAACATATCCGCTCTAACGACGCAAGCTCCTCATCAGGAAGATTGAGAATAAACCGACTGAAACGCATGGTCAGAAGAGATATGTGGCTCCAGAGAACGTTCCGCACCTTGTGAGGTCATCTAAAACTTCCTCTTGAGTAGTATACTTGTAACGATCGGGCGTATGTGAATATGGCGGAGCGCCAGACATTTCTGGAGACGATGATGATGATGAAGCCATAGAGGGCAAGAGGGAAATAAGAGGAAAGGAAGGTTGCGAGGGCTAAGTGTGAGCCGGGGTTTATGTATGGACAGACAAGCGATTGTGTTGAGGATGTGGAGAGCGTCACAATCGCAAAGACCGTCAACCTCCCGCAAATTGCCGGAGCATCACGTGCACGTCTCGGCGCTTCTGGCTCTGTCTCGCAGCCAAAGCACACTTACTTTGCCAGCCCTGTGCCACAAACTTGTGCCGCTTTGTCTGCTCGCCGTCTGCCATGAACACAGACTTAATCGTCAACCCAGATGCTGGGTTCGCGAATGCCACCATGACTGGCTCATCGCTTCACAACCAAGGGTACGCTTTTGAAGCTCGCGGCGACTTCGCCAAAGCAGAATCCGCGTACCTACGCGCTATCGAGGTGAAGGAAAGCGGCTTTGGACCAGGCAACAAGTCTACAGCGGTGTCTCAGAATACACTAGGAGAGCTCTACATCAAAATGGACAGGCTGTCTGAGGCTGAGGAGATGTTGCAACGTGCTCTCAAGATCCGCAATGAGACAGGCCCTCAGTTCGACGCTGCTGTCACTCGCGAGAATCTTGGGCATCTGTACGAGAAGCAAGGCGACCTGCTGAAAGCCAAAGAAATCCGGCTTCAGGGCGCCAGCCAGGGTGCCATGGCGTGTGGAAACTTCTACGTAGGTTCTTGTTACTCTTTGACTCTACTACGCGAGATTCTCAGTCAACGCGTGCACCCAGTGTCCGAAACAGATATTTGAGCGGAAGGACTTACAAAACTGTGGCCGTTGCAGGGTACGCTTTTGCATTATTACCCGGAGCACTGCAGCTGACCGCTAAAATAGGCTGTCTTTTATTGTTCCAAGCCTTGTCAGGTAAGTCGCCGCGCGTATGTTTGAAGCTAAAGCACAGCCTAAATTATATGCAGACCGCAGACTGGAAAGGTCGCCATAGGGAATATTGCAAGCCAAAGGAGGAGTTGAAGAAAGACACCTCGAATCCTGTCCCGAAGCAGAACAGATAAAGAACCGGACACCACCACAGTCTTGATTCCTTCGCATTTCACGGCGACGCGGTTGAGCCAGCACCTCGTAGAGGCGAAAACATTAGACGTATACAAAGAAAGTACACTATATTACAGGTCATCGTCATCCTGGTCATTGTAAACGTATATGTAATAGAATAATCAAATCAGAGTTCGCAAACCAATGAGCTCCTAGTCCTATGATCTGAATCCCATCCTCCTGGCATACTCCCTCTCCTCCTCGCCAGTAAGACCGTCAGGCCCAGACCAATTCGCAGAACTCGTCCGCGCCCTGAACCTACTATGCCTCGTCCTGAACATGTCCTCCATCCGCAACGGCCTGATGGCACCGAAAATCTCATCAGGGTTGACAGTCGCCTGCGACTCGAGCGCCGCCCTGAGCTCTGGCGACTGCGCCCACTCCGGCGCATCGAACTTGCTCGGCCGGCTCTCATCGTCAGAGTCGGAATACTCGCTGTTCGGCTCAGGCAGCTCGATCATTTCACTAGGGATGGGCTGGCTCTCTGGGTGCTTGCCAGCCTGGACTTGCGCCTTCATCCGGGCGGCCATATCGGCCTTGAGCTGCTTGCTAGGCTGCATGTCGGACTCGTAGCCGTCCTTGTTCGCGGCCTTGCCTTTAGCTGTAGAGCCAGCTGCTTTGGACGAACCTGCCTGCAATGTTGACGAAGAAGGCTGTTTGCTAAGGGCCTTGGCAGTAGGCTTCGAGTTGGGAGTGGGTTTCGCGAGGCGCGAAGGGGCCGGGTCTTTCTTCTCCTTGGACGGAGGCTTCTTGCTCGATGCATCCGGCTTCTTCTCGATTTCAACCACCACTTTGCGTTTCTTCGTGGTGTCATCGTCCGACTAACATAATGAGACGTTAGTAACTGGATCGAGCCAATCGATTGTCACAATGCCCACCTTCTTGTCAGCAGCCTTCATCAGAGGCCTCTTGCCGGTGTGTTCTTCACGTTCCTTCTTGCGTCTCTCCGCTTCTTCCTTAGCCTTCTTCTGCTCCTCTTCCATCTTGACCTTCTCTTCGTCAGCCTTACGCTGCAGCGCAGCCTGCCGTCTAGCCTCCATCTCCTTGAGCCGTTGAGCCTTACGGTCCTGCTCCTCCTGGTGCTATAACGCACATATGAGCACGCAATTCTACGCTGCAATAACCAGACGTACCTTCTTCGCTGCCACTGCCGCCAAATGGATACTCTTCGGAGGCTCAGGCTTGCCCTTCTTGCTACCTCCGAGCATATTGCTGACCATATTCGTAGCCTTACCGAAGAAGCCCATCTGGGACGACTGACTAGAGGAAGCCACAGACGCCTGGCTCTGGCTCGGAGCCGACTTCGTATCCGCCTTGTTCTACAAAAGTCGTTGTGAGTACCGAACCACGAAGCGAAAGCCAGGACTGCACTCACACTGACAAGGCTGACCGTCGACTTGCCAGCCTCAACAACGCTACCGATCTCGTCGTCAAAGTCCCGCATATCAGCCTGTCCGAGGTCGATCTCCAGCATGCCCTGATCCCCAAGTTCGTCGACCTCCATCTCGAACGTACCAGGAACGGCCTTAGGCTTTGAACCAGATTTTTGGTCCTGGCGGTCAGACGCCTGGGCATCAGCGAACAAGGGTCCACTGTCTGCCCTCTGGCTCTCCGTAGGCAGCGTGCTCCACGTCATACTGTCGTCCTTCGCGCTCGCACCGGCGCCTGCGAGAGCGAACGGCGTCCACATCTGGTTGGGCGCACCGAACTTGTCTTCCAGACGCCAGCTGTCATCGTCGTCATCCAGATCGCTGTCACGAGAGGCCTGTTTAGATTGGGAGCCGAACGGTGATGCCTCCACGGTCGTGTCTTGGGTGGTCGGCATCCATGCCGGGACGTCGTTCTGCGAGTCGAAGACAGCGTCCGAGAACATGCTCGCTTGCGTAGAGTGGGCAGTCAAAGCGGCACCGCGAGGCGGAGATAACCTTGAGGTCGAAGGCATCTGTGGCTGCAAACCAACAGTGAACGGATTGCGCGGAGGGAATGTCGTCGACGGAGGGAGCTTGAACGAGAAATCGCTCGCCCTGTCCTGCTGTGCATTGGGCACGGGGGCGGGCGTGGGGTCGGCGAGTGGTGCTGGGGCCGGGGCCGTAAATACACGGCTAGGCTTCTTGAATACAGGTTCGACAGGAGGAGCAGGTTGCGGCACCACACTAGCCGGGGGTGAGTTGGGAGGTGTAGTGGACGTACTCAGGTCCCCGACATGTTCATCCTTAGTCTTGCCATGTCCAGCATTCGATGAGTGCGTGGCACTCGCGGAATCTTTGCGCTTGGGCTTGGAGTTTGCTTCGCCAGATTTCGGGACCAGATCAGAGAGACTGAGCCGTCTGTCCGACTCGCCTGCGACTTGAGATGAGTCCGCACGGCTTGACGTACTTGGCTTTCGCTCTTGCGACGACCTCGGCTTCTCGAACGGTAGACCGTTCCCGAAAAGCGTTGGTGCGGACAGAGATTCGCGGACGACAGGCAGGCCCTGGGCTTCAGCCTCAGCCTTGTTCCTCTCCGCGATCCTCGCAGCTGCGGCAGCCTTAGCCTCCGCGATCTCAGCAGCAGCAGCCGTGCCCAAATGCGTCCCAGCATTCTTGTTTTCAATGACCTTCTTGAACCGATTCAAGAGCCTGTCAGACTCCGACTCATCCTGAGTATCTCGTACATCGTCCGCAGACTTGCTTTGCAGCTGCACAGGAGGTGTGGCCAGATGGACAATCGGGTTCGGTGCACTAGGCGCGTGGGGGAGCGGTTCGACCATAGCCATAGGCGATAGATGTGACGAGCCCCCTGATTGTGCTCGTAATGCATCAAGTCTGTCTCCGCTGGTCTTCGCGAGTTTTGTTATCCTCTCGCCTTCGTCTCCAACGGACGTCGCACTAGAGCTAGGCAGAAGGCCCGCAAGCATGTCACCACTCTTGCGTTTCGAACCAGAAGAGGGACCCACGGTGGGGAAACTGGGCGCAACTGTAGTGATAGTGCTCGTGCGCTTAGTGTTCGCAGCTTCCCGCGCCTTCGTGAGCCACGAAGACCGTTTGCTGGCGGGGCCGCCGGGAGTAGGACCAGACGCCATGCTAGGACCGACAGACGGCTCGCGTGCGATACGCATAGACTTGCGTAGCGGCGACGGAGCAGGCAGGGACTGGAACTGCGACAAGCTGGGTTTCCGCTTCAAGACGGAGTCGACATCCTCGAGGTCCTTCAGAGGCACTGTGAAGTCGACAGGAGACGGGAACATCGAAGATGCTACAGCTTCAGTGAAATCCTGGTCCATTGGGACGTCTTCGTCGACAACATCTTCTTCCTCGGACATGTAGTCCTCCTCAGGAGCTGGTGACGGTGACGGTTGTCTCTCAGACTCCGGAGGTTGAACTGAGGGAGTGCGATCCGCTTGTGTTCGGCTGCGTTCCGCTGGCTCTTCCTCATCCTCAGCGATGATAGACAATCCGTTGTCGATGTTTGTCCGAGCGGGAGTAGCATCGTAAAGAGATGGCCCCTGCTGAGCGTCTACGTCTTCTTCGATGATGTCAGGGAGAGTGGTGGCCTGTGGTTGAGGAGATGAACTCATGACCTCGATAAAGTGGTCATCCTGCTCCTCCTGCTCCTCTTGCTGCTCTTCTGGTTCATGCTGAACTGGAGGGACGGGTTCCGGTTCCGGTTCGGGGGCGATCTTGACGGACTTCTGCTTGCTGGCAGGTTTGTGAGTGGGCTCTTGAAGAGGTTTGACGGATATTTGTCGCTGAGGCGAGAGTGCTCGGCTGGCGTCGGCGTGACTTGTTTTGACTTGTAGCAGTGATTCATGGAACTTGTTCATCGGAGCGACATTCTCCTTACTGCTGTCTTCAAGCTGGTAGTGCTTTCGTTAGCGTTGATGAGTGATTCATGACGAAGAACGTACATCGAAATTCAGAGCGACGGTGGCTTGTGATCTCGCTGCGGCAGCCGTTGCTGCTCTCGTTCTCTTGGGCATATCCTTCTTGCGACCAGGTGTCTTCACGAGATCAACAATTGCCCTTTACAGCCAGGTTAGTATGCTCAAACGAAGAATAGGTATGGGTCCTGCTCACTCTTGTCGCCCTCCCGAGAGAATGTTGTCCAAATAATCGTCGAGGAATAAAAAGCCACGGCTTTGGATCTTGTCGTCGAACATCTGGCGGCCTGGGTCATTGGACATAGTCTTGCGTATCGTTGTTGCCCATGCGACGATTCCTGTCCCATCTTGCGACATCTTGGCGGAACGGGGCGGGGTGCTGTTGTCGAGCGAAAGCTGGCGCCGCCGCGACTCGCAACTCAACCGGTCGCGTTGAGTAGTCATGTGACCGTATGGCCTATTCGCGTTCAACACCTTTTTTTCGCACGCCCCTCCCCTTGCCTCGTTCCTTCCTGCCTTCATGTTCGTCTCGAGTCTACGTGTATAAGTTGCTAACGTCTGTATGGCAGTACGTTTCTCCAGCAGCAGGATATGATCCTCTTTCTCTAGAACTGTGTAAGCACCATGGCGCAAAGATATCGATCTCTCGAGATCTTCCTGTCGCGATTCAGAGCTCTCAAGTATGAGTGGATCATGGCCCCCGGATCCTCAGAGATACTGATGCGCCATACAGCAACGCTTCTCGCTACCTACGAGTCGTGATTTGACGCGTCGGACGCGTCTGAAGCTCTGAAGCACTGAATAGTGACATGAACAGCTCGCGAACTTCATACTGATGAATCCAGTAGGTCGCCTTCCTCAACGGGAACGCTGCAACGAAGGAGCTCTCGCTCCAATCCCGAGTCCTCGCCGTTTCTCTTGAGCCTTTCTCCTTCTCCCCACACCGTACGTGTGTGCTCAGTCGTGTATTCCGCTTTTCCCTCGCGATGTTTTTCTCACCTGAGCTTCTATCTCGACGCGATAGTGGTTTTGGCTTGCTCTGGTACAGCCCTTTGCTACTTAACGCGATGCTGTCTGATTGTGTTGACCCCAGGCTTGCTGCTACGTTGGGTGCGAAGTCGTCATTCAAGAAGCTGCCCAAGCGCGATGTGCTCGGGGCGAATATTTCTCAGCTCTGTGGCCTCATCACGAATTCCGACGAGCCATTGGCTCTGCGGTTGTCGAGCAATCTCATGGTCGGTGTGGCTCGGTAGGCCGTTCGGTTTTTATGCTTTGGCGATACTGAAGAGCTTTCGCTAGTGTATATAAAGGTGGATATATGCGCATATATGCTTGCATATTATGTACCTCTACTTAATCCTTCGTAGTCAAACACGAGATATTTCTTGGGGACGTGACGGCATGCTTTGCCGCACTCAAGAAGGCTGTACAAGACTTCCAAGCCTTGTCTGCATCTGCTGCGACGTTGCAGATGGGCCAACCAAGTGTCAGGTCCGTGCTATGCGTCCGTGGAGATCGCCCTCACCCTTACGCTCCTCGACCTCAGACCTGATACAGTCACACTCGCTGCCGATCCTGCTATGGCTCTTGGCCTGAACATGGATAATTTTCTTGCGGTGAGTTAATGCGAGATACATTTGAGTCTACCTTCTGACAACATATCGTAGGACTGGGACGAGCTTCTGAACAACGAAGGTAAGTTCGCCAGCAGTTCCCGGCCAAACCCACTATATATGCGCACCAAATCCAGACGCGGACTCGGACGACGAGTACGGAAAACCCAAGAAAGGCGGCAAGAAGCCCGCGAAGAAGTCCATCCCCTTCCTCGAGCAGGCCCGCGAGAACCTGCACACACTCAACGAAAACCTGGAGCAAATGCTCTCCGGCTCTTTCGACATGTCGTTCCTCGGAAGCGCCATCGGAGGCATGGATCCCTCTTCGTCGCAGATCGACGGGGGGCTCGATTTCGGGTTCGATGATAACATATTCGCACCCGTTGATGGACTTGACCTCGGTGATGGAATTGGAGACGAATTGGCTAAGGAGCTAGGGGATGGCTGGGGCGCTCCACCTGCCAGCATCCCAGAACAGTACGTCCCCGAGATGCACCCCCTTTTGTTAGGTTCACAGGCCTCGCATAGTGATCCGATGCTCGTCGACGACGCTTTTAATTTGGGACTGGAGCCCGAGCCGTTGGGCATGGCTTTGGACGAAGGCCCCGGCTTCTCTTTTTCTGGGCTGGGTCAGCCCTCGGAGGCTTCTTCGGCGACCAAGCGCACCCTGGCCTCTACGAGTAAGAAGCGGGTAGGTCGTTTCACGATCGAATCGTATCGGGAATCTGACGCCTGAAATTTGCAGACGTTTGAAGAATTCGAAAGAGGTGCTTTTGACCGCTCTGGCTCATGAGGCTCGTTACTCACGGTCATGTAGAGAACACACAGTCGCCCATCCGGCCTATGGCTGTGTCTCCAGCTCCCGCGGTGACGACCCCACCCGGCTTGAACATGGACGATCCCGAAGTTCCAGCAGAAACCCAAGATCCCGAGACTATGGTCGAAGTTGAGGCCGAAATTGGAGACAAGAAACAGCCCAGGAAGCCCAAGCGTGTCCGGTTGGTCCTCGATGCGAGGACCGAACTGACAGACGAGGAACTTAAAGTGAGCAATCCCATCGAGGCATACTTGTCCATCGGCTTAGTTTCGACCCTCTGTCAGGCTGCACGCGCGCACTATGTCGAGGAACAGGAAACCCTGCGGCGCGAGATGGAAGAGAAGAAACTCGAGAAAGAAAGCGGTCGACTCATCGAAGAGATGTTATGGGCTGCGCCTCAGTCTTGTCGGTTCACCACCACATCTTCCCCCTCTATATGTGCTGATTTCTTCAAAAATAGTTCGGGCGCCGATCCTCGTTGACTTCTGGCTGGAGAATTTCAAGGTAAAAGTGGAGGCGCGCTCTGGCGCTTTACACTTCGAGACCAAAGGTATTGTACACTTCCACCGCACGCACCGTGGGGCCGACTAAATTTGAATCAGGTTCCCCTCCGAAGAAGAGGCGCCGCACCGCTGGGCCAAATGACGACGAGCCAAAGGAGAACAACGAAGCACCTGCTTTTAATATCGACTGGGATGCCCCGGTGCAAGGTGATATAGATTTTGAAGTCAGACCAGACGAAGGTTAGCCACGCTCAAGGATGTTGCATCGTCGTAGACTCAACTAATTTCCTAGGAATGTACCCTGGTTCAGTAACCGGGGGCTTCGGCTCCGCCCACCAGCGTTCCTCCGAAGTACGCAACCCCACTTCCCCTCTTCCATTCCACGCGCTAACCAAAACATAAATCTATCCAGGAACCCGGCCAAGCGCGTCGCGTCTCGCGCCCGCCCTCCCCCCTCGACGGCGCCTTCGCCTTCGGATTCGGGCGCGACGCGGGTGCCGAGCCCGGCTCCGTCTCGCAGAAGAGCTCCCTCTTCCCCTGGGACAACGCCGGGCCGAGCTCCTCGGTCGCTGGAGTGGGCGGCGCGCACTTCGAGCCGGGCAGCGACAGGGTCAGCATCAGCATCGGGCGCGCGGAGAGCAGGATAAGGGGCAGCTCGGCGGGGCGCAGCAGGCGCGAGAGCTCGTTGATTCCGAGCCAGGTTGGTGTCGGCGGGGTGGGGTTCTCGCCGGGCCATTTCGTCACGGCTGCGTCCCACTTCAGTGGGGATAACTTCGAGTTCAATGGTACGAGCTACGAGCGTCGTCGTCTATGATGTACTGGTGCTGACGTTGAGATAGTCCCTGCGGAGGCGGAGGTGCCGATGAACGATGACTCGCAGATGACGGATGCGAATCTGGTCACGCTGGAAAGGAACTCGTTCAACTTCTTGGAGTAAGCCCGTTTGTTTATTCAGAGTACCATATCGGCAGCGCTCAGCGGTTCGGCTCACCGCCATGCACAGATACGCCAAGATGCAAACACATACCCTGGCGCAGCCCGAGGATGGGCTCAGCTTCGACGACGTCGTCCCGAAGAACACGAGCACACCGCACGTCGCGGCAGCCGCGTTCTACCACTGCCTAGGTGAGCAGCACGGACACTGGCTCCGACGCGCGCGAGTGTCCGAGCAGAGCGCTGATCTTACGACCCTGGCGGCGCAGTGCTCGCGACGAAAGATCTTATCAGAGTGGTCCAACCCGAGGCGTACGGACCTGTTATGATACACATCACCTAGTATGTCAAATGCGTTCGAGGCACCGAAACGAAGTCGAAGCTGGCCTGTCCGACAAGGTCTGGCCATGCCTGTATAACCCGTCGGGGTCGCGGCTTTGCTATGTACGTTAGAGTTTGAGCCTGCTCCAGATACAGATGCGTTGAATGGAATCGATACCGATACGAGGCGGCAGACGAGCTGGACGCGGGGCCGACCGTTTATGTGATGTTCGCGGCTGAGGTGGTGGTCCGACGCTTACCGCGATCCGTTCGCAGCGCAGGAGAGCAGATACGCACACGCGCGCCTCCAATGGCTGGGCTGCAAATTCCGGATTGGGTGGCGTGCGAAAGACATGCAGTCGCTTCATTCTTCAATCACTGTCGGACGATTATGGCGGCGCACGCCTCTGCCCGCCCAGCGCCGCATAAATACGGCTTCGCGCATCACGATACCCCCCAGACGACCCCACGCCAAAACGCACGCTGGAACTCGCCCCAGAGCCATGTCGAACGTCGCCACGATCGCCAGCGCGCAGAGCATCGCGCAGACGCGCTTTGCGGATATTGACCTGTCGAGCTACGATGCGGAGCAGTCGCGGCTGATGGAGGAGCGGTGTATCCTGGTGGATGAGCAGGACAACGCGATCGGCGCGGCCGACAAGAAGACCTGTACGTGCTCCTAGCTCCTGTGGCCCAACCCCCTTCCTCACCCACCCATACTTCGCCTCTCCCCCGCGCGCGCCCTTATCACAGGCCACCTCATGGAGAACATCAACAAGGGCCTGCTGCACCGCGCGTTCTCCGCCTTCGTGTTCCGGCCGTCGGACGGCAAGCTGCTCCTGCAGCAGCGCGCGGCGGAGAAGATCACGTTCCCGGACATGTGGACGAACACGTGCTGCTCGCACCCGCTCGACGACTTCGCGGAGAAGGACGAGGTGGCGCAGCGCGGCGTGCGCGTCGCGGCCTCGCGCAAGCTCGAGCACGAGCTCGGCATCCCGCAGGCGCAGACGCCCGTCGACGAGTTCCAGTACTTGACGCGGATACACTACCTCGCGCCGTCAGACGGGATGTGGGGCGAGCATGAAGGTGCGAATGCATGAGATGCAGGGTGAGTTGACGTTTATTGACGTGCGGTGTGCTGCAGTGGACTACATTCTGTTCTTCACGGGCGACGTGACGGTGACGCCGAATGAGAACGAGATTCGGGACCACAAGTATGTAGACAAGGCGGAGCTGCAGGCGATGTTCGACGCGCCAGGTACGCAGTCTCACGCGCGGGCTGGGAAGGGATATGGGTGTGCTCACGTCTACGTGTTGTTGCAGGAAACTCGTTCACGCCGTGGTTTAAGCTCATCGCGCGGGACTTTCTGTTCGGGTGGTGGGACGAGCTGCTGAAGCGCAAGGTGGACGGGAAGGTGGTGGCCAAGAGCCTGGCGGGGCTCGTTGATGGCACCAAGGTGGTGAAGATGGTGTAGGCTCGAATATGTATAGGTGAGCTGCTGCTCTGATGATGCTGGCACCCGAGCTTGTGATTGACAGACCGCCTGTTCGCAGTATCTAATAGAATACCTTGTATAGACTCTCGCAGACATGTCTTTGACATGTAGATGCCGCATTCTCGGAAGGACGATATGGTATCATGGTCTGAGGCCGTCATGACAGGTACAGGGGGCTTGATACGGTATTAGCGCTCAGCGCTCATCTTTGAATTCGCCGGCTGATGCAGTTGCGTGGCCAATGTAAGCGTTTCACGTAGGACTGATAGCCAGATGGAAACAGTCGAGAGAACATCTCGCAATCCAGGCAGGTCTGCTCGTAACAGGCGCGGTCGCACATGATGGCGTCGGTCATACCTGCAAGGCACTCTCGTCCAATGCAGGCTGATTACCCGGGGTATTATCCGAGCAAGAGACGTTGCGAGCGCAGGATCGATCACAATGGACGTCGTGCAGCGCAACGTTGGTCATCATCAAGCCATGGCACGGAAGTCAGCGCTTCATTCTGAGACGCTCGGGATGATTCATGGCTGATGCAGTTGCCTCTCCAAACGGTGATGATTAGCGACGTGCGCCATGATTGTTGCGATGGGGGTAGTGGAATAGACGCGTACTGCAGAGGATAATGAGACGGAAAAAGCGAAACAAATAAAGAGAGGGGACGGGAAGAGAGGTCGGAAGGCGGATGAGTTGGCGGTGAGGCACGCGGGAAGGAGAGACACAGAAAGTGCCGAGATGTTATAAAGTGAGGACGATCGAACCCAGGCAGGGCCATTTAGTCCGCACCGACGGCTGTGCTCCTCCGTCTCTCTTACTTTCCCCTCGCATGCTGCCTCTCCATCCTTAGAACATGTCCGACCACACCCCCTTCCTCCCCACTCGCGCGGACTCCCCGCCCTACTCTGCCAGGCCACGCCGCCGCTTTCTTCCAACCTTCGGTCGCCCGAGTAATGTCGGCCTTTTCTTCGGAACGGCTGCCCTCTCCGGCATTCTCTTCCATTTTCTCTTCTTCTCGCTCTTCGTAGCCCCTGCTTCGAACGAGTGGCAACTCGCCCTGCCCTTCTCCAAGTCCCCGCAGAGCCACCACCGTCCAGAACCGACACCAAACGAGTTCGAGCACGAGCCATTGTCCTACCCGCCCCCGCCGACATCCGAACATTCTCACCTTCCGTCACCGTCAGCCTCTGTCGAAGCGTACTCGGACGAACTCAGCGTCGAGGAGCTGCGCGACCTTGTCGCGGGCACCACTGGGTACTTTGTGCGCGACTTCAGTCTCGGATTGGGCTGGAACAACGTGAGTCCCCTATTTTAAGCATAAGGTTCTCTGTATACGAACCGCGACCCGCCCGCTTCTTCCAGGTGAGGTACATCATCGAAGCCGCTCTGA
The DNA here is from genome assembly GCA_002286715.1 of Dentipellis sp. KUC8613. NCBI lineage: Eukaryota > Fungi > Basidiomycota > Agaricomycetes > Russulales > Hericiaceae > Dentipellis > Dentipellis sp. KUC8613. The sequence continues at coordinate 333,807 of NSJX01000012.1, forward strand.
TCCAAGCAAAAATCCTCAACCGAACTCTCGTCCTGCCGTCCTTTGTCTATGCCCGCGCCTGCGAGTACAACATGTGCGTATTCCCACTCCTCTCGCGGCGTCCATTCCATGCCCACCGCCCCTATCTGCATCCTATCTTTACTCACGGCCCTGCAGCACCGTCTGCGCAGACTATGCGCCCATGGTCAACCGCGGCGAGGCGATCGGGTGGTCGGAGTGGTCCACGCTGCCGCTTGAGCAGCAGATGGGCTGGCGCATCCCGATGTCGATCATGCTCAACATGACGCTCCTGCGCCAGGCGCACCCCGCCATCCTCGTCTCGGACTACCTGCGCCTGCACGGGCTGCCGCTCGACACTGAGTTCAGCAACGGCGCGTGGCAGCGCGAGTCGTACCACAAGAACCCGACCGTCTTCGAGGCGGACAAGTCCAAGACGCCGTCGCTCTACGTGATCGAGAACCACTGGTACGACCCGACGGGCTCGATCCGCGTCGACTACATCCCGGACGACATGAAACTGCGCGGGCACTGGAGCCGCGCGAGCATGACCGACGAGACGGGCCCGACTGGCCGCTGGGCGGAGCAGACGCAGACGCCGGCATTCAAATTGCTCATGTCCGCGCTGTCCGAGAACCAGTTTGCGCTCGACTGGGAGGCGGCGCGCGGCGCGCTGACGGCCGGCGATGGTAACGAGACGTGGGACGTGCAGACCGACGCAGGCCTGGAACGCGTTCTGCTCGACAACGGCTGGGAGGTCCTCTACACCTTCCGGGGCGCGTAAGTGGCCATCAGCCGTACCCCCTGCGTGTCCTGACGCTGACGCGCACATGCAGCCTCGGCATGGATTACACAAAAACGGTCACAGAACCCGTCCGGCAAGTGGCGCCCCGCGGGACGATCCGCGGGCTGGTGGAGGAGTACCAGGACATCAAAGACGACGTGCTTCTCCTCGCCGGCGAAACTCACCTGGGCCGGAAACCGGTACGTCCGCCCCGCGGGCTCGTCCTTGCATACCGTATCTCTTGCTGACGCGGCGCTGGTCACGCACAGGGCGCTATGCGCTTCACGACGACGGCGACCCGCGCCGACTTTGCGCGCATCGTGCTCTTCCACCTGCACGCCGTCGACAAGGTGTTCGCGCTCGCGGAGAAGCTGGACAACCGCATGTCGCGCCTGACCGAGGGCCGGCTGTGGATGGGCGCGCACATGCGCCGCGGGGACTGTGAGTGCTTATACTTCCCGCGCATCAAACGTGAAATGCGGTATACTGATGCCACATGCCAGTCGTCCGAGTCGGGTGGGTGATGGAGAGCACGCCGGAAGCGCATATCACTAGGGTCGTGCAGCGCCTCGACGCAGGCCGCGAGATACTGCAGGGCCTTACGGATCTGACGACGTACGACGTGCCGAATGTGAAGCCTGACCAGTCGCAGCTCTACCGCGAACCGCCCGCGACCGACGATCCGTAAGCCCCCCCCCCTCTTCCCCTCCCCCTCCATCTCGTCCCACTCTGACCTGGTGTCGTGTATCGCAGATTCTACATCGCGACGGACGAGCGCGACCCGGACGCGCTGGACACCATCGCGTCGCACGGGGCCGTCTTCTTCGAGGACCTGCTCACGATCGAGGACCGGCGCGAGTTCGGCTGGCCGCTCATGCTCACGGACGTGCGCGCGCTCGTCGAGCAGGCGATCCTCGCGCACGGCGCGTACTTCTACGCGCACGGCATGAGCTCCGTCGCCGGCGGCATCACGAACATGCGTGCCGCGCGCGGGGCGGATCCACGGACCATCCTGCTCGACTAGCCCTTGGTCTCAATTCTGGTCCTGGTTCTGGTTTTGGTTCTGGTACCGGGACTGAGAATGAGCTCGAGCGGTGAGTGCACGGACGCGTCTATGGATATAGTCGTGCGCGATATCGATGAGGCCACGGCCTGTAGCCTATACAACATAATGCTATCTGTAGTCACACCTTACACCCCGCCCCGCCCGCGCTTCACCTGAATCGGCAGCATCATCGCAATCTCCCCTCTCCCCTCCTTCCCCCCTCCTTCCCTTGCATCCCGCATCCCCGCATCCCACATCAGGCTACGAACGAACTACGAGCTACCACCCCTACCCCTATTATCCATACCTACCTAGGACTGTTTCTTGATATTACATAGGACTCTGGCTCGCGACCGGTATCTACCATTTACCACTGTGCCGACATTCCTGTGATCCCTTCGGGGGTAGGATACATGCGGCTAATGAACATATTCTCTATGGATATGTATACGGATATCGATATGGATGTGTCGGGGTTGCTTTCGGTAGTTGCGAGCACAGAACTACAGCGGTCACGGCGGTATCGACGAGACCAATCAGAACGGATGCAAAACGGATCCAGGAATGCCAATGCTCTGTATGTGGGTGGGTGTATGTGTGTATGTATGTATAGTAAGTACAGCATGCGCATAATGGTGCGGGGCGGCGATGAGTAGCGGTATTAGGGGGATCTGGTACGGGATACGGGTACGGACTATGGACTATGAGTAGGAGCTATGGTCAAGAAAGGGAGGGCAGTCGTGCGGGTCGTGCATAGTGGATCGTAGGGTGGCGTATGGCGTATGGGGTCATCATCAACAGCCGCAAGAACCAGGAACCAGATACCAGAAGCGGAATCAGAGCGAGAACCAGAGCCAACGAAAGAGCCACCAGGAGACCAAGAGGGCAAAATGCAAAAGTATGCATGGGATGCATGGGGGAATACTGAAGAATAGAGACCGTGACCGTGGTCGTCCGAATCGGATCCGGAGGGCGCGCGCGCCATCATTGGCGCTGTGCAGTCCACCACATGGGCGAGCCCTTGAATATCCAGACCTCCCTCCTGCTCCCGAGTCCGAGAATGCCGCGCCGCGCGAGTGGCACGCTCGCGTCGAGCTTGAACGCCATGTCGTTGATGAACTTGAGGATGTGTGCGATGAACAGGTTTTTGTCCGGCCCCAGCGCTGCAACACCAGCAACCCATACAGTACGAAACACAAAACACGAAACACAAAACATGTGCCACGGGGGTCAGTGAGCACCGAAGCCGGGAACGGAGGATGGGCAGCACTCACCGTCGATGCCCTGCTTCAGGTAGATGTAGAGCACGTTCTGGCCCTCGGCGACGTTGTCGCTTTTGATGCGGTGCGGGAACGCCGTGCGCAGGCTGAGCGCGAGCGACTGGCTGACCGCCGCGGGGGGGTCGACGAACTCGATCGTGTCGCCCGCGCCGTTGATCATCATCGTGAAGAAGTGTGCGCCGGGGTCGGCGGGCGCTTTCACGAAGACGAGCCGCGGCGGCTTGAACTGGGTACGGCACCGCGAGAGTGAGATATTGGGATATCGGGTGCGATGATGTCATCGATGCTTTGTACTTACCGCGTGTCCTGTATCTATCGTGGTGAGATAGACGTAGCCCTGCCATGAACAGATGAGCAGGCGGTGCGACAAGTATAACAAACCACTAACTTGGTTACCCAGAGCCCAAAATATCTTGCAGATCAACCGTTGCACGCTAACGAACAAGGGAAAGAAGCATCGACATCGCGAACGAACATGCGCAATTGCAGAAAGCCCCTACTTGACAGCGTCCTGCGGCCGCATGTTCCACGGGCCGCCGGAGAAGTGTGCGTGCCAGTGGTTGTTCGTGAGCGTCTCGCGCGGCGGGCCGGGCGACCACGACGACGCGCACCAGGCGCTGATGACCTGGTTCAGCTCGTCGATGGTCGATTTGTACGCGATGTTGCTCACGTCGATGTCGTTCGGCGCGCTGATCGACAGGAAGATGTGGTCTGCGCCGCGTGCGAGGATGCGTGAGCGATTTGGATGCGATACGCGCCCGGAGGCAGTAGCAGGGCGCGGGTCGCGGAGCGGAATGCGCGCACCTGGTTCCACGCGGACACTCGAGTTCGTCCGTGTACGTGACAGCGAGTCGAGGCGGGGGCGAGCATCGCCGCCCGATGTCGTCCGGCTTCGGTTCACGGAGATGGCAGCAGCGGCGATCTTGGAGCGTTCGACCTTTCTAATCGCAGGCTTGAGCGGCTTCGACCCGGACCCGCTGTTTGAGTTGTGGTGGTGGTTGCTTGTGGTGTGCCTGCGCGTCGGATACGGTGTCTGCGTGCGCTGGCTCTGCGGCTGTGGTGCCGGCATCTGCACCTGCTGGACAGCAGGCGAGGTGTATCCCGCTGGAAAGGGCACGGCCGCGGCGTACTGTGCCATGGCCTGCTGGGCATACTGCTGTTGCGGCTGGTAGTAGGGCTGGGTATACTGGTATGCTTGTGGCTGGCCATTGTAGGAGGGGTATTGGTAGTACTGAGACATGAGAGGCGGGGAGAAAGGAGAGAAGACGCCGAGGAGGGCAACGTGCCCTATTACCTTTTCCAAATTCGGATTCGGAGTCTGGACATTGGTCGGGGGAACAGCGCGGGGAAGGCGGAAAAGACAGCGTACGCTTGCGGGGTAGCCGTGCAATCGGGCGTCGGGGACTGGCAAGGCGGGCGTCGGTCGGCGGGGAGGAGAGAGGGCGGGAGGCGCAGAGGGAGTGGCTGGGGCCCCGCGCGCGCCGGAAAGTGAAGTGAGAGCGATGTGAGCGCGCGTCTAATCCACACTTGTCTCCGTTATACCATGGCCTCAACTTTCGTCCACTGGCTGCGCTCCCCTGCTGCCCGCGAATATTTCTTCAGTATGTCCCCATATTGTCTCTGTGTGTGTGCTGGCTGACGCGCTCGTCGTACAGGCACTCATTTCTGGGGCCCAGTTCGTCATTACTCGCGCGATGCGTGCATACGACATGACAGCTCACCTTTCGCCGTTCCTCTAGGTAGCTAACTGGGGCCTGCCCCTTGCTGCTCTTGCAGACTTGAGCAAAGATGAAGAGGTTATCTCGGGCGCGATGACCACCGCCCTCGCGTCCTACTCGTGAGTGATCCTGCGCTACGTTCTCGCACCCACCCTAACGGAGTTTGTTGCAGCATGGTGTTCATGCGCTTCGGTATGCTGTCCCAGTTCCCTCTGCACATGTCCCTCGATCTCACCTCTTCCTTGCAGCATGGCGCGTGCAGCCCCGGAATTACCTCCTCTTTGCCTGCCATGCGACCAACGCCGCTGCCCAGCTGACACAAGAGTACCGTTTCGTGAACTACTGGTACAGGGGCGGCAAGGAGGCAAAGGAGAAGGCAAATTTGGCGGCACCGAAGGTGCTCGAGGCCGTCAAGGCAGCGCAGGTCGAGCCGTCCAAGTGACCCCTCTGCACTACATTCCCTCCTGCTGTCACTGCACCCCACATAGATTGTATCTTATAATATCTTGAAGCTTTCTGGGTATACATCTTCACGCGACATGATATACGGTATACCGAGCACTGTACACACTGCTATAGTTACAGTTGCCTGAGCCCTATGCTCACCAAAAGCCGTCGTCCCCGTCCCCGTCGCCTTTGCGCTTCTTGCTGCTGCCCTGCGCAAGCACCTGCCGCTCATACATCTCCGCGACCTGCGCGTCTCCGTAAGCCACCGCATCGCCGTCCCCAACAAATAGACACGACACTCACTTGGTCAGGCCCCGTCGCGTCATCAGCGTTCTTGTCGTCCCGGACCCGAATGAACCGGGGAAACCGTAACGAGATGCCCCGTTGGTCAATCTGCCAACCGACAGTCATTCAGCCATTCAATTCAGTCCCAAGAATGCGCCCGGACCGCGCGACGCACCAATCCCATCGCGGCCGTATACACAGGGCTCAGGCTCAGGTCGGCCGTGAGCACCTCCCACACGACGCGCGGCTCGAACCACACGTCCGGCTTCGCGCCGCCCGCCTTGATGTCCCCGCGGCACTTCTCGAGCTCGAGCGGCCGCAGCGCGTCCCAGTGCGCGGCGAGCGCCTCCTCGCTGAACCCCGTGCCGATCTTGCAGATCGTCTGGTACTCCTCCGAGTCCGCGTCGTAGCACGCGAGCAGGAACGCGCCGTACACGTTCGTGCGTTTGCCCTTGCCGTAGTACCCGCCCACGACGACCAGGTCGAGCGAGTCCCCGACGCCCGCGAGGTAGTCTTTCTTCAGCTACGGCGCGGATGCGACGTCAGTACAGCTTGAAGGAAAGAGAGGTGGAACTGACCTTCAGCCAGTTCACACTGCGCCGACTCGGCTCGTAGTGGCTGGCCTCGGACTCCAGCATCTTGACCATCAGGCCCTCGCAGCCGTCCTTGACGCTCTCATCCAAGAACGCCTGGATGTCCTCCGTCGACTCGTTGTCCGAGGACTTGGCGAACTGGAACTCGAAATCGACAGGCTGGAAGTGCTCCCGCAGGAGCTCTCGTCGTTCGGTCAGATTGCGATGGAGCAGTGGCTGAATGGTGAGTCGAGAATTCAGATATATACATATGTTGTCTTTTCTTCGTGTGGAGCGCTGTACGCACCTCGCCATTCAGGTAGAGCAGATCGAACGCGAACAGGCAGACGCGAACTTGGATATCCTCAACCTTGACATCCTTCCGCTTGCGCTTGCTCAGCTCCTGGAAGGGCATAAGCTTGCCCGTACTCCGGTCAATAGCGACCGCCTCTGCATCAATAACGAACGACTTGGTCGACTCCTTGATGCACTGCGCAAACCCAATCATTCAGCACCCACCCACAACACATCGAGCATACCCGAAAAAAAGAACCCACATGAGGCAGCTGCTCCACCAAATCGGGATACTTCTTGCTCATGTCCTCCGAGTTCCTGCTGAACACGCCCACCGTGCCGTCCTCGAGCCGGTGCACCTGCGCGCGCTCGCCATCGTACTTGTACTCGCACGTGAAGCGCTTGCCCTCGAAGCGGTCGAGCACCTCGCCGATGGCCTTGGTCGGCTTCGCGAGCATGGGCTTGAGCGGCACGCCCGGGGTGAGCTTGCATTTGTCTTGTAAACCCGCGATGCCGACTTCGAGGAGCGCCGGGATGACTTTGTCGTAGCTGGGGAGCTCGCTGCGAGGAGGGGAGATTTTCATTAGCCGTTCACTTGCATACAAGTAATGAGAAGAGACCGTACCTGTAAACAGACTTTACCACATGAGCACCTTCCTCCAACCGAGTGGCAAGTTTCTCCTTGTTCCACTTCTTCGACGCTGAAAGCAGAAGAACGGTCAACTTCACACCACCCTTTCCTGTCTATGACACTTACCTCGCTGCTGCTCCGCCAAAACAGCCGCATGGGCCAACGCAACAAGCACCGTGCGCTCTGCATTGCCGATCCGGAGCTTGCCTTCCAGACTGCGGACGATGTACTTCGCCTCCTGGCCTTGACACGCGGCTAGCAATTTTGTGATGATGGACACTTTCTTATTTTGCGACTGAGTGGTGATTGCCATTGTCAGTATCAGGGAGGCGAGAGAGACTGAAGGATTGGGGCTTACAGAATGCCCAGAGCTAAGGGCGATTTCCTTCAGGTTAGCGAAGACGAATGGGACTGTCAGTGGTTTTGGCTTGAAGAGGGTTTTCTGCATGTTCTTAGAGTTCTGTAGGAGAATATGAGCTCTTTCGCTAGAACTCGTTTAAGTGAGAGAAGGTGAAAATACCATAGCGACGAGCCCCAAGTCGCCCTCCTTCTTGAGGTCCGACTTGATGATGGCGAGACTGCGTCCTGTCGACTCTCCGATAGCTTTGATCAGAAGGCTCTCGCCAATACCTAGTTCTATGCCGATATAGTCTGGACTCAGCTGAATGCAGAGTTAGTATCATTGTAGAATGAATTGTTGTCCTCAGTGCGAAACGTACTCGGTTAATGCAAAGGTACACAGTCCGCAGAAGCGAGTCGGTGTCTCCCTCCTTGCTCCTCTCGATCACGAGCAGCAATAGACTGGTGAGCAGAGATGTCTTCTCTATTCGCTTGGTCGTCGCCTCGATGAGCGCGAATGTCTTCGCCAATGCCGCGTATGGCACCCTGCAGCGTATGTTCACCTAACAGTCATAAACGGATGATGATGGAACTACATACGGTGCGCCGACTTTCCACCCCCCAGGGATGTCGACTTCAGCTCTCCGATCCAGCGCAGCTTCCGCACTACGTCCCCCACCGTTTAGTTGCCCAAACACAACACCATAGCAGATAGCGAAACAGACACACTTTTTAGACGCAACCTTCTCCTCCTCGATCTCCTCTTCACTGTCATCCTCGAGCTCCTCCTCGCCTTCATCAGCAGCAGACGAAGACGCCGCCGCCTCATCGACCTCCTTCTCCTCTTCCTCGGCTTTCTTGACCTTATCCTTCGCTTTGCCCTTGCCCTTGGCAGATGCTGCGCTCTTCGCAGCTGCAGCTTCTTTCTTCGCAGCTGCAGCATCCTTCTTCGCGGCTACGGCTTCCTTCTTTGAAGTAGCAGCCTCCTTCGTGTCCGCGGCTTCCTCGTCTACCTCCATATCGTCCTCCTTCGGTGCGGGTTTCTTGCCTTTGCCTTTGGGAGGACCAAACTTTCGCGGCGCCTCTGCAGCGGCAGCAGGACTCGCGCTCCGCGAGCGACTTGCTGTTATACAACCACGACCGTTAAATCCATCCATAACAGCACGAACCACGCTGACTCTGAGAACCTACCTGTGCCTTGACTTGCAGCCTCCTCTTCGTCATCTGACTCGATAACGCGGCGCTTCTTCGCTTGAGGCTGTTGGGCAGAACGGGCTGGCAAACGCGAAGTTAATCACAGGCGCAACGGCCCCGATACCCACGCGACTGCGAAACGTACCTGGCGACTTAGCTGGCGAACTCGGTTGCTTGCGCTTCTCAGGCGCATTGGAAGCTGTAGCTGCAAGAAACGCATACATCAGCACTCACAACACCAACACGACTGAAATGAGCATACGGGTTGCCACATTCTCCTCCTTCTCTTCCTCCCTCTCCACCTTCTCCTTGCCAGAGCCCGACGCGCTCGTACCAGCCTCCTTTTCCTCCTCCTTGGCCCCTTCCTTGGCCTCCTCTTTCACCTCCTTCTTCCCCTCCTTCCCCTTCTTCTTCCCGCCCCACAAATCCGCCAAACTCGTCTGCTGTGGCGGCGGGCCCTTCTTCCCAGGCGGCATCTCGAAGAACTTGCCTTCCAATTCCTCTATATCAGCAAAGCACATATGCAGACAACGCGGATGTCCTGACCTAGAGTCTGCTGACGGCCCATGTACCGGTAGCGGTGGACAGTGCTGCTGCTGACGCTGGTGCTGGTGAGTCTGAGACGCGCGACGCGTGCAGCAAGCATCGAACAGACGCGTCGAGATCCGCGTGTTACGCGTTACCCGCACCCAGTCATACGCGTCACGCGCACCGCCTACGCGGCTGTGGCACTCAGGCTCAACTGCGGAAACCATGACTCGGAAGTGCTCAGGTGTACTCTAGTAGACATCATGCATGCATTGTGCAAAGCCTCTCATTCCAAGTTCCTGTCACAGAGTATACAATTGCAATGAGAAAATAAACATGAGAGAGTAAGGAGCGTCAGGTGGCGGAGAAAGAAAGAACCCGGAAAGCGCACATCAACATAAACATCAACGGAAACAGACTCAGACTCGGAAACGGAAACACAGACACGAAAGGCCCTCGGAAGCAGCAGCAGCAGGAGTAGTAGTAGAAGAGAACGGAAATAGCGAGATGGGATGGGAGGGAACTGGGAAAGACGGCAGCCAGCCTCAGCCTTGTACACGAAACGTTCGTAAAGCATGCACCGACACCGACGACGTGAATGAGACGGAGATGGAAAGAAGGGATCGTAAATGGGGATGGGATGGGATGGGTAGAATGCAATCAAGAGATGGCACTGGTATGTAGGCGCAGTCCTGGCTCTGGCACCCGTTCGACGGCCTCGGGTGGGTGGATCGGGGAGGCAAGGGGGACGTCGAAAGGATGCCCTTTCCATGAGGCGACAGAGGTTGGCTTCTCCGCCCAACGACCCGGTCTCCCGGGCCGCCGCACACAACTTTCAACTATAATCGTATAACCCACGGTAATTGGAGCACTTGCAGAGAACCTAAGCGGCGCTCATCATACTGCGGGGTCGGGGGAGCATGAGAGGAGCATGCCTGTATCATGAAGGTTCAACGGACCTTTTCCGCTTCGCCTTGGTCATCTCCTTCCGCAATGCGGGTCCATCTAGTGGCTTGAGCAACTCGAAGGCACATAACAAATCTTCCGATACACTGCAAACGCCCTGTCAGCTCGTGACACCCCTTCACATTCAACAGAGATACTATACCTCATGCAAGCACCGTAATTATCAAATTCTGATGAAACCAATGAGTCACAACGCACGCTGCAGACATCGTAGTCTGGGCTTACCTCCACAATAATTAGGCGCACTGAACACAGTCACCAACGTCCGATCGTTCCAGAACTCGTACCCGTCCTCCACCACCATATGCGCCCGACATATCAAGTCCATGTCATAACGAACGAGGAAGTCGTTTATGATCGCCTTCCCAAAGCAGTAACTGACTCCTCGCTCGTTGTCTTCCCAGTCAAGCGCCGAATCGGAGGGGTCTGACCACAGCAGGTCGTTCAGGAGCCCGTAGTCCGGCACGTCCGTGGGCCGCTGGAGGGCCTTGATGTCCTCCATGGACTGCAGCGACGGCGAGAGGCCGCCGTGGACGCAGAAGATCTTCGAGGCGACAATGGCTGCGATCGGCAAGCAGTTGAACACGTCGATGAACGTCTTCCACGTCTTGATATTACACCGCCGTTTGCACTCATCATAGAAGCCATACACTGCGGGTATAATTAGCATCGCGCGCGCTCTAGAACGTGCAGCCCGCCGCGCACCTCGTGTGACATTCGCGCATTCGTGATTTCCTCGGAGGAGGAAGAAGTTCTCGGGATACTTGATCTTGTAGCACAGCAGGAGGAGGATCGTCTCGAGGCTCTGCTTGCCGCGGTCGACATAGTCGCCGAGGAAGAGGTAGTTCGCGGCGGGCGGGAAGCCGCACATCTCGAACAGGCGGATGAGATCCGAGTACTGCCCGTGCACGTCGCCGACGATCTTGACCGGCGGCGAGAGCTCAATGAGCGTCGGCTGGCTGAGGAACACCTCGCGCGCGGCCTGGCATATCGCGACAATCTCGACGTTCTTCAGGCAGAGCGACTTGCTGACCTTGCCCGTGTACCCGACGTCGAGCAGCCGCTGGATCATGTCGTCCACATCGAACGACTTGAGCTTGTCCTTGCCCGTGCCTAATCCGGCAGAGCCGATAGATTCGCCCAGAGGCACGCTGCTCGCCGACGCAGACGTTAGCGAGCCGGTATTGTTCAAGATGGTGGTTGTCGGGGGAATGTCGAGTGGGGGCGGCTTGTGATTGTTCAGCGGGGACGAGGACGGTGACGAGGATGGCGCAGCAGACGAGTTGGGGTCGGACGACGCCTGACCCTGGGTCGCAAGCTTGTTAGTTCCCGCCGCCGAGGCGGACGGCCGCGAGCCGCTGCCACTGGGTGCTAAAGGGTCGCCATTCGGGCTGGAGACGTTGATGGAGGGGTTCGTCTGCCCGTTGGGATGGCCAACGCCGTTTCCGGCCTTGCCCTGGGCGTTTGCGGCGCTGCTGACTGCGTCGGCGGCGCCGCCATGGGACGAGTCTGTGTGGTCGTTCGTAGAATCGTGATTGGCAGAGTCAGTGGCGGAGTCCTTCTCCTTGTCCCGGCCGCTCCGCCTCGACTTCTTAGAGGGTTGTTGGCCCATGGGAAGAGCCTGGGCGGACGAAGAGGGCGAGCCTGGCTGCGGAGATTGCGAGCGAGACTTTGAGAGTCTACTTGCAATAGCGGAGAGGAGAGTGGGAGCCAGGATGGACGACGGGGGGAGAGGGAGGAGGAGGAAAGGGAGCGGCGCGAGTACAAGACAAATGCGTGGCGGGGCCCATATCACTCTGGCTTGGCCGACGCTGTTTGGTCCCTATTTGGTCATCCCGCCGTGCCTCCCCCCTCCCTCTTCATCTTGCTCACACAGACGACAGCGAGCGCATAGGCAGTACTACTCATTGGCGTGCATATATAGCTTACTGCGACATGAAATGATACGGAATGCAATCGCAAATCATACTCTCCTCTCCTCCCTAGAACTTGCCGAAGGACTTGTTCGCAGCCTTGCTCCTCGACACCCGGAGCACGTTGAAGCGAACGGTTTTTGACAGGGGCCGGCACTGGCCTGCATCGCACGTCAGTCGTCCGTCGTCACTCCCACACGCACACTCCACAATCACGTACCGACGGTGACGGTGTCGCCCACCTCAACACGGAAGGCTGGCGACGCATGCGCCGCGAGGTTCTTGTGCCTCTTCTCGTAACGGTCTGCAGATGCCCATACACGTAAGCGCCCGCAGGAACACACGCCGCGGTCTGCACGTACTGTATTTGGGAACGTAGTGGAGGTAGTCCCGGCGGATGACGATGGTGCGGTTCATCTTGGTGGAGACGACGCGGCCGGTGAGGATGCGGCCGCGGATGGAGACGTCGCTGGTGAAGGGGCACTTCTTGTCTGCACAGGCCACGAATGCTCTCAAGTCAAGGAAAGTACATATAGCAGGATTGATATCACGCACCAATGTAGGTGCCGTTAATAGCCTCCTGGGGGGTCTTGAAGCCGAGACCAACATCCTTGTACCACCGCTTCTCCTTCGTGGAGACCTTCTTGCCGCCTACACATCCCAAGCGCACATCAGCCTCCCTCCCTCCTGCAGAGTAACACAGAGCACGCACCACGCGCCTTGGCGTTTTGGAAAAGAGGCTGCTTTTGGAAGGCCTTCTCGATCTACAGCACCACCTTTTCAGCACTCACAAGCACAGGAGGTCATAGAGGCGACAAACGCACCTGCTCAGCCATGGCGATAGTCTTGAGGTCGGAGGGAGTGTTGAGGCCGAGTGGGCGTTACGAAGTTTGGCGGTCGCGGCGGTGAATTCCCAATACGGTAGCATGGGCGCAAGCCACATTAGATCAAACTATACAGCTGTCCGGCAATCTCCGGACAGTCTCGTCTCCTCCTTCTTGACCACGACCACCGACTCTTTCTGGCACAAATAAATCGCGCATCTCGCTGCGAGCTCATGAGAGGCATCCATATCAGTCGTCCTCACCGAGCTTTCTTTGACCAGTTCTGCCTGATGGCCGTCCCCAATCGACAAGAACGCACACCCCGATGAACAAGCTAGGCAAGCCAATGGCCCCGAGCCAATCTCCGATTCGGCGATGAATTAATGCAAAAGGATGATGATACGTACACCATCTCTGGATTGTCCGATATATCCATATCCATATCCATATATGCGATGCGAAAATCGTGTCGTGTGGGGTGGGGGTGGGGATGTGGAATATGAGATCAGAGAGAAACCGCAGAGCATAAACGCCACTGTCCGTTCTCTCAATGGACAAACCAAGTACTGTAAGCGACCAAAACCAAGGGGTAGTAACTACTTACTACGTAGCAAGACGGAAAGCGACGACAAAAGATGCGGGTCATATGTGAGTATGTACGGAAATGTGTACGAGCAATAGTCCGCACGTGTAAGAAGGAACGTCGAAAACGTGTAGCTACAGGTCCGTGAAATGCGATTGTCTAGTTCTTCGACAGGTCCGACGCATTACGAACCTACGACGTGGTCAAAACACATGAGATCAAGACATCAGAAGAGATCAAGAAAACTTACCGCCAGCACAGGGCGCGAGTAGTCGACATCGTCTCTCAACGACTGCGAGCGATTCGGGCCCGCCGAAATCCGCTCCATCTTAGGATTCAACCGCGCGTCGGCCGCACCGTCTCCGTCGTCCGTCTCGTACACAGACTCATCGTCCACAGGAGCCGGCTTTGGCGACTGGTCCAGAGCGCGCAACGGGTTCCGCGGCGGGGGCTGAGGCGGGCCGCCAAGAGCCACGCCAATCTCGTCGCCTGGTGTCGTCGGGGACGGAGACGGCTGCTCAGAGAAGTTGGCAAGCAGAGGCTCGTAGCTGCCAGCGCTGTAATGTGGAACGTGGCCCCGACGGTCCAAGCCTGTTGCCGCGCTGTTCGCGCTGCCTTGCAGACTGTGATGTGGGGAATACGCGCCCGGTGGCGGAGGACTGGCGTTTGCGGCGCGAGAGTAACCTTGTGACGAAGGGCCAGCACCCGCCGGATGGCCATACTCGGCGTAAGGATCAAAGCCACCCGTTATACCCAACTCGTCGTCTGTGGGGAGGTTATTGCGAGACGTGCTTGTCGAGTTCAGCGCAGAGCGCTCGGCCATGTCAGGCGTCGTGCTGAAGTTCGGCCGGCCCAGCACACCGCCTCCAACATCGTCGTCGTCATCGTCGATCGGCGCGCGATTGAGGCCCGCGGCTGCAACTGCTGCTGAGACGGTGGTGTCATGCTCGATCATCCGAGTCCGCCTTCTCCGGCGGAGGAAGAAGAACAGGAACAGGATGATCGAGGCCCCAGCAAGACCGACGATAAGGAATACACCTGCGACGGCGCCCTTGTTACGGAAGAACCTGTACAGGATACCGATGAGTATGGAGTGGAGCTGAGGATATATATACTACGCACTGTGACCCCGAATGATCTTGGTTGTTCGGGTTCAGAGTCGGGTTCGCAATGACCTGTGTAACGGTGGTAACGGCGCCATCGCTCTGAGTAGACGCAAATGTCGACGTGATCTCGGGCGGCGCAGTCGAGACGGTCTGTCCTAGACTGTTTGTAGTTGTCTCAAAAACGGTGCTCCCAAAAGTGGTCCTGCGCTGATGTAAGACCAAGCGAAACGGTGAAAAAAAAACGGTGCTTACGATGCTCTTGGCAGAGAACTGGTGGGCGGCGAGGATGACGCTGCCTCACGCTGCGTGCTACTCTCGGAGGAAGTACTATCCGGGGGTGTTGATGACGGTGGAGTCGACGTAGGTGGAGTAGATGTGGGTGGAGTAGAGGTAGGCGGTGTTGAAGTGGGAGGAGTAGATGTTGGCGGTGTCGAAGAGGGAGGCGTCGAGGTCGGGGGCGTCGAGGTGGGAGGGGTTGAAGTCGGAGGTGTGGACGTAGGCGGTGTGGAGGTTGGTGGGGTGGATGTCGGAGGGGTAGATGTCGGGGGAGTGGACGTCGGGGGAGTGCTGGTCGGCGGATTCGACGAAGGTGGCGAAGACGGTGGTTGTGAGGACGACATGGGAGTGTCAGAAGTAGGTGGAGGACTGTGGAGAACAGGTCGTGAGCTGTCTGGTCGGCATCCGGAAGGAAGAATGCAGGAATATCGTGAAGGGAATCTCTGTTCTCATGCATATCACATGACGGTATAAAGAAGCCGAAAAAAATGTCAAGGAGATGGTTTGGAGTGATAACTTACTTAGAGGATGACGGGGGTGGTTCAGAAGATGATGGTGGGGCTTCGGATGATGACGTTGGAGGAGGCGAATTAGCGGAGGAGGGCGAAGATAATGCAGGGGTTGAGGATGGAACAGATACAGAGGATGCAGGTGCAGATTCGGATGCGGGCGTAGATGCGGGCGTAGATACGGGTGTAGATACAGGCGTAGATGAAGCAGGTGGTGAATTTTGCGATGACATTGGTGAGGGCGAAGCAGGCGTGGACGCAGGAGATGTTGCAGGAGGAGACGATGCGGGAGGGGACGATGCAGGAGATGAGACAGCGGGAGATGTTGCAGGAGGAGACGATGCAGGAGATGTTGCAGGAGGAGATGAAGCCGGAGGAGATGAGGCCGGAGGAGTCGATGCAGGAGTGGATGAGGGAAGGTCAGATATGGAAGGGGAAGGGGTAGCTGAATCAGTACTCGGGGTTGAATTCGAAGCTACAGCAGACAAAAGGAGAGTGAAAACGCGAATCAGAAACGATTGGCGTTTGGACAAAGAATGGAGAGACGGAGCGGAAGCGGGATCGCGGCCAAGAGAAAACCTCATTCACGCGACCGACGTCCGAGAGTGAGAGCTGAAGGTAAACCAATTCTGCACTCGTCGAGCGACGGGCATCAAGAATAGAGGCTGTCTAGCGAGGTGGGCAAGCAAGGCCGAACAGGCGATGCAGTGACTGTCCGGTGGTAACGGCGGGCGGAGGGGAGGCCTTGGCCGGCATGAGAAGGAGACAAGGACGAAGAAAGACATACCTGAAGAGTCAGAAGGCGGGGAAGAAGAAGAAAGTTGCCTCTTGAAGTGAAGAGAAGTCATTTGTTCATGGTATCGGGCAACACATAAGGGACAGGACGCCGTGGTGAAGAATGGCGCTGGAATGGGCTGGTCTAAGTACAGGTCCAGCTGCAAGCACCACGGCGCCCTTTCCGTACACGCACGTGCCCCACGTCATCTAACCTCACGCTCTCCGTCCTCAAACACCGGCCCCGCCCGCGAGCATCTTCCAACGGTCTTGCCACTTGCAAAACACAATATTGTACTTATGTCGCTACGCAGCTGTAAGACTCTCCGGCCACATCGGTGTGCATTGCGCAGCAGGTATGTCTGATTCTATAGCGCGTCTAGGCGCCGACGCCGCCGAATGTACGCGTGCACCGCCCCTGGACCTTCCCTAGCTCTTCCCACTACTACCACCCATGTTGGTCAAGGACGCACCCCCGACGCAGGCCCCCCAACGCCCCGCCGCCGAAGCTGGCCCTTCGCACGCGGAGCCCCCGCCGACGTTCGAGGAAAGCAGCGGCCACGTCTTGATCGACTTTGACCAGCCGAATGGCTATATCCCGGCGGGCGGCGAAGTACCCCCGCCCGACTTCACGCCCTACGAAGCCGAATACTTCGTATCGAAGAGTAAGGAGATCATTACGCACGATCCCCACCTGAACCAGGACGGTGCGTCCGTTATATCATCAGACATACGTGTTCCGTACTAAACAATAATCGCATCACAGGCGAAGCCCTGTACCGATTCCTGCTCGGGCAGTCGACGCTGCCCCCTACATACCTCCTGCACTGCAAAGGCACGCATGTCGAGCACAAAACCCGCCTCGTCACCAAGCACGACAGCAACGGGCGGCAGCGCACGCAAACAGAGCATTACACCGAAACCGTGACCGACTTCGACTTCTCCATCGACGTCGGGCAGCACCTCCTGCCAAACGCAGTGCAATGGACGGCCGGCGACGACGAGCCGGTCTACCGCGGGCTCATGGTGCGCGAGGTCGGCGTCGCGAGCACGCTGCACAAGGCGACGAAGCAGGACATCAAGGCGAACAAGAGCTGGGGCGAGCAGCGCGCGCTCGCGGGGCTCCCGCCGTGGATCAGCCGCGTCGCGCCCGGGTACACCGACGCGGGGCGCGCGGACGTCGACCTCCCGCTCGACCGCCTGCGCGAGGTGCTCAAGTCCACCTGGACGCTGCGCCAGTGGGCGGACGACTA
This sequence comes from Dentipellis sp. KUC8613, assembly GCA_002286715.1. Taxonomy (NCBI): domain Eukaryota; kingdom Fungi; phylum Basidiomycota; class Agaricomycetes; order Russulales; family Hericiaceae; genus Dentipellis; species Dentipellis sp. KUC8613. Next base: position 351,125 of record NSJX01000012.1, read on the forward strand.
CTGCGCGAGCAGCAAGTACTTCAAGGAGTTTGAGTACCGCAAGGTATTACCCCCTCTCTCCCCCACACCCTACCCGCGCGGCACGAAACTTATCACACCACTCACAGGTCGTCTACGGCTGGCAGACCTTCTCGCTGACCGAAGCCGTGCGCTCCGCGATCCAAGCCGCGCACTACACGGGCGACGTCAGCGTCAAGTTCGAGACGAGCATGGACCAGGTCATCGTGCGCCCGAACACGCGCCTCGCGCGCATGCTCTCGAACCGCTGGCTCAAGCTGCTGCTCATCCTCACCCTCATCTACCCCTTCATCTGGCTCTTTCGCCGCTTCCACCCGAACGGCGGCGGACGCTGGACCGTCAGCGGCGCCGCGTACGCGCTCAAGGCGTACGAGCCCGTGCAGGCGCCCGTGCCCGTGCCCGAGCCTCTCGCGCCCGGGGACCAAGCGCAGGCGCAGAATCAGATGCAGATCCAGAGCCAGAGCCAGGCGGTGGACCTCGAGGCGCTGAGCGCGAAGTTCCCCGGCGCGACGTTCGTGCGCACGCCGAACGGGTACATGAAGGTCGTCGGCCTGCGCGAGGGCGAGTGGTTCAAGCGCTGGGAGGGCACCGTCCGCCGCGCGGTGCAGGCAAGGAAGGTCGAGCGCATACCCATGAGCCTCCCGGACGACCTCCCGCCGCCGGCTGTGCGCGCGCTCGATGGGTATAACTAGATAATGCGTTTCGTCGGGTTGTGCTCGTATTTATGCTCACGCTTACGCTGGGGCATGCATATGCATGCTATTTTCTTTCGTTGTTATATACCTCTTACCTCGTTCTCTCCTCGGGCTCTCGCGACCTAACCTTCCGGACTCACCCTCCCTCCCTTCCCCTACTCACCCACCCCACCCACTCCACACCCTCGTAGTCTCTCGCAGTCCTAGTATGCCGAATTTATTACAATCATTTACTTCCAACCTCCACCAGTCACCAGTCACCAGTCACCAGCCACAGTTAGTTTCTACCAAAAATCCAAATCAACAGGGTATCATATACGTATACGAAGGTCCTCGACCGGGATAACATTGACACGACAGCATGTACACGTCGCGCATGCGCAGGCGGCAAAGGTGAGGATGAGGGTGAGGGGGTGAATAATTATAATTGGTTTTGCATTCTGGTTCTACAGGGGCCCCATCGACAGCGACAGCGACATCTGACCGTAAGGTGTGAGGTGCAGGGGGAGCGACACGGGGCCTCGGCTCGGCTCGGCTCGGCTCGTACAGGGTGTGAAGATGAAAGCAACGAGTGGATGTGGATGTGGATGTGGGCGAAGGAAGGAGGGGAGCGGTGGGGGATGAGCGGTGGGAGGTGGGAGGTGGGAGGTGGGAGGTGGGAGGTGGGAGGTGGAAGGTGCGGGATATGGGATATGGATATGGATATGGGGTGTAAGATGTAAGATGTGGAATGCGAAGTGCGAAGTGCGAAGAGTGAGGCGACGGTCGATAATTATACAGATGTATACAAAGCAGCAATCCAACCAATCCAATCCAGCCCAGCCCAGCCCAGCCCAGCCCAAAGCCCCAGATGTCAGATGTGAGAAGCAACAGCAACAGCGCTAGCAACAGCAGCAAAAACCACCAAGCGATCCACAGCCCGCGACGCGAGATGCACCAGCCGCGGCGTGCTACCGGCGCTGGTGCTTCCCCTTCGCAAACGCAGACGGCGGGCTCATCGCCGACGAGCCCACGGGGCGCACGCCGTGGTTCCCAGGGAGCCTCGACGCGGCGGGCGTGTCCGCATGCGGGTGCATCTCCGCGTACTGCCGCTGGTTGCGCAGCCTGTCGAGCTCCGTCTCCTCGTCGCCCTCGAGCAGCGCGACCGCCGTCTCCAGATACCACATGTTGTGCTTGATGAAGTGCACGACGACGGTGCCGCCGAGACGCTTGTCCTGGTAGCGCGTCTTGCGCCCCTCGCGCTGCCGCCACGCATCCTCCGGGGTCAGTATGCTCCCTGCAAGTATAACGATAGGGATCCAATTTATCAAACGCATGCTACGAGAGGCTCATTCAATGCGTACCTTCCGTCAGCACCGACATATCGCTCCCCTCCACGAGCGCCTCCACGCTCTGCTCAATCGTGAGCTCCGGCAGCGGCGGCGAATAGCGCGTCCCGAACGTCGACACCGTCGAGCGCGCCCACGCCGCGGGCACCTCCGCATGCAGCGCGCCCGACCCGGTCGGGGCAGCCGCCGTCGCCGGCGCACTGCCGAGCAGGTCCTGCGGCGTGCGGTCGAAGTACGACATGATCCCGCGGCGCACGCGCGCGACCTCGGACGGAAACAGGAAGCCGTGCGAGTACCTAATGGCAGCACAGCGTTGATCAGCGCAATGCTCCAAGTCACACCGCGCGCGCGCGCCCGAGAAAAAGAAGAAGAGAGAGGGAGAGAGGGAGAGAGGGAGAGGGCCGGGGACTTACACGGTGCCCGCCCGCGGGTGGTCGTAGATCCAGCAGCGCTCGTTCACCCAGCGCACGTCCGGGGCGCGCGGGTGCAGCCGCATCCACTTGGCCGTCTGCTTGTCCTCTGCGCCGCGCGACATGCCCTTGACGACCTGGCTCTTCGAGATCCAGTCGACGAGGCTCCAGCTGAGCGCGTACATCTCGCCCGCCATGAAGCGCCCTTTCACGAGGTAGCCCCAGTAGATCAGCGGGTCGTCGTACGGCGAGGGGCCCGGGTATCGTGCTTCGCGGGAGGCTGAGGACCCGGCGTCGCCGTTGTGGTAGTCGGCGGAGGATGCCGAGTCGGTGGAGAAGAGATCCGCGGAAGAGCCGGACTGGGTGGAGGAGGATAAGGACGCGTACTCCCGCGCGCGCAGGTCGCTGCTGCTCCGCCCCACCTCCGTGCCGGGGCGTGGTGCGCGCACAGACGCCGGCTGCTTCTGGTGCAGCTCCACGCGGAGACGCGCTTCGAGCTCGGCAACCATGATAAATGAGTCGTCGTCTGCCTTCACGATGTAGTCGGGGCGCACCCAGTCGCGCGGCTTTTCCGAAGAGGCGTCTGTCCAGGTCAGCGAGGGGTCGTGCCGAGCTAGGGGTAGGGGCGTGTGCGTGTCGTTGGAATACGAGAACTGAGGCGGCGGGGTGGGCGTGTCAAAGTAGAGCGGTGGAACCCAAGCACCGGTCGCGGCCCAGGTGAAGAAAGCGTGCGTTTTTCCGTCGTTCATGTTCTCAGAGACAGGCAAGATGATGATATCCTGATACTCTGCGGGGAACGTGATCGCGTCAGAGGGATGCAGGAATGGACGGCAGAGTCATCTGAATTTACGTACTCTCCATCTCCAGCTGTATCCTCCGTTCCCAAGCCTTGCGCGGCTGTCCTAGGATGAAGCGAACAACGGTTCTTGATGTGCCGTTGCCGCCGTCGCCTTCGCCCGCGCCATCGCGACTCCGCGGATGGCTGAGCCATGTCGTCCGCACGAGCATGCGCCGGTCAAACGAGGACTCGACAGAAAACACGCCGATAAAGACACCAGCTGGCGGGAGGCTCTCGAAATTACTTGGGGGGAAGGGTTGCCATGAGGGTCCGGAGCTAATAGTCGAAATGTCGAAGGTAGATGGTGGATCGGTGAGAGATGGTGGTGACGGCGATGTGGGTGGAGCGGCACAGTACGCCCGCCAAGGCAGAGGCTCTTTGTCAGGGTTCAGTATGTGTATTAGGAGGAAAGTTATTGAAAGTGAAAGCAGGGTCAGAAGAAGGAGCGTCAGGAGCTACGGGTGACGAAAATGAGCGCGTGCGGTGCGGCGGAACGGTCAGGAGAGGGCGTACGATAGTAATGGGTTGTCTAGGGAAGAGAGGGTGTCTTACGACTCTCCTGAGAGTCTTCTTGACGGCTTTGACCCCGCAGATCACGTCTCTCCGCCGTCTTCGACGGGGACTGGTGCCAATAGACCACCATCTGCGGCGTTCCTCGCCTAACCAGAGGCCTCTGCGTCCCCCGCCAAGAAGAGGAGAGCCAGGCTCGCTGTCCGAGTCTGAAGTAGACACAGACGATGGGGCGGGGGAGTAAAAGTGGGGAAGCGGAGAATTGGAACGAGAAGGAAGGGGCGTGGACAGCGTTGTAGAGCACACCGAGCCAGGAGGAAGAGGGCCCGCAAGGAAGTCAGGCTGTGATGGGATATGGGAGGGCCCGCTGACAGCCTGAAGAGAGGGCGAGGAAGTGAAGGTCGCGCGTGTACGTGGATGGGATGTGTGGGGAGGGGAGAGGGCGGAGGTGGGGGAGTCGAGACGGTCGGGATCGTCTTGAGGGCGGGGATGGGAGGAGCGGGAGAGGGAAGGGCCAAGATTGCCTAGGACAAAAGACATGGCGCTGCGGTCGTCGCGACCGACAGCCTTGGAAGGTGACTGCGGAGGGAGCAGTCGTCGACGACGCGGCAGAGACGAGGAAGTGATGCTTTCACTTTCACCGCCAACCCGCGCGACCACATCTCCCTCTTCATCACATAAGCAGATCATCCCGCCAGCTTGTTCCTCTGCCCTGTACACTACACTACTCCACATGTACACTACACTTCCTCGTCCCCAAACACCTTTCCCCACGTCTTCCGCTCCTTCACCGCATCCCAAAACACTCCCAGCTTGCTCTGTGTGTCCCGCGCAGTCGGTGTCGTCGCATCTGATCCGCCAGACTGCGCGCTAGGCGCTACCGCGTCCTTTGCCAAGTGGAACCCGCCCCCGACCCGCTTCTCAATCGTCGCAACCGCAACCGCGCCGCTGTCGCTCAGCTTGCCTCCCGACAGACGAATCACCCATGCAAGCCAGGCCGCCACATGGACGTCTGCCGTAGAGAATTGATCACCTGTGGATTTATCACCGCCCATCAACGGTGCACAGCGCGCAAGATGCATAACGCTCACCCAGTGAAAATGGCCCAATTATTTCCGTATTGAGCTTTGACAACACCAGCGCCAAACTCACTTCCCAAGCGGCAGCTGTGCTCAGGTAATACTCCTGCCGGGCCTTGTCCCCGGCTTCCTTCTCGATATCCTTAAATACGCTCAGCAGCTCCTCGGTCGACCGCTTCTTCTCGAGCCAGAATCCCTTGGTTTTCTCCGACACATGCACGGCGCTCTGCTCGCTCTCGGTCAAGAAGCGCTCCAGAGCGTCTTTCCGGCCTTGCAAGAACGGCAGCACAGTCTTGGCGGTGTCACGTAACTCGGTTTCGTTGCGCGCGTTCATGTAGAACAGCAGCTCCGGAGACACGGGACCTTCATGGAGAAGGTTCACGATCGAGTCGGTAATCGCGCAAAATGCGATGGTTGCAGGAGATAGAGACGGGGCCGGCGCGTGCGACGTAGTATGGGTCCGCGACGTCGCCGAACGGGACCTATCGAGAAGGTCGACGATTGCCTACGGGAAATGTTACATTGCGCATTTGAGACATAAAAGAAGGCGCGACTCACCTTGACGTCAGTGACTGCCTTGTAGCGACTCTCGGTATCCGGCGATAGGGTGTTCTCAAAAGGTACAACGAGGGTCGGAACGGTGCCTGTAGGATAGGTAAGGATTTTTTGACGAATGAATCGGTTGAACATACCCTTTGGATTGAGGCGCAAGAAAGACGGGGCAAAGTTCTCTCCCTTTCCTTTAATCGCGTCAATCAGACATGTCTGTGAATTTGAATGGGCGGTTAGATACCTAAATCGACGATCTTCAGGTCAATCTCATCATCTCCGTACCCCTTCTCCTCGCTAGACAGAACATGAATTGAGCTCCTCGGATTGCGCGAGGATAGGACTTACAGCGCCAGGCGCACTACGGACGTTCATACGCGTTAACTGATGCTCTGCTGATGGCGAGTGCGATTGGGACTGACCAGCATACGACCAGGCCGAGTCCGCGTAATACAAGACAGCCTTGGGTATAGGAGACGACATGGAGGTAAGAGGGATATACGCGATGGCTCAAGCAAAGGTCGGGTCCGGGGCTGGAGCCAACTTGAAGGACCGACGTCCTCGAATGACATCATAGACCTCTATACGAACTGTTTGTTGCTCTTTGGCTAGTGCAGCCGCCAAAGCTTGTCGACGCTAGCATCCAATGCTAAGTACTTGCCTTTGACAACGTTCATGATCTCCATAAGGATGACCTTTCGGGGTGCCGAAACCGACCCAAAGACGCGATATCTCCTTGTCGATAGTCGAGCATCTTGCGTCAGCTGGTAGACGGATAAGGAAGGTATTCAGCCACGTGAAGAATTTTCTAGACCTTGGCCCTCGCTTGAGGAGCTCATATGAGTGCACAACCATGCAGAACACAACACTTCCCCGCTTTCCTAGGACTCATACACATACCCTACCCTCTATCGTGTGGCGAGCATGGCGACCTTGAGGTATGACATATCCCGTCGTCATCAAGCGTGTTCTAACGTATCACAGACACGAGTTCTATGAAACAGACGAGAAACTCACCCTCACCATATTTGACCGTGGCGCAGACCCAGCCCAAGTATCCGTCAAGTTCGAGCCACGCTCGGTACCCTTTCCCCTTTCATCACACTCGACATCTGTACTCACACCTTTGCACAGTTCGTATACGAGAATGGCGACAAGAAGCTCGAGCTGCAGCCCCTCAAGGGCCAAATCGACCCCGAAAAGTCCAGCTACGCCGTCGGCAAAGTGAAGGTCGAAATCCGTTTCGCGAAGGCTGTACTGGGGCGGTGGGGTGCGCTAGAGGGTGATTCTCCTGATCGTACGCCGTCTATTTTATCTATGCTAGCAGATCGGCATCGGCATCTCACCGCGCGTGTACAGCCCTCACCGCGCCGTCGCGAATCCCCCAGCCCGCACCCACGCCCGCCGGGAGCACCCTCCCGCAGGCGCGGAAGAACTGGGACAAGGTGACGACGACGATCCTCGAGTCCGAGAAGCCCAAGACGAGCCAGGAGGACCCGAACGTCAGCGGCGACAACACGGTGAACGAGTTCTTCCAGAACCTGTTCTCGAATGCGGACGACGACACGCGCCGCGCGATGATGAAGAGCTTCCAGGAGAGCGGGGGCACCACGCTGAGCACGAACTGGGAGGAGGTCGGCAAGGGGCCGGTGTCGGTGAAGCCCCCGGCGGGCAGCGAGTGGAAGAAGTGGAACTGAGGCGTGTGGCGATGTGTGTATGAGCTCGAGGAGGCGAGTGGTCCTGAAGTATCTGCTGTGCTTGTATTAGGTTGGTTTCAATGTTCATCTCGAATCGTGCATGTAGCTCTGTCGTGTGCGTGGAATTTCCCTACATTCTCTACTTGTGCGGTGCACGCCGCCCCGCGGCGGCGTGACGTGAGGCGGCGCGGTAATTGGACCGAGGAAGCCGCTGTAGCCTGATAGGTTGCGACACCGACGTTACAGTCTCTGCTTTGTGTACAAGACCTGTCCAACAATTGAAAGCGGAACACAGCCTTGACACCCACTACCCTGATCGAGCACGCACGCATGGGTCGCGAAAATCGATATCTCAGCATTCGCGTCCCAAAACCGGCATACACAATAAAGGCGCTGTTCCTGTCGGTGACGCCGGCGTTCTGCCATGCCTTGCCATTGGGTCGTGGTCTGATCGTACCCTTCCATTGTGAGTCTTTATAAGTATGGTGCTCTCACTGCGTTGAGCCTCTCATTCTTCCCCCCACGACCACGCCATGAGTAGCAGTAAGTACGCGTGTTTCCCGTTTCCTCTGCGTATACTGACACCGGCGTCTCTTTCGCTTCAGGTCCCGTTAAATCGCCGTACGGCTACGTCCCAACCGAATGGGTTGGAATTGCATTTGTCTCCCTTTTCGCTATATCCACAGGTGCGTCCGCGTCCGCCTCGTGCGACCCACGCAAACTAACCCCAGCTTCAACGCACCAGCGACACACTTCGTGCAAGTGATCTACTACCGCACATGGTGGCTCCTCGCGACCGCCTTCGTGTGCGGGCTGCTCGAGATCGGCGGCTGGGCGGCGCGCCTGTGGTCGAGTTTCAGCCCGACATTGCTCAAGCCGTACATTATCCAGTGCGTGACCTGATCATATCACATCATTCGCCCTGCCCTCCTTGACACGTACTGACTCTGCATGGCGCTCTCGCAGGACGACGGCAACTATCATCGGCCCGACGCCGTTGCTCGCGACGAACTTCATCATTCTCGGACGGCTCATTGGGCGACTGGGCCCCCAGTATAGCCGCCTCCCACCGAAAATCTGTGCGTGTTCCGCGGGCGCGCACCCGATTTGGCAACCGTAATCTGACGCGAGTGCTCTGTTTGGCTTTGCAGATTCCATCATCTTCACGGGCTGTGTAAGTGCTGTTTACTAGCGCAAGTTGATGCGTCGGTGGTTTCATCGGAAACTGGGTTACTGATCGACCGTGTTGTGTTTCCGCATCAGGATATCGTCGCGCTGATCGTGCAGGGCTTTGGAGGTGTGAAGGCGTCGCAGGCGGTTGCGAACCATGAGGACCCAGAAACGGTATGTGCGACTGCTGCGTTGGCGGGTGGTGGTAGATTGGCATGTGCTGATTCGCGCGCGCATCCTTGCAGGGAGGGCACATCATGCTGGGCGGTATTATCTTCCAGATGGGTACGTAAATCTCCTCAATCGGATTGGCTCTTGGAAAACAGAATTCTAATATCCTGTGTCGATCGCTTTATAGCGGCTATCGTAGTCTACGTGATCCTCGCCTCGGAGTTCCTCCTGCGACTCTTCAAAAACAGGCCACTGAAGCGTTCTGGACGCTCAGCGTCTAAACCTGTCGAGATAGAGTCATCAGCGAAGCAGATGATCATCGGTCTTGTGTTCATGACCACTTGTATATTCCTTCGGTCAGTAGACTTAACCGAGGTCGAGAAATTCACTACTGACTTCATGTTCGCTAGGTCAATATACCGTACTGTGGAGCTCATTAACGGCTTCACGGGAGTCATCATCACGACTCAAATCTACTTCAGTACGTTTCTCTACCACAGCCCTCTGCCTTATCCACGTAATTTGACACATCTCTTCAAACAGTCCTTTTCGATGGAGCCCTGATCGTACTCGCCATCTACGGACTCAACGTCTTCCACCCAGGACGCCTCATGAGCGACATCGACGCCAAGCATATGCCGCTCTCCAACTCAGAAGAGGAGCTGCCCCTCGAATACCGATATGACAAATGGAATGTCGAGCAGGGCTCAGGATCCTATGACCCATACAAGCCCCCATCATATAACCCGTACAAAGCTCCGTACAACCCGTAGGACGTTGATGTGGACCTTATACCAGCGATTGTGTAATGCTTTGGACGGGATGCGGACATTGGTCGCTTGGGTACATAGATACGATGTATTGCATATTCTTCGTATTCTGTGGTTTAGGATATGTTCAAATATAATAGTCTGAAAGATCTTTGCAAGCGCCGGAGCGTACGGTCCGCCTGTTTATTTGGCTCTTTGTTTGTTCCAATACCCTCGAATCCGAACCCCCGCATCACGCATCAATCGAACGACAGCGCCTTCAGGTCAAGCGTTGCGCTGTGCAGAAATGCTTTGGAGGTTATATCTCGCAGCCGCAGCAGGTATGTTATGGATTCTCATCACACGCTGCCTCGCTTAGACTGACCGCAGCATCGAACATTCCCTCGAGATGCAGTTTGTCAACTTCGACGCTATGCCATATTCAAATCCACCTAGGTCGCTAGCTATAGACCTGTGCAAGTAAACTGTGGCAGAACTGTCCTTTGTCCTCCCCCAAAAACACCCTTCAGCACACCATCGACGCTGCCTCCGACGGCAGATAGCGTCCCGACGGGCGCTCAACTGCATGTTTTCCCCGACGGTCGCGCCAACTTGGCAAACAAGCATTTAAACTTGGCGCGAACACACAGCGCGACCCGGGCCTGTACACATGTGTACTGCTGTATATCTGATTGTGTGTCCCGCTCCGCAGCGCGCGAGGGATCTGCTGCGGAATGCACGCACCGCTTTCCGCTCGGCAATGTCGCGCCCCGCGCTACTGACTGTACCGGGCTGCACTTGCCGTGGCGCTCGGTCGCCCCCGCTCTGAGCGCGCCAATCCGACCGCGTTCCCGCGTTGATTGACAACTGTGTATGCAAACGTGAACGCGTCGTGATGCCGTGAGTCGCTGCGTTTCACGCCCCCATATTATGAAACAAGCGTGGCTGCCCGGATTGCTGATTGGCGTAAGACAGCTGCAGTTCTGCAGGATGTGTGCGGGGCGTTTTCCCTGCAACTGGCTAGCGTCGATTACATTATCGATGACCGGCACGCTGGGCTGGGCCACAGTCAGCATTATGTGTCGTTGTCGCCATGTCGCGGAGGCGCTCTCATATGATGGCGTGCATATGAGCCGAGTCAATCTCCGCAGCCGCTACGCCATGCATGCATCGCAAGCCGTTCCTGCAGCGTTCGACGCCTATGCGTGCTGTGCTCACCGCGCCTAGATTTCAGTCGCGCGTGCCGGCGTCGAGGAGCAACGGGAGCCGGTCGTTCGCAACGGGGTGCTTGTCAACGTTCGCCATCGTTGGAGCACTATCGCCAGCGTGCCCGGGACCGATGTGCACTCGTCTACGCAGCAATGATAACGGCGAAAAAAGGGGGCAGCCCGGGACCCGAGGCGCCGAGCTCGCGGACGGTGTTCGTTCGCGTTTTTCCGATTCCGGAAAGCGAGCGTTGGGCGAGGGCCAGCCGTCGGGCGTCAGTGTGATATTGGCGCATCATGCCCTGGCTGCGGGTGGCACTGGCTGCCTTGTGTACAGCTAACCTCCTTCTTGGAAGTATTTATAGGTTCCTGCCCCGGAGTCACCTTCGCTATCACGACTCCCGCCACGAATTCTGCATACTATGTGTGAGTGCCACTGGTCGTGTTCTGTGTTCTGCCGTCGGGCACTGACATTTTGTGACAGCTTTTAATTCTACCGTAGTAGAGGACTCTCCATACCATTATGTCCCCACAGAGTGGATCTGTATTCTTTTCGTCGTCCTTTTCGGCATTTCAACCGGTACGTCTCGTTTCTCGCCATCGAGGGCCGACTTCTCGCTAAGCTCGTTTCTTGCAGCCGCACATGCCGCCCAAGCCGTCTACTACCGCCTGTGGTGGATATTCCCAACAGCCGTGCTCTCCGGAGTCATGGAGATCGCCGGCTGGAGCGCGCGGCTATGGTCAAGTCGAAACCCGCTGAACTCAAATGCATTCACGATGCAGTGAGTACTCGTCTGGCCTGGTCGACTTGCAGCCGGCACTAGGGGCTTGCAGCTCACGCGTGTTTCAGGATCACTCTCACCATCATCGGGCCTACTCCTCTGCTCGCGTCGAACTTCGTTATTTTTGGGCGTATAGTCAGGCAGATCGGTCTGCACTATAGCCGCTTTGGTTCCCGCTTCTGTAAGTCGCTCTTGCTGCCTACACGTGCAGTACAAAACCTCACATATTTTCAGATACCATTTTCTTCACCTGTTGTGTAAGTCTTCGATAATGCCGAGCAGCTGCGAGGGACGCGTCTAACCGGAAAACAGGATGTCGTCGCACTCGTCGTGCAAGCCGCTGGCGGTGGTTTGGCTTCCGGCAATGACACCCCGCAGTCGCAAGTCAATATCGTGAGTATACGTTTCCTAGCGGCTACCGCGTGGTGTACACCCGTCTGACGAAACTGTACAGGGCACTCATGTCATGCAAGGAGGCATCTTCTTCCAACTTGGTGAGCGGACGCGCGTTTGGCTTTTCCGTGTAATGCCTAGCTAACATATCTGTCTGTAGTTGTCATTGTCATCTATCTCTGCTTTGCTACCGAAGTGTTCTGGCGGTACTGGACGCACAAGCCCGTGCGCCAGGCGGACAACGGATGGGAAGACAATCAGGTCATGAGCAGCAAAGCCGAGAAACGTCTTGAGCTGATGGTTGGTGGTCTTGCGTTTATGGGTATTCTCTTGGTTATCCGGTGCGTCCTCACATCTCACGAGCTGTTGCTGGTGAAATTTACTGACGATGCGAATGCCAATTGTAGATCTATCTACCGAGCAATTGAGTTGACGGACGGCTGGAACGGCCGGATCATCTCAACACAAGTCTACTTCAGTAAGTGCTTTATCCACACCAAAAGTGCGACCGCTAACGAAGCTTGCTGCAGACGTTTTGGATGGCGGCATGGTCACCCTCGCGTTCTTCACGTTGAACTTCTTCCACCCAGGCTTCTTGCTCAGGACGCCTCCAAAGCCCTCGAGGCCCACAGACAGCTCGGTCACGACGTTGCAAGTGACCAGCAACTTAGAAAAGCTGTAGACTAGTCAGACTATAGCTGTTGCATTCTTTTACGTACATCGTATTCTCAGACATGGACTCTCTAGTAGCCATTGGACATTAGTCGTTGATCACCATATTGTCGGGGCGGTTACTTGTATATATTGTGCATACTCTGCAATGCCGCATCAGCGGGCCACGGCTGATGTGCCGGTTGACCTATATATCATTTGACCGTTCTCGATTTCGGACACGTGAGAGGCACTGTGGACTGATATTTAAGCTGTAAGGGCGGTCTCGGTGATTATTCCAATATGCTGCAATGATACAATAAAGCGCAGAACGACCAGAGTGGGAATGCCATCTCCATAGGATGAAAGCGTAAAAGTGTAGGGAGGCTGATGACGTCTAGCCTTGACGCTGTACGAAGTCGTTTGAGCATCTCAACGCACAACAAAGGGGTGACACGTACCTGCTTGTGACGAGGATTCTTCGAACAGAGAATATAGATCCTGCCCTTGCGGCGCACCACGCTGCACCCATCGCACATGAGCTTCACCGACGACCTGACCTTCATCCCTCGAGACATCAGAGCGGCCGCAGACGGCGCGGGTGCGTGGACATGTTGGTGAGGATGGATGTGAGGAGCAGAGAATTGTGCGAGGCGAACGCGAGCTAGGAGCGGCCTGCCCGTCGCGAGGAGAGCACGGAGCATGTTTGGTGTGGTGTTGGTGGTGGCAGAAGCAGGAAAAGCGAATTGCAAAATCGCGGTGACCAAGGTTCTGCGCACGTGATTACGCGACCGGGCGGACCGATGTAGAGCTCGCGGCGGGTGTAGCGCAATGCCCCACAATCGATTTCTCTTCCAACATTCACGGTTTCAAGCAGCTTATGCTCTGCTCGCAAGTCGAGAGTTTCTATTTCACCCATGACAGACAGATATGAGCGGCGCAACCAGGTTCCTCATTTAGGAGGAAAGACTGCCGTCATTCTCTTCGTTTTTACGCTTCTCGCCTTCGTCGCGGAAAGCCAGCTCACTCAAGTACGTGTTATCGGATCTTCGTACCTTCATTTCGGCTTTTACATGTAGTCTCACGCTGTATTCTTTAGTATGTAGAAATCAACCTATCGTATCACCAGCCGTTTTTTCTATTGTGAGTTGTGTGCCTCACGGAGTGAAGGCTATCTGACAGCAGACGCGCCCAGCTACGTTGTCCATTCAAGTTTCCTCATAATCTTCCCCCTCCACATCCTATATCTCGTCGTATTCACGGGTGCATCGGCGCGGACGCTTCTGAGCGGCCTCACTTATTCCATTAAGTCGCATCTCGGCGCCGGTGGACATAATGCGCAACACTCCCCCTTTCCCACATATCGCCTTTCCCGCCTCGTCTTACTGTTGACGGCGGGTGTTACAGTTCCTGGGTTGCTCTGGTTTGCGGCTGCGAACCTTGCCCCGTGAGTGTACTCCATATGAGGATGTCTTCCGGCTCTAACCCAGCATTAGTATCAGCGACGTGACCGCCATCTGGAACACCAATGCGTTCTTCGCATACATCTTCACCGTCCAATTCTTCAAGCTGGAGTGGGAGCGCCGCAAGCTTTTCGCGGTTCTTCTGGCGACTATCGGTGTCGCCGCCGTCATCTACGGAGGAAGCAAGGAACCACCAGTCTCCGAATCTCAGTCTGAAGCACGACAGGAGTATTCGCAAACAAAGATATTCAGTGCGCCATTCGTTGGGGATGCATTGACATTGGTCGCAGCTGTCGGATACGGCCTGTATCAAGTGCTATACAAGAGGTTCGCTGCATTACCCTCCGACCCGGAATTCGAGTCCAGCGACGCATACGCCCACCTTTCTGTCGACGACGCACTGTCCGACGATATTGACGACATTCCCGAAGAGGCCGCCGCCTCCTACCCGCCGCCCTTTGGATTCCATCCAAATTTCCTCACTTCGGCCATCGGCTTCTGTACGCTGGCCTTGTGCTGGATTCTCCTTCCCATCATGCATTTCCTTGGTGTCGAGACGTTCAGGCTGCCCGAAAACGCTCACACCGTCCTGTCAATTGCAGCTATAGCGTTTTCAGGAGTCATCTTCAATTCTGGCTTCATGGTGAGTACTTCACGCGCAGTAACAACTTGGAATGGCGCGTTTTCTGACTGCTATCAGGTCTTGCTTGGCGTTTGGGGCCCTATCATTACTTCCGTGGGCAATCTGCTCACCATTGTTCTTGTCTATCTCTCCGACATCGTCTTCGGCAAGGCAGCTGATGTTGTCACCATATGGAGCATGATGGGTGCAGGTGGTATTGTCTTGGCGTTTGGCATCCTGGCCTACGATATGGTACAGCGGCGGTAGCGCGGTAGTTGGGTGCACTGGATCTTCAGGTCGTTGCAGTCGCTGTTCGCGGTCGCCAGACGCGTCTGGTCGTAATAAGCACGTCACTCATGCTCATGAGGATGGAAGGTGGTGGTAGTATGTCTCAGCGACCTGGGAATAAAGTGGCTTGTGGACAACTTCGTAAGCATTCTATTCTAAGGTTGCTTGATGTTCTATAACTATCAGTATGGAACTTGTTTGTCGTTGCGTATTCTGCGTGACACCAGTGAACTGGCTTATTCATTGACTCGGAGACACCCTCGCTAACGACGTTTACGATGTTTGGGCTTCCAGCGCATGCCGACGCTCACCGTGGTGGCGTGTTATGCTCGGGCTACCTTTGTGCACGGCTTTCTGGATCACTGGCAGGTTGGTTATCTTTGGTCCAGATGAGCCGGGCTGTCTCTTGGCCTCGGAGGCTTCTTTGCTCGTAATTCTTGGCATGTATGACAGTTAGGTAGGTCGCTCAATTGCCGTCTGAAGACCACAAGGCAATGCTGATGTTGGCCTCCAGGGTTGTTGTTCTACTGGTCCCTACGGCTGGTAGCCATATGTAACGAGCCAAACGGGAATCCCATCATGAAGCGACCCTCTTCAGCTACTATAGCTGCTATATGACGCAATGTAGGACCTTCCGCAAAGCATGCGGTCGTTATGCTTCTCCAGTGCATATCTGTCTAACGCGCAGGGCGACTGCCCTCTGGTCGCCATATGCTGAGCTCTGGAGGGACAGCGGCCCACATGCTCTACCTCTTTCTCAGAGCATGGTTTGTCCTCGGCAGGGCAGTCTGAAGAGGTATAAATGCCCTGCTCGACGCTGTCTTTCTCTCCAGTGTTCAACGAGACACTAGCCCACCTCCCAAGGCATTCTCTACAGCTCAAGATGCGCCTGACTGCGATCTTTGCGTCTCTCGCCCTCCTGGCCGCCCCGATCCTGGGCGCGCCGACCCAGCTCTTGACCGTCGAGAAATTCGAGGGCAAGCCGATCCCCGGCCGCTACATCGTCCAGCTCAAGGGCGACGCCAGCAAGTCCCAGCACCTCTCGTGGCTCCACGGCGTCACTGGCAATCAGTCCGCCGTCACCCACGACTGGGACGCTCACTTCCTCAACGGCTACGCCGGTGAGCCTTTTCGTTCGCACCCCATCCAATCCCTTGCAGCGCTTAAACGATTGGTGCAGGCGAGTTCACCGGAGACGTTTTGAACGCTCTCCGCGCTTCACCGGACGTCGCGTCGGTCAGCGAGGATGGCATTGTGCACATCACCTCGACTGTCACTGAGTGAGTAGGCCTATTTCAATAGTTTCTGCGCATTGCTCACCGGCCGCCATTTATTCAACAGGACCAATGCCCCATGGGGTCTCTCTCGTTTGAGCCAGGATGGTCCCGTGTCCGGCTCCGCTACCAGCTTGAACTACAAGTACAGCTATGATTCCACCGCCGGAAGCGGCGTCGATATCTACGTCGTTGGTACGCAGTGCCTGTCTCTTGTCCATCATTTATTTTTGCTGATTCTTATCATCTCCAGATACCGGTATGTGTCGTGGTATTATGGAGGAATCTAACAACTAAACATCTTATCTCCTCAATCAAGGTATCTTCACCACCCACGTGCGTCTATCTTATTTTTGTCTACTCTGCAGATCTGACACCGCAACAACAGTCTGACTTTGGCGGTCGTGCCAAGTGGGGCGCTACCTTCGGTGGCTACGCAGTAAGTCTTCGGCGCTCGTATTTCCTCCGATAAATCATCTCATGATCGGCACTTCAGAACGCTGACGGTAATGGCCATGGCACCCACGTTTCGTAAGTGAAGTTGGTGATTTGGTCCTGAAGGCCGTGCTCATATTGTGAAGTGGAACTGCTGCTGGCACGCGCTTCGGTGTTGCGAAGGTTTGACTACCTCCTGGAATATGGTTGACTGCGGTGACTGATCAAAACTATAGGCTGCTCACCTCATTGCTGTCAAGGTTCTCAGCGACCAAGGGTACGTACTTCGCTAAACCATTTACGATTCTTGCAGCTAAACTGTATCTCTTCATAGTTCTGGCCAAGTCTCTGACATGTGAGCTCAAAGATCAAGCATTTCATGAGCGGAACTAATACATCGATGCAGTGTCTCTGGGTTGAACTACGTCGCTACCCAGGCCAAGTCCTCTGGCCGTCCTTCCATCGCGACGCTTAGCTTGGGCGGTTCGCCTTCGACGGCTCTCGACAATGGTATCAGCTCGGTAAGCATACAACCAGCAATTCTCCCCAGGTGCAAATTTCTGACTGCCCCCGAATCCACACAGCTCGTCAGCCAGGGTATTCACGTCACTGTAAGTCCCCCCTTCGACCTCATCTCCCTGTTACTCACATGGAATCATTGGTCAGGTTGCCGCCGGCAATGACAACCAGAACGCGGCCAACACCAGCCCGGCTCGCGTAGCTGTTGCCAACACCATCGGAGCCTCCACCATCTCTGATGCCCGCGCGTCCTTCTCCAACTTCGGCTCCGTCGTCGACATCTTCGCCCCCGGCCAGGATGTCACCAGCGCCTGGATTGGCAGCACCTCTGTCAGTATTAATCTCTGCACGTGCGCATTGCAAAACTGATTCCAATCCCCTTAGGCTACCAACACCATCTCTGGCACCTCCATGGTGAGATTTACGGCATTTTCGATTTTATTTACTCGCTGACAAGTTATCGCTAGGCCACTCCCCATGTTGCCGGCCTTATTGCATACCTCATCGGTCGTGACGGCAACGCGTCGCCCGCAAGCATCTCCTCCACCCTCAAGGGTCTCGGTGTCAGCGGTGCCCTCTCCGGGATCCGTAAGTCGCTACCCCATGTACTCGTCTTCGGATATTGACCATCTACTCAATAGCCTCGGGCACCACCAACCTGCTCGCGCGCAACGACATCTAATTTAATTAAATATCTTTATGCTTTTCTGAAGGAACGGTAGGTCGTCGGTCTGTATTGTGCACACCTAGGTCTTCCGGTCCTCTACGAAGTCCTGGGTCCCTCGTGTACCTTTTGACTGTAGATCGGTACGATGTATAAAGTGTATCATTGGTGGATTGGTTGTTTAAACTGGTGTGACATCGGCATGTGGGCCTGATGCATATGACCCACCCGACTCAATCGCCCTTATCAGTGTGGGTGCGTGGTATCGTTTCACGGGACGGGGCACCTTCGCGCGCCCGCGCGATCAGGCATTTGGGCCTAAAACAGCACTGATTTATATGCAGCTTTTTCTTCTCAAGGATATGGAGCAGATAAAAGACAAGGGCTTCGGAGGGACTGTCGGAACTTCCGGTGACTTATGTCCCTCATCATGAGTGCGTGTTTGGTTTCTATTGACATGAATATTGGGCAGTTGAGACTGGACCTGACACTTCAGGCCTTCTTTCCCGTCCAAAGGTCGAAGCTCCCACAGAATTTGGGAACGCAGAGTCGTTCTGGGTGGAATATCCTTCGGGTTTGGTGGACCTTTCGCGTTCACACCATATCTCTGCCTCCGCCGAGCTATCGCCCCCGCCTCTGGCATCTCCACAGTTCGAACTTGAAGTTGATGGAGACCGTACGCTGCGGATCGATCCAGCCAAGACGGCTTTCGTGATAGTCGACATGCAAAAGTGAGTCAAATAAATGGTTTGGTAGGAAATTCTGGGCTTAGTCAAAATTGTATTGTGAAGTTTCTTCCTTCACCCTGATATGAGGCAGCATCCTACAGGTCTTGCGTGCGTAGACCCGCTTCTGTCGGCCGTGCCTGCGCTTCGGTCTCGCGGTATCCAGATCCTATGGGTGTAAGTATCCACTATAGCTTTGCCAATATTCATTTTATTCATCACGGTGCGGTGCAGTAATTGGGGCCTTACCGAACACGAACTGCACACGATACCGCCGTCCTTGAAGCGCGGCTTCAGTAAAGGCGGAAGGGGAGGGTTTGGAGCCGATTTGCCCAACGGCTGGGGTAGGCTATTGATGAGAGGCGCAGCAAATTCTGCGCTTTATGGCCCTCTTCAAGATGAGTACGAGAAAGGTGAGAAGGAGGGAACGGACGTCTGGATACACAAAAACAGGTATTCTTCTTGTTGAGTCCCCCTTGAGGAAGCCTTGCTCAAGTGGGTGTTAGGATGAGCGGTATCTGGGGTTATCAGACCGCGCTGGATTTATATCTCGAGCAGCATGGGATCACGACTTTGTTCTTTGCAGGTGTAAATGCTGATCAGGTCAGTGTATTCGCTTTAAGACGAGAGCGGGAAATGGGCTGAAGCTTGCATAGTGCGTCCTCGGCACGATCGTGGACGCTTATTACCGAGGCTACGACGTTATAGCGGTGCGAGACGGCATAGCGACTACATCTCCAGAAGGCGCTCTCGAGAACGTCCTGTATAACACTGGAAATGTGAGTGTCTTGTCGGCAGCATTCCACAGAATGATTTCTTACGCATACCTTTGATTTACAGGCTTACGGTTTCATCACTGACAGCAAACGCATCGTGAGCAGCGTCTGACATCCGAGCAAGGAAGAGAAAGGAGCCATCGCGATGCAGCCCTAACACATGTTGTAGTCATCTGTACAATTTCGCAGGCGGTCCCAGTGTTAACGATACAAGATGGCAAACGGCAGAGTAGCGACGACGTGATTCGTAAATCCAAAAATGTCCTTTTGCCACACATATATAGGACCCTGCGCATGCAGCCAGCCTACCTATTCTACACTGCACCGGTACCCCGCGTGCACCCTCATGATATAATGATGTCTTGACTAGTGTTACAAAATTGCCTCATCAGTCCCTCTGCCCCCTCTGTCATTCAATGGCAAATCAGCTTTAGATGAAAGATAGCATAGAGCAAAACTTACACGGATCCCAGCCTTCGAGTACGTCCGCTTCAAGAATGCGCCCGCCGCCACCTCCTTTAGCGCAGGCAACTTGCGCTGCAGCGCCTCGTCCGGGGGCGTGTTATGCCCCATCGTAGGCGACGTCGGCGTCGTCGGGCTCTCCAGCTGCGACGTCATATGCGACGAGACCGACATCGGCGGCGTCAACGACGCGGGCTCGTAATCCATCGGTGTCGTGACGTTCCCGCGCTGCATGGGGACGTAGTCCGTCGTGATCGCCTTCCCAATCCCAATCCCAACGCCGGTGCCAACACCAGTCATCATCGCCGCGTCCGCCGACAGCGCGCGGAAATGGCCGCTCTCGACGGTATTGCGCGGGCTCGGGGGCGGCATCGCGCGCATCTCGCGCTCGTAGAGCGAGTCCGCCGTGTCGTCGAGCACCGAGGGCGGGTACAGCGACGGCGTGGAGCGCGCGCGCGAGTGCGCCTGGACGCGGACGTCCTCGCGCGACGCGAGGTGCCGCGCGTGCACCTGGTGGTAGTCGCTGAACGGGCCGTCGTAGCTGTCGTTGATGTGCGGGTACACGCGTGCTGAACCAGCGACGTCGAACCCGGGGCGCACGCTCGGCAGCCCGGCGTGCGCGTGCTCGGGCGTGTGGATCGGCGCGGGCAGGTCGAGCAGGTCGACGTCGTTGTCGCTGCCGCTGCCGGGCTGGCCGCGCCCGAGGTGGATCCGGTCCCAGTCGATGGCGCTGCGGCGGTCGGCGATCATGGACATGCGCGGCTCTTCGACGGGGTCGAGGAAGGGGTCGTGCGGCGGGAGGGTCGGCGATTGGCTCTCGAGGCGGTGAGCTCGCTTTTCTTTGCGGCGGCGGCAGCAGAGCCAGAGCAGGGCGCCGGCGGCGAGGGACGTTACGATGCCTACGGCCAGGAAAACGCCAATGACAGCACCGTGGTTGTCGAAGAACCTGAAGGATGCAGTTCAGCAAAGAAGCGTGCATATAGATAACCGTCTGAACGCACGAATGCCGTTGCAAATCTTGACTGAGTCCATTCGTAGGGTTGGCGATGATATGCGTGATCGTGGTCACCACACCATTCGGCTCCGTCGACGTCGCCAAGCTGGTAATGAACGGCGGAGCGGTGAGCACCGTAGAGCCGCCGGTCGTAACGGGGATGGACACTGGTCTAGCGAAAGTCGACTCCGGCTGGTCCGTGATTGTGCTTGTGGACGTGATATCTGGAGCCGTGTTCGTCTCTACGATGACAGAGGAGGAGCCTTTCGCCTTTGCATTGGCGTTGGCGTTGGTGGGCGCAGCATCTGTTGGAGAAGCATGTTCAGAATCTGGGAGATGATCCGTGTCTGTGGAGTACGGAGAAGAGTCGGAAGCAGCAGCTTCCGACGATGAAGCGCCAGGACCCGACGCCGCAGAAGAACGAGGAGGAAAAGAAATCGTACCGGCTGGAGATGACTGAGACGCCGGCGCGCCAGCACCAGCACTAGAACCAGCGCCAGCCGAGGCTGGCGAGGCCCCCTGCGCCGACTTGGAAGACACCTGGGGTGGAGCGGACGTATGAGGCTGCGCAGACGGGGATAACTGCGAACTTGAACGAACCGGGGCTGCAGACGATGGCTGGGACTGGGGAGCCGCGGGCGACGAGGTTACATGGGCGTCGGACGCGCTGGAAGGGCCATTCCCGGGGTCGGCCGACGCGTTCTCGGTAGAGTGGGTCGGGGCGGGGCTCGAGGCGCTCGGGCTTGCGCTGGAGGGCGCAGGCTTGCCGCCGTCGCCGTCGTTGTCGTGGCCCTTGTCGCCCGCGGAGCTCGTGGGGGATGTGTCTTGCGGACGGCCGCCGTCGTTTGTCGTCATTCTAAATTTACGAATTAGCTTGAGTCTCGAGAAGGACTGTGTATAAATAACGGAATACTGACGTGTTCGTAGGAGAAGACTGGCCAAGTTCGGGTGAGGTCGGCTGAGCGGGATCAGATGGGACGCCTGGTTTCTGACCAACGCTGGTCGGCTTCTGGGCGACGCTCGTAGGAGCTTGCGATACTGGCGTAGAAGTAGGCTCGACCGACGAGGATTTGTCAACTGGCGATGCCGACTGGACTGAAGATTCACTCGCAGGGGGCTTGGGAATCGGTTTATCGACAGGGACAGAAGGAGGGGTCTTAGAAACGAAAGCCGCGCTGGTCGTGACGGGGATGGAGGATGCCGGGGCTGCTGGAGTTTTAGCAACGCTCGACGGCGAAGTGGGTGCGCTGTCCGCCTTGGACTCGGACGATACAGGTTCAGCGGGATCTGTAGGAGGTGCGGGTCCTTCCCCTCATGTCAGAATACCAATAGTTGCATGAAGCAACCTAACACCGACCTGCAGCCGCTTTCGTCACTGAGGATGGATCCGCGGGGGGCGTCGAAGCTCCAGACGTCACAGATAGCGCGAGTGAAGTGCTATTAAATACCGCGCCGGTGCTAGAGGGGGCCAGAGAAGACGACTGCGGCGCTGGAGAGGTGCCGTTGACAGGTGCCGTAACGTTTTGGGGGGATTCGACGGGTACAGCTGCAGGGATGTCAGTTCCCGTTCTGCGAAAGTCACGACCAGGAAGGACGGGGCGGGGACTGCGGTGGGAGGCGCACCGCCCCCTCTGCAGACCAGGAGGGCAGCGTCGCTCCCATAGACGAGGTACAGCGAGCCGTGGGGGACGCTAAGAGGACTTGGCACGAGCGGCCTGGGATGGCGCGAGGAGGGCGTCGCGGGCGAGGACACTCGAGCTCGGACTCACCTGTTACTGGGCCGGAGGACACAATGCTACCCATAGTGTGGTCAGAGCACCACGACCATCGTGCTGCAGGGCGGGAGAGCTGCAGGGCGAGAGGCCCTCATATTGGTGGTGCGCTGGCATTATATGTCGACGTGTGAACGGGGAAACCTCGAGAGCACATTGTCGAGAAACTGCCGTGCCGGGTTCCCAACTATCCGAGACGTAAGTGCAGGCATCGGGTGACCGCTCCCACACGACGAGCTTGCTTCGTCGGCACAAATATAGACTGTGCAGATGGTGGGAGGGCAGGGTATCTGCAATAGATGCTGTCCGTTGACCAAAAGGCGGAATGAGGAAGGCTGCTCGGGAGGAGGGCCGTACGTACCCACACTGCGAGCACTGATTCCAAGTCCGCAAAGGGCAAAGACCATCTGCGCAAGCGTGGTCACGCAATTGATCTACACGCGGAGCACTCGAACCATCCGAACATATGACCGGTAGAAGCATATGTTCTGTTCGATGTGACGAATTGCCACGTCGACAACCGCGTTGGCAGAGAGACATGAGAACCTCGCACAAAGTCCGCACGTCTATTGGTACACATTAAGCCTAGATATAAGAGTGTCTATGAGAGACATGGAGTAAGGTGACGTAGGGTGCGAATAGGGTGGATACAAGTGGGACTCGGTAAGAGAAGGTGGCGGTATAGCGAGCGATGGGTATGAATTACAGCGACGTATGAGAAAGCCAGAAAGTGTCAAAGTGAAGATGATCTATACAAGTTGCGAAGAAAGCGAGAAAGGTCCTGAACGAGCGTGTGAGGTACGGTACGGGATACCGGGCACATTCACGTACCGTGCATAAGATGTCTTGAAGTGAGGTCCACAACAACCTCGAAGCGCCTCGTTAAAAAGGGAGGGTGCGTCCACCGCCCTAACAACACGACTGCCCACCCATACCCGGAATAAGACCTTTCAATCGAGATTTGGCTCCACTCCTCCGTCGTCCTCCGCTGAGGCTTCCGAAGCTTAGCCGACTCGAGCTGTTGACTCGGCGAAGAGCACGGTCGCCGTAGCTCACGCCACTCCCAGCGTTCTCTGGATCTAGTGACCCAGACTCTATAGAAAGCAGAATCGACCGTGCAGCCAAAAGGAAGGGTGTTTCGACGTTCTCTCCGGTGAGAGACGATGCCTCGAGGAAATGGACATCTGCAAAAATCAGCACCTTGGACATGGTCGGTGAATTATCAACGCACCATTCTCGGCGGCCCATCGGCTCGCTTCTGCCCACTCCACTTCTCTATCATCCTCCCTATCTGACTTGTTTCCTACGAGCACTGCTACCAGATGCGAACTGGCTAGCGCTCGAGCATCCGCGAGCCATACGGGGAGTTTCAGAAATGAATCACGACTAGAAGTGATGGTCAGCGAGGAGATCCGCATAGCAGAGTATGTTACGGACTTTGTGATGTCATATACGAGAATCACTCCTGCCGCTCCGCGATAATAGCTACGGGTCACGGACCTTCCGGAATCATTAGACGCTGCATTGCCAGAATGGTAGTTCAAATACTCACCTAAATCGTTCCTGTCCTGCGGTGTCCCATAGCTGCCGAAACTTAACGACAAGTCTACAAGTTCATTACTGTATTACGAACCTGAAGCTTGATCCGTTTCTCTCCCAACTTCACAGTCCTACTCGAGAACTCCACTCCGATCGTGTGTTGCGAATGCTCCTTGACTTTGGGGAAACGCGTCAGCGTTGCAGAGACCGACAAACGGGGTTAGGTACGCACAGGAGTTATGCGTGAAGTGGTGCAGCAAGCAGGATTTCCCGGTTCCAGCTTCTCCTATGGCAACGACAAGAGCGTAAGACTATGATCGTGTCGAGCTGCAGAAGCAGACCATACCAATGATGATAAACTTCATTAAGAAATCTAGCAGAAAGGTCAGCAAGCGCAGCACGAGGCTTGCGACAGAAACACGCGCACCATACGTCTCTATAAGTTCTGTAGCATCCGCCTGGTAGTCATTGATCGCCATAGCAGGCGCGATAGATATCTAGGTCAGAGGATGCGGCCTTGAGGCTCTAGTTGAGAGAAGCGTGAAGCGTGCAGCACGATCGCCGCAAGGCCCGCGGCTCTTCAACTCGCCAAGTATGACGCGTGGGAACCTTCTTCTGACGCGCTGTGCTCCTGGGCGCGTCCTGGCCTTCACCAACTTGCTCGCACAATTTTTTGTTGCTCGTCTAGCTTTCATTCGAAAACAAGGCTTTTGTTTCTTCTGTGTACTAGCTACTCGTACATCGGCACGTCGAGCACTACCACCCCTTCCACGGCACCCAGACATCCACCACCTTCTCCTCGCCCGGAATGTCAGAATCCACCACATAGTACCACGGATACGCAGCCGCCGTCAGACACGCATGCTGGCATATAATCTCCAGCGTGCTCCCAATCTCCAAAGCCTCCGTCGACGAATCCGTCCGCGAAAGGATACCGTGCTCCTGCGATATCTTCCCGAGACGCCACGGCTTTCCAATGACGTCTCCGTACCCCCCGCTCGGGCCCGTATCTCTGCTCATGGCAATACCTCCCGCGTCGCAGAGTGCCTCGTCGGTCCCATCATCTCCTCTTCCTGGGTAATACGACAATACTGTGGCCAGGACGCGCTGCGCGATGCGGTCCTTGCTAATGAGGCTTGTGTGCAGCTGCTGCAGGTCGAGCATTGGGTAGTTGCCTAAGAGGTCAAGTCAGTCTCTGAAGTCGCAGCATCAAGCAGCGAACGTACCCGCATGCAGCTCAAGGTCACCGTGAAGCAAGGAGGTCAAGTGGGCCCGCGCTTCCGCCGACGCGCTGTGGGCTGTAGGTGTGGACCCGACCGACAACACGTATCTGGTGGCTGGGGTGCTGCCATCTATCGACGACGGCTGAAGTGTGGGCGTCGCAAGCTTGGCTGCCTCGTTGACGGCCTCGACCTCAGATGACAAGAATGATGTCGCTTGCGAGAGGGACGTTGACGCGTAGGAGTTTCCGGCATGGCAGTAGAACCCGTAAACGGAGACTGCTGGAGACGCGGCGAGGGCTTTGATGAGCTCATTGAAAGCTGGCGATCCTGGGTACAGCCCAGCGCGCCTGAGGAGATGAACGTGAGATCGGTGAGTCGCGAAGTTAATTCATACTTCACGTACTTCTGACCACCGTCAACCTTCACGAAGGCTGACCACTTCCTGGAGCTAGACTTCCCTTTCTCAAATGCTTCCAAGGCCTCTACTTGCTTCACGTTGTCGATGAAGACGCGCAACACAGCACCATGCTTCTCCAGCGCATCGGAAAGGCTCGCAAGGTCCGCGATCTTGTTAATCGCAACTGGGAGGCCGTACAAAATCTGAACGACGCGTTCTGAGTTTGATCACGTCGCCCCAAAAGAAGAAGGTACCCACATCCTTGACTGTACCATCAGCGACGAGCCCCTCACTGTACACCTTCCAGGCTTCCATCATCGTTGACACAACTATCGCATTGGTCGTGTTCGCTGACGACACGAGCTGAAGCCTCGTCCCTTCGACAGTCTAAGCACGTCCGATCAGATCAGCTGAACAAGTGAGAGACAACCGGTCTCACCTTATGCGTCTTTACGTGTGCTCTGAACCGCGCACCCCACTCCTGCGCTCGCGCGTGCATCTTGGCGCAGTTGCGCGCAAAGACAGCCCGGTCGACCACGAACGCAGGCGTGCGCAGCTGCGGCAGCGACTTGCCGACGAACTCCTTCACGAGCGCGTCCTTCTCCGGGAGCCTCAGAAGATCGACAGGCGTTGTGGTCTGCATGTTTGTCGAGAGACACAGCGGTGTGCGGTCGACGTTAAGTACATAGATCGCGAGCCAAGCGCGGCCGGAGATCAGATGCGTGCATGCTGCCTTCCGCTTTAGCGCAGGGCGCCCGGCGGCCCGGATGCTTTAGTCGGCCCGTGTATCAGTGCGTATCTTGTGCTGATATCGGCGGCCCGCGCGCGTCCGGCCCGCCTCTCATCGGGCGACGACTTCGCGTCGGTCGGCTGTAGGCCGTCCAATAAATGCACTCACGGCTCTCCATCTCTTCCCCACCTATATTCGTCTTCAGCATCGTCACCTCGCTCAACTCTCACCACCCCAGAAACCACAGATCACCATGACCGAGCTCCGCTACCCCCTCCACCCCGACATCGTCCCGCGGCTCGACCCAGAGTACGCTGCGTTCCACGACGAGCAGCTCATCGCGCTGCCCCAGGCGCACGATCTCCCGTGGGACCCGAAGATCCGCAGCGGGCCTACTGTCCCTGGCGGCTCGACGCCGCTCGAGGTCGGCAGCGTCAAGGATTACTCCCTGGGCAAGTTCGAAGTGCGCGTCTTCACGCCCGAGGGCACTGCGCCCAGCGCTGGGTGGCCCGTGTTCATCTTCTTCCACGGAGGTAAGCATTGGCGCTGGCTTGCTGAACGCGGAGTTCGGTCTGACGTTCTGCACTTCGTGCAGGAGGATGGACGCTGGGGAATATCAACTCTGAGAACGCCTTCAGTTCGAACATGTGCAAACGTATAGCCCTTGTCCTTCACACATGCGATCCAAGATCTGACCGACCTCTGTTTAGATGCCAACTCTGTCGTCGTGTCTGTTGACTACCGTCTCGCGCCTGAGCACCCCTACCCCGCTGCGGTGGAAGATGCCGTCGTCTCTCTGGAGTGGGTGAGGGACCACGCGAAAGACATCCTGAACGTAGACCCCACAAAAATCGCAATCGGCGGCTCGTCGAGGTAGGATTCACCATCATCATCGCTTCACCACGCTAACATACCACAGCGGAGGCAACCTCGCCGCGATCCTCGCGCTCAAAGCGCCCTCGCTCTCCCCGCCCGTCAAAGTCATCTTCCAGCTGCTCATCGTGCCCGTCACCGACAACACCGCAGACACCTCGGGCGCACAGCAGAAGTCCTGGGCCGAAAACGCCAACACGCCGTGGCTCTCGCCCGCCAAGATGGTGTGGTTCAAGAACAACTACCTCCCGGACGCGGCGGACTGGGCCAAGTGGGACGCGTCGCCGATCTTCGCGGACGACGCCCTGCTCGCGCGCACGCCGGCCGCGTGGATCGCGGTGACGGAGCTCGACATTCTGCGCGATGAGGGCATTGCGTATGGCGAGCGCCTGAGGAAGGTCGGCGTGGAGGTCGAGACGAAGGTGTATAAGGGCGCGCCGCATCCGGTGATGGCGATGGATGGTGCGTGTTTTGCGTTTTTGGTTTTGTTCTGGTGCGCGGGTTGCTGACTGGAGGGTGCTTTGGGGTTAGGTGCGCTCTCGGTTGGCAGGCAGCTCGTGGCGGATGCTGCGGCCGCTCTGGCACGCGCGGTCAGCTAGATACAGTATCGTGTACTTTTACTTTACTTCGGCGTAGCAGAGAACAAATAGCAGATAGCAGATACTGTCGTGGACTATCGTCCAATCCGACAGATGTAACAAACAACACCCGCTGTGTACATGAAACCTTGAGTTTGAGGCGTTCACTTTGAAAACAATGCTTTGACTCGCGCAGCCGATCCGACGGGCCTCGCCGCACCGTATGGAGTACGCAGAGTACATATCGCTGGCTGCGATCTGGAGATCGATCGGCAATCTGTGAGATGCCGACGACAGAGACCCAAGGCAACGGTGCGCCGTTATGCCCGTCGGGAGCATTAGAGGCTGCTGTAGCTAGCCTTGTAGGCGTTAGTGCAGCGATTGCAACAAGCCAACAGGCTACAGGATACATACCGGGCTCGGACGTCGGACGTACGGAATCTAAACGTCCGGCCCGCCTATAGATCTAAAAATTGTCATTTTCGCGCATGAGATAAAGATAACGAGCGGCGAGCCTGTTCATTGTGTTCGCGCTCAGGGCAGGGCTTATCCAGCGGCTTATCGACCTACGAAACTTCGCTGTGGACGCAGATTGTGCGTCAGAATTGGCAAATTCGCCCGGACCGCCCGCAACCGCTCTCGCTGCCGCGATTTTGCTGCCGTCTCGCTCCAGGATTCACCCCAGCGTCCACACGACGTCACAAACAAACAGTGTTATCTGCGGCTGATAAGCGCTGCCCTGAGCAAGATCTCGACGTCTTACTGGTTTGTTTGGCTTATCTGTGGTGCTCGTATCTCGCGAATGCGGGCGGGAAGAGCGGGCCGGGCCGGGAAGTGATTTTCGAGGGTTTGCCATCGTGCCTCTTGCACTGACACCTTCTAACCATCTCGGTGTAGCGCCACCATGGCACTGGCGGTATCGCAACACCGCCCATGCTGCTTATCCACTTCTTGCATTTCAGTGATGCCTTGCACCCGAAAATCCGTCGAATGAACTCGGCCGAAGAAGGCCTGCTCGTTGCGTTCGGTCTGCGATGTATGACGCTGGGCCCCCTCGACTATGTCAATCTCAACGCGCGTTTGAAGTCCAATACAAGAGCTCAATTGCCATTTTTACTGCCGCCATTCCGAGTAGCAATACATTGGTTTAGCTAGTACACCACACCACCGCAGCAGGCAAACTCAAGTCGACGCGATCGCCTCAATCTCGACGTCTACGTCGTTGGGCAGCTTCGCAGCCTGGATGCAGGTCCTCGCCGGCTTCGGCGTCGGAAGGAGCTGCAGAACGCCATTCATGCGTCAGCCCCACCAGATCGTGATAGCAAAGTAGGAGGCGGGAGACGCACCTGCTCGTAGATCTCGTTCATCGCGGCAAAGTCGTCCATGTTCTTCAGGTAGACGTTCACCTTCACGACCTTCTCCCACGAGGAGCCGGCCGCCTTCAGGACGTCGCCCAAGTTCGAGATGCATTGCGCCTGTGAGGCGGGATGAGCTCATATGGCGTGAGCAGGTGGATGTTTATACTTGTCACGTACGGTGTGTTCTTTGACTCCTCCCGGAACGAGCTGTCCACTCCTGTCCACAGGTGTTTGCCCGCTGAGGAAGATCAGCCCGGGCACTTTCACGGCATGGGCTGCGACGCACGACGCCCCGTCAGATCATACCGATATCGCAACCGCATAGCACTTACAGAGGATGTGGGGGTGAGTGGGGTTCTCAGCGGAGTTGATCTTCTCGACGGTGGACATCTTGGAGTTAGAAGTGGGAGGAAGTTGCAGAGATGAAAGGCAAGGATGGTAGGCGGTCGACTTGAAGAAATGTGGGTAAGTGCACGCGCGATTTGAGGTCTCACCCGGTCGATCTTAGCGCCGAACTAGGCATCGATGCACGAAGCGCACGCACATGCACCGAAACTAGCACAAGACGGAAGCACAGCGCGCTCTCCCGCCCCGGGCCGCCAGCGGGCGGCGGGGCGGGCTGCCCAGACCACACCGCCATGCAGGGTTCTCTAATTGGAAAAATTGCAGCGGGCGCGGCGTCGTCGTCGCGCGGCACAACCCATAGCTGGCCTGGGGCAGGAGCGCACTTGGACGCCGGGCGATGCGCGGAGGGATGGCCAGAGCTGCTCTGCGGGCCGCGCGGGCCGGGGGCGGGTCGTCTGACCCGGCGGTCGCGCTGATCGGAAGAGCCGAATGGAGAGGTGCAGATGGGAGCAGCCGATCTGTGCTGGTGAACGGTGGGCGCGCACCGTGTCGGTGGATTCACGAGCTAGCATCAGGCACGTTCCCCAGCTACCCGCAGGCACCAAACCCTGCGTGGGTCACCAGATGCGCAACTCTAACTTTGCCGAGCCTGGAGGCGCGGTGCTTGTCTTCTCGATTTCATCAGCGTCATAACAGGGCTGATACGCTGGCACTCGCAGCGTTGCTTGGCCGAGACGATAGCATGCCCATCGACTTATCACGGGTCCGCCTATCACTTATCATGGGGCCTGGTCTTCCTTACCCGATGGGCGTCGTGGTACATATAACTCAGGTCACGATGGAGCGCTTCCCCAACCGCCTCTGTGCAGTTCCCCCTCGACATGGCCGATAAGCTCGACATGGAACAGCGCGGTTTCGGCGTCTCAGCGTCCACCAAGGCGAACGACGAGATCCTCGAACGGAGCACGCTTGACTTCAGGCCGGACGAGGAGCGACGCCTGTTGCGCAAGTTCGACTGGCTGCTTCTGCCGCCGCTGACGTTCATGTAGGTCGAATGCTTCTTTCGCTTGGCCTTCGGCTCACGCGACATGCAGGTATCTGTGCAATGCTCTGGACAAGGGAAACGTTGGTAATGCGAAGACGGCTGGTTGGGACAAGGTCAGACGATAATCTCACTGTGTTTGGACAGACTTCTCACTACAGGTGCTCTTCGTAGGACATTCACCTGACGGGTGACCAATATTACCTGCTCGTTATGATTTTCTATGTGAGTGCACCGTCTGTACACTTCGGCACCCACAGCGGCTTATCGTCGCCCTCAGGTCCCCTTCTGCTTGTACGTAGCCTTCGCTGAATCGAGAACGCCGGTTCTGATTTCTGCAACAGGTTCGGCACCCCTATCAGCATTTTCATCAAGCGGTTCTCAGCGGCTAGAGTGCTCCCCATTATGATGATTGGATTCGTACGTCACCGCGCCGCCGTCCACATGCACCTCTCTCCTTTTCTGACTCACTGAACTCTCTAGGGTGCTATGTACGGCACTTTGCGAACTCTTTGCTGCTCAGGTGACGGGCAACTAATATTCCTGTTCTGAATACAGGGCCCTCTGCACGGCGGCCGCGAAGAACTTCTCCCAAATCTTTGCTATCAGGTTTTTCCTCGGGATCTTTGAGTCCGCGATGCTTCCAGGAGTAGTAAGTCATGTGTTCGCGTTGTTTATGACGGGTTTTTGACCGCGTCGCTTCAAGGTCTTTTACCTGTCTACTTTCTACAAGAGAAACGAGCTTGCTTCACGAGTCGGGCTGTTCTATGGTAGGAACGGTCAACATTCATCACCTATGGCTACTGACTGGGTGTTACTCAGCCGCTGCTTCGATCGCGGGAGCCTTCTCAGGTATGTTCCCTCTCTCACTTTACGGATGAAAACTTATGCCTCGGCCTCAGGTTTGATTGCCTTTGGCGTGTTCCACATCCGCTCCACAAAATACCACACATGGCAGTATTTGTTCTGGATTGAAGGTCTGGTTCCGCTTTCCCTCAGCATGACTGCATTCGAAACTCAAAGCATATCAGGTGGCTCGACCGTCGCTTTCGCGATCCTGGCACTCCTCTGGCTCGTACGTGATTACTCTTAGATACGCACACTCAAGCACCGAACTGACACTTCCGCAGCCGAAGTCCCCATCGACCTGGTGGTTCCTCTCCGCGCGCGAGAAAGAGCTCGCGCGGCAGCGCATCCTCGCGGACGCCTCCGTCGCCGTCGACGAGAAGCTCAACATCCGCGACGCGTTCCGGCCGTTCAAGGACTGGCAGTACTGGGTCTGGGCCGTCATCAGCCTCTCGCTCGGCGTGCCCCTCGCGAGCGTGAACAACTTCCTGCCGCAGATCGTCGCGAGTCTGGGATACTCGACCGTCAAGACGAACTTGTATACGGTGGCGCCGAACGGTGAGTGCTGGGTCTTGTTCTGCGTGAACGATGTGGGTTACACGGTGGCTGATGTGGGGGTGTAGTGGTGGGCACTGTTGCGCTGATCCTGCTCACGTTTTCGTCGGATTATTTCCGCGAGCGGTCTATTCACATGTGCGACATCATTTATTCGTCTGCCTTTCTTCTCTGACACCCACATACAACTAGATGCATCCCTCTTGCGACCACCATCGCAGGCTTCATCGTTCTCGGCTGCATCAACCCGCTCGAAAGCAAAGGCGTCGCATACTTCGCATGCTTCCTCCTGACCATGGGGGTGAGTCGTCCCTTCCCTTCCGCCCAATCGCTAGTATTCACAATATACGTGTTATCCAGGCATTCTCACCATCCGTCCTGGTCGCATCTTGGTACTCCAACAACACGCCCAGTGAGAACCGTAGGGCCGTGGTAGCCGCAGTCATGAGTGAGCTAAATCACACGCATATAATTACCAAAGGAGACTCGTAACTGATTGGAGCCTCGCAGTTGCGATCGCCAACGCCGCGGGCCTCATCTCGACGAACGTCTTCCGTGCGCAGGACGAGCCGAAGTACGTTCCAGCCCTGATCACCTCCGGTACGCACCCTCTCTCTCCCCACCCGTCCCCTTCTGAACACATCCTCATCATAATCCCCAGCCGTATTCGGCGCGCTCTGCCTAGTCCTCGTCGCAGCGTAAGTCCCCTCTCCCAATTCCTTCCAAGAACGCAGCAGCTCATTGACGATCCGTGTTCGTGCTACAGCATGGGAATATACATGCGCTGGGAGAACAAGCGGCGCAACAAGGAGCAGGGCGTGAACTACACCGCGGCGGACGTCCTGACGGAGGGCCTCGCGGAGGGCCAGCAGTCCCAGTCTTTCCGTTACATGTATTAGTTATCAGTATGCGAGCGCTGCTTCGTTGTTCGGCAGCAATGTTATGACTCTGTGATGTCAGTACTAGTAGATCGGGTGCATCTAGGCATGGTATGCATGTCAGTAGCCCAGCAAGACTTACACACAACGGCTGTCAATGGAGCTTGCGGCGCCCTAACATAGGCCCGCCCCGGAGTGGCGGTGGCGACGGGTCGCAGTGTCACTAAAGCAAAGAGTGTTCGTCACGCTTGCAACACGGAACAAGAGCACCGCACGTCGTATCTTACAAAAACAAGGGGGTGCGCCCGAACAAGGACAGGACTTCATATATTTGCTTAACGGAAACGGATCTGATGTAGAAAAAGTATTTGAGAGAAGTAGGCGCTGCGGGACTCGCAAGAAAAGATGGAGCATGGAACCTGCCTCTACGGATCTGCCGCTGTGCGCCTCAAGGCTCGGGGAGACAGCCTCCAGGGCACTTGCGCAAGACAAGCTCGAGGACGAGGACGAGGACGGGGACGGACGACAACGATACTACGACATGGATACAGTGAACCTAAAATAAAGCAGATGGTTGATACGTTTTTTTGCGCACTGAGTACCCGGGAGGTTCAGTAAATGCATATAAATCATGTGGGACCTAGCGGTTGCGGTTTGTGCGTGCATGGCGGAACTATTGGTGGGCTTGCATGATCGCGTCCGAAATGAACGTCGCCGACACCTGTTTACCCCCGAACCAACGGCCGTGGAGACCCTGCACCGCCTTGCGCGCAGTCTCGACGGTGTCGAACTTGACGTATATCTCGCCCTGGAAGCATTTACCTCAGTCATGAAAGATGGAACTCGATGAGAGAGAAATACCTGTGATTCCTTTTCGACCTTGATGCGCTCAACGGGACCAAACTTGCCTTGGCACTCACTCTTCACATCGTCGGCCAGGTCCTTGTCCCAGTCACGTTCAGTTTCCCTGAAGCGACATTGGATCAGTAACATTGCGACTGTGTAAGTATAAGACGTACTCTTCAGGGTCGAACATATTTGTCAACAGAACGGATCTGGACTCCATGGATTGCGGGATATTTGGCCTCATACTGATGAAAGGTAAATGTGAATCCTTATGAACGAGTGAAAATACATACATGGGCTCGGCCTTTGAGGTAGGTTCAATCCTAGCGAGTTTCTGCATCAGCGCTTGACGAGACGCGGCATTCAAATTACCACCTGTAAAAAAGGACATCAGCCTCTGTGCAACGAAACCGTGTGTCAACATACCGCCTGCTTCATCGAGAGAGTCCTGAGGGGTATACTTCATGGAACCCTTCTCGTGGACAGTGTTGACCCGGAGCTGTAAAAGAAAGCAGGTGTGAAGGATGTGAACTGGATAAACAGAGTAAATTTCTTACGGTCCGGCCAGCGAGCTCGAAGCCCTCCATCTGCTCCAAGGCCATTCTTGCATCCTCAGGTCGTTTGTACCTAGAAAATAGAACATCAGATACGTACGCGATCGTAGAACAGAGTAACATACTGGACGAAGGCATAACCCTTGCTGCGGCCCGTCATAGGATCCCGATGAAGATCTACAAATTCAAGTTCTCCAAACGGTTCAAACACTTGCTTGATATCGCTTTCCGTAAGATTGAAATGCAAAGAACCAACGTAAAGCCTGAAAAACAAAATCAGATAAGGTCAAGAGTTGTCACGAACTAGCGTATATACGACATACTGCATAGCACCATGGGGTGCGCTGACACCAGGAGGAAGATTGAGGTTTCTGCAATTTTCATGAGTATATTTGATACAAAAAGAGAGAAAAGGTGCAACGTACCCATCGCCTGGGTGAAGTCTATTGCGTTCGGATTCAGTTAGCTGAACCATAATAGGCAGACCCATCACCACCGTGCCGCTCAGAGCAATGGCTTTCTCCACCAGATCAATTGCGCGGAACTCAACGTAGCCGATACTAAAGATCAGGATCAGCACACAGTGAAAAGGGCACAAGGAAATACAGGTGTGAACGCACCCTTTAGAACGTCTCGATAGCCTATCAGTGACGATCCTTGCATCCAAAACAGTGCCTTCGCCAAGTTTATCCTCAAAGAAGTAGCCCAAGTCACGAGCAGTGAGACGCGCAGCCAGCTGAGACACGAATACCGACCGAGCTTCCGAATCATCCTCTTTAGGCTCGTCATCCATGGGATCGTCGGCAGCGGCGACTTCGTAGGTGGGAGAAGGCCTTCTGGGTGCAGAAAACTGTGAGATAAGACTAGAAAGCACAATTTTGTGGACTCACTTGATGGGAGGCGGGCTCCTGCGAGATCGGCGTGAGCGATCTTCTTCCCCGCTCCTCCCTCTCCCATACCTTGGGGGGTCGTCGAATTCGTCCCGGGGGTCGCGAGTCGGTCGGGCGGGTCTATCGGGATATCTATGATCGCGCTCGCGTGAGTGACCAGTCTCGGAGCTTCGACGCGGGCTATCCCTCAACGGCGGCGGTGGAGGCGGGAGGCCGGCAGACGGAGGCGGCGGCGGCAGGCGTTCATCCCCACCGTCATCGTCGCGTTTCCTTTTTGCGCGCTCGTCCCGCTCTGACCCATGGTCGTAGTCGTCGTCCCGCTTCCGGCGCCGGTGGTCTCTATCCCTGTCGTCGCGATCCCGATGGCTGTGGCGGCTTTCTCCCCTTTCCCTGTGGCGCCTCTCCCTGTCTACATCGCGGTCACGATCCCGATGTGAGCGCTCCCGCGACCGACTGTGTCGGTCCCGGGCACTGCGGTCGCGGCTGCGGCTCCGCCTGCGACGGTCATCGTGGTCGCGTTCCCGACGCCGGTCATGACGATCCCTAGAACGAGACCTGTGAGACCTCCGAGTACGCAGAGTATCAGAGGAATGGTCCCTTGACCGTGCCCTAATAAACGCTGTTAAGCTCATTACAGAAAGATAGAGACATAACTCACGATCTCTGATCCGGAGGAAGGTCTGTAGTTCTGCCGTTTTCTGACATGGTAAGGTAAGTAGTTGAAGGCGTTTTGCGCGCTCGGCGGCAGTGCAAAAACAACTTGGAACTGTGTGCCGTCAGACTCTGCGAAGCAATCACGTAAGCGACGTGGCAGAACCGTCCTGCCACCGCGCAGCAGTGCTCCCCCAACGAGCCCTCGCGCTGCGACATAAGTTGTCCTGCAATGAGCTTTATATTCACAAAAATTGGTTCTATCGTTTCTATGTGTACAACATTCTCTTATACAAATTTACAGCATGTTCATACCACATCATGACAAGCCCAACCTCGCGCGGACGCGTTTCTCTCCCTGTCCCAGCTCGGATTCTTCCGATTTCGTGTAAAGCTGGTTCAAGGGGTTGGCGTCGCCCTCCTTCTCGAGGTCCTCCTCGATCTTGCTGAACTCCTTCTGGAATTTCCCGTTCAAGACCTACAAGAGTATGAATAAAATTTAGAACGGGAGTTTTAGGGAAATTGACCAACCTGGTTGTAGAGGATCTCCTTGAAGTGAGCGCGAATGTTCGAGCCGTCCAGCTTCAAGGCTCCGCTAAGCTGGCCGAATTGCGAGACAGTAGAATGGTGCTTCAACTACAGCGCTTAGAGGTTAGCTCAAGTCCTCGAATGCAATTTAATCGCCATACCTGTTGAATAAAGCCCT
The DNA here is from genome assembly GCA_002286715.1 of Dentipellis sp. KUC8613. Lineage (NCBI taxonomy): Eukaryota > Fungi > Basidiomycota > Agaricomycetes > Russulales > Hericiaceae > Dentipellis > Dentipellis sp. KUC8613. The sequence continues at coordinate 387,375 of NSJX01000012.1, forward strand.
CCTCGGCGGCTGCCTCGAAGATCTCTGCGGGCTCCTTGGACATCCACCTGCACGCAACCATAAGACATGCAGCATGTAGAACTCATACGCGACTCACATCTCATACACCAACGCCTCATCAGAGCAGCCAGCCTCCTTCAAGACGCTGTATGCCTCCCGGAACAGCATAATAATATTCGGCCAGAGCGCCTGCTCAGCAAAGAGGTCCATAGCAGTCTCCTCCCGGACAGACGAGGCAATCGCGCCTGTCTTCGTCGCGCCGATCGCCCGAGACAGCGCCAGCGTAATCGGCATCCCGTTGCCTGTGCCGTTTTGCTCGACGGAGACGAAGCAGGGGAAGCCTTTGCCTTTGGCGTACAATGAGCGGACGGAGGATCCGATCATTCTATGTTGGGAAGTGTCAGTAGAGCTGTGCGCCATAGAGTAAAATACGATCTGCATTCACCTTGGTGCGACCATCACCACGTCTTGCGAAGGCTTGAACTGCAGAAGCCCATAGAACACATTGTAGCCACTGGCCACGACGATGGTAGCCGAGTCCTTCAGACGGGAGCTGAAGTGCTCATTGAACACTTTCGGCTGGACCTGGTCGGGGATAAGAAGGAAGACAACTAATGTCGGTCTCTCGTCAGCACAGAAACTAGAAGTAGTGACAACTCGAGAAGCTGCGACCCACCATCTGCTACATCAGCAGCCTTGCCGTAGTCGTGCTCGACGATGAAGCCTTTCGACTTCGCGTCCGCGGCGTAGTGGTCGTCGCGGTTGGCAACAAGGATCTTCTCGTTCGGGATCCCGGAGTCCCGAAGGTTCTGCGCCTGGGCGGCACCTTGGTTCCCGAACCTGGCCATCCACCGCACGTCAGATTAACCTCGACGTCGTGGGCGACAGAAGGGGCACTTACCCGAGGAAGACAATCGTCTTGTCCTTCAAGAGCCCCAGGTCCGCATCCGAATCGTAGTAACTACGTCCACACAACCCCCAATCAGCCACCCACCCCAACCCACACACAAGTGCCCAACAAAAACGCGACTCACATCTTCGCCATAGCGCAAAATCAAGCCCAACAAATGACAAACGCACGAATCTCAAAACGAGAATGGGAAGCACCTACTCCCCACAGGACATGCTCGCCTTATAACCGTGCGGCGCCCGCACACTCTCCCGGGGCGTGCGTCCCTGTGACGAGGCCCGGCGGGCCGCAAAGTCACCTGAGGGACATCAGAATCCGCACCGGCGACGCCTGGAGCTCCACCGCCGCGCTCGTGACCGGCGCCTTCGCGCTTGGGAGGGCGATAAGAAAGCATCTGAAATACTGTACCGGTCCTCGCCCCGCTTCGACACAGAGCCTGAGGCCTGCACACAATCGGTGCACCGGGATGTCGCTGCTCTCTGCCCGCATCGTGTGCATCACCGGATCTTCGCGCGGCATCGGACGCGCCTGCGCGCGCGAGTGCGCACAGCACGGCGCGGCGGGCCTCATCCTGCACTACCTCGGCGACGCGGAGACGGAGGCGGAGGTGCGCGCGCTGGAGGGGGAGATCGCGGCGCGGCACCCGCACGCGAAGACGCTCGCGGTCCCGGGCGACATCGGCGACAGCGCTACTTCCACGAAGGTCAGTGCGCTTCTAGGCCTGTGCGGTGTGAGCTCGTATCTCATCAGGTGTGGACTGTGGGGGTGCAGATAGTCGCGGAGGGCGTCAAGGCGTTCGGGCGTATCGGTATGGTCATCTGTTGCGCGGATGGCGTGTTGCGGGGTGCTGATGGAAGATGCATGCCAGATGTGCTAGTGAGCAACGCGGGCATCTGTCCGTTCTCGGACTTCCTGGAGATGCCGTTGGCGGTCTGGGAGAAGACGCGGCAGGTGAACCTGGATGGCTCGTTCTACATTACCCAAGGTAGGTCCGCTTTCGTCTGCACCACGGCACACGCAGCAATTGACGCGTCGGTGAAGCGGTGGCGAGGCAGATGCGCGACCAGACGCCACAAGGCGGCTCCATCATCGGTATCTCGTCCATATCGGCGCTCGTCGGAGGCGCTCAGCAGGTGTAAGCCGCGAAGTTCTGATGAAGTCACCCGCTCGCTCATGATCCTGTGATCCCGCGCCGCAGGCATTACACCCCGACCAAGGCGGGCATCTTGTCCTTGATGCAGAGTACCGCGGTGGCCCTGGGCAAATACAACATTCGCGCGAACGCGGTCTTACCGGGTACCATCGCCACGGATATCAATAAGGAGGACCTGTCCGACCAGGCGAAGCGAGAGTACATGGTCAAGAGGACTGCTCTGGGCAGACTTGGAAGTGAGTTCATCATGCTTATTGTATATTAATTCCTCACAATAACCCGGTGCTAGACCCGGACGACATTGCGGGCCCTGTGGTCTTCCTCGCAAGTGACCTGGCGAAATACGTCACGGGGGCCTCCTTGCTTGTAGACGGAGGCTTATTTGTCAACCTTCAATGAATAGTACAGAGAAAGGAATAGATGTCAGCATTATACCACAGAGAATAAACGGGCACACACCCACGATAAATAGTTTACTGAGGCTTCGCAGATACAGGGACTGCGTCAATAATCACTGACACCCAACGCGCCCATTCCTCGCCAGGGTTCTTCCACGCATGCATTGTTCCCCTTTGTATAACCGTGTCTCCCGGGTTCGTCAGAAGCTTCTCGACGCCATCCTCGGTGATGTGTATAACTTTGCCTTGAACTTCAAAGACGCCGTTTCAGCCTTCCTTTAGAGCCTGCGGTATGATGAGAAGGCAAGCTTACTCAAGATATTGTAATCGACTGAATCAGTCTTGTGCTGTACCACAAGTGTTATAAACTGAGGAATGGAGTGCGAAAAAAAGTCAAACCATCGGTGTGCTAGCCCCAGGCGCTAGATCCGTGAAGCGGCAGTTAGTACCACCCGGCGTGACGATGCCCTCGGCCGTCCGAATCTCCCTATCCAAAAATCAGCCAGTCCGTTCATAGACGAGGGGGAACTAGCCGAAAACTTGCTCTAGATTGTTGTCATTTGTCGGTAACCCAGCAGTCACCCACACCGTCCCAGCCAACGCCCCGTCCATGGACGGAATCGCCTACACAGCACATCTCTCAGCCAAGCATACACACACGAAAGGACCACCCAAATTAAAACAAACCTCCGGCGTCAACAGATCATCACTCCTTACACCAGCCAGCCCATCCTGACCAAGCCCCGTCACCACGCGGCGCAGGGGCGATGGCATTGCGCTTCGTGGTTCTCGGTCGGCGTCCGTCGGGTCGGACATATCTTGTCCTGTCTCGTGTGGACTGAGCTGAAAGCGAAGCCGGGGAGATATGCAGGAGGACTTCTATACTGGCTTGTTATCGATTTGATCAGATGAGGTTGGGAATTGTGGTCATGAGAGAGGTTCTGTTGCGACGGGGAATGGCTTACTCGATAAGGAAGAGGTGCGGCGCCTACGGAAAGCCCCATGTTATTCTGCAGATAGTTGTTTTGTTTAGCCAGCTGGATCGTAATAGTCCTTAAATGCTTGAAGACAGTGTTAGCGTTAGAACCAGGTCGGCCTGTCAGTGGGTCTGCCAACTCGACGAGAACACATGCAGGCATTATGCGTCTTAGTAGTAGTATATTCTCATGGAAAGCCAAAGTGCATGTATCAGGAAAACAAATGTCGATGGACTGGTCGAAGTAAGTCCCTACAACGCCGTGTCTAGACAAAGGAGATAACTGTTAACGATTGGCTCGAGAAGAGAGTAGTGGGGACGCACAATAATAATACTCGTCGATTAACGGCGTCCAGTCGCTCAAGAAGGCACTGAATAATCCAATCACGGGTATCCCGGCCGTACTGCTCGCAAAAGCATCCAGCCTTGGTCTGCAAGATATATCGTAAGACAATGAGCACTTGATACTGAGGAATTATCTTACTTGGTCCATGTCTGCCAGATGGAACCCCGCAGGGCGTACCACAGGAGATCTCTGTCCCTGTGAGCGTATTCTGCCCGCTCCAGCGCAGAAGAGTTCGACGGTACTCTCCGGATGTTCCGCGAGAACAGCTCCAAGAGCAAAGCGACCATCAACGGCCTGTTCGAATGCTGGTCTGAGGACAATAGAATTACTGCAGAAATAAATAGCCTCGATATATGCGCATGAATAGATGGATACTCGTGCCACGCACCATAGATGAGTGGTCTTAAGATATAAATCCCTTCTGCGAGCCAGTCTTTGGGAGACGAGAGTGGCTTGACGAGTGAAGTCGGCGATTTTACAGATGATGTCATGAGCGCTTTGGACAGCAGGAAGTCCTCGACGGGAGAAGTGCGTCTGGTCAAGGGCGGGGAAGAAAGGAGTGGATGCGGTTCGAGCTGCACACGGTTGTTCTTGAGGTGCTCGGGGGTGCTCGGGGGAGACGATGCTGGCGATGACGGGGCAAGGGTCGGCGACGACGTCGCCGAGGAAGAGGGCACGGCGGTCGGATCAAAGTCCTGCTCGGGAAGCGGGGGTGAGAGCAGCGGGCGGCGGGTGATACGTAGCAGGATCAGGCGGAGCAGCGCCCTGTTGAACGCATGTTAATGAACGTGAAGTTGAAGATGCAATGCTGCACGATGTATAACGTACTTGACGATTTCTAAAAACACGATGCCTCGCCATCGGTATTTAGGCGGCGCCTTGCGCCGTAAACCCATCTCAATGAGAAGCTCTACGTAGCGCACGAGCTCCAGCACCCTGGATACCCATTTGTACGACGGGTTCTCGGCCCATGCGCGGGTGTAGCGCGTGTGGAGAGACGGGGGAAGAAGGGGCTTGTGCTTGGGATCCGCCTCGAGCGCCTTGGTAATGAGTGTATCATGGTAGAGGCCGAGCACGTTTAGCGACGCTGACACTGACGTGTGGTCGGGAAATGAATGAATGATCTCAACATGTAGAGGGGCTACGTACGAGCTTCAGAGGCCAGCTCGGCGTCCTTGAAGCGTCCAGGCAGAAGCCATGATATGGATCTCAAAGTGGAGTCGATGGATGAGATGGTCGAAACGTTCTTGATGAGAAAGGCCTCGTAGGTGGAGAGAGGCGACGGCATGAGGGGCACGACAGCCAGAAGGCTGCAGCCCGGTGCGGGGTTAAAGCTAAGAGGACGACGCGCGCGTGATAAAGCTCTCTCCGGCCTCAGCTTTTCTCGCCGTCTCCCACGCGCTGCAACTGCCTGCCAGTGTCCGTGTGAGGCCCTGCTGCGACTCGGACGTCGCTGCTGTGCCAATAGATATAGTCGTCTGCAAACGAGGGATAGTTCCAGTGAAGAGAGCTGCAATGCGCTGAGGCAGGCACCCGTGCATCGTGTTTTCCTTTTCGAGGCCATCACCACGATGCAGCCGCCTCTTTCATGTAAGTGAGCCTCTCCCACTCGTCCCATTTACACGTCCTGTCCTCGCCGCCCTTTCGATATAAGTAAGACGGCTCTACCGCCGTCTCCCCACCCACCATGTCTGCCCGCGATCGCCAGGAGCCTCTCGCGTATTTCCAGTCCAGCCCTGTCCGCGGCCAGCTCGAGCCGTACGATGGCGACGCGAGAACTGGCTGGCGCTACCTGCAATGCACGGACACCCCAAACGAGCTAAAGGTATATACTTCCACGTGTTTCATTTCCGATCGCACCCATTCAGCTTGCAATCCACTTACAGGTCCTGCTGCCACCAAGAACGGCCCTCCTCTACTCGCAGCTACTGCAGGTGGAGAACTCTGAACTCGCCAAGGGCAGGGAGGCATCATGGACCCGCATCCTCGAAGTCCGCCACCTGAAGGACCGCATGATCCGCAAGTGCCAGCGGCTGTCGCGTTCGTCGGCGCCCAGCTCGGGCGTCACCGCCGCATTCCGAATCATCCACGCGCCGCCCGACTTCCGCCTGAAGGAGATGGAGCGATGGCTGAAGAACGAGGACCCCACGCGCACCGCGAAGTCGCACGCGATGGAAGCGACCCGCACGCCGACGCGCTCGCAGTCGCCCGCGTCCTTCTGCAGCCAATGCGGGCCCCGCGCGCCCGGGACGCACTCGCACGCACACTCGCACTCGTCGAGCACCCGCTCGAGCCGCATCTCGCAGGGCAGCCGCACGCCGATCTCGCAGCGGATCCCTACCAGAAACACCGCTACCGGCAAGAAGCGCTCCTCCATGTCCTCGCAGAGCACGACCTACACCCAGTCGCACTCCTCGGGTGAAAAGCTGAAGCCCACATACCCATCGGTCGGCGTGCAGAGCAAGCCCCCCTACCTCTCCCCCGTAGTCGAAGAGCGCTCCGACCGCTCCGTCCAGGCGACGCCCGCAGAGGAAGAGGCCCCGCCGCTGCCCAACCCCTACAGCACGCCGTCCGTCGTCGAGGTGCAGGATCCGGAGCAGCAGCCCGTCGCCGAGGACGACTCCTCCACGCGCGAGCACGTGATCTCGCCCGACCCGCTGCCCCATCCGTATCGTCCCCCGAGCATGCATCTCGCGCCGGGCACGTTCCAGCAGATGCCCGAGCCCATCATCATGCCGCAGCCTGAGGTGCCCGCCATGGGTGGCTCGGACCTCGGTTCCGTACCACCTGCGCCTGTTCCGCTCGATGCGGAGATGCAGTATAATGATCCTGCGGCGGCGAATCGACCCATCCCACGTCGTCGGAGTAGCTTGAAGCAGCCGAATGCGCGGCTGAGCATCAACGGGTCGCAGAAGGTCGTCTCGTGGGCGATGGACAAGGACTGGACGGACCAAATGTCCAAGTTCGACCGCATCGTATACGCAGCTGAGCTCGCAGGTCAGTTCCCAAGCCTATTTTCCTCGTCCTCACAAGCTGACACAGAGTTGTAGGCGGTGAATTGGACGTCGTGAGGCGGAGGTTCCAGGACGAAATCGACGGCGTGAAGGGCCTGCGCCAAAACATCACGCTGGCGCTCGAGCGCCTGCGCCTGCAGACCGAGCAACTAGAGCTCGAAGAACGCGCGCTGCGCGACCACGAGGAGATCCTCACGAGCACGTTCGGGCACCTGCAGGACAAGGAGAGCAGGTACAGGGCTGCAGGTAAGCGACTCAATCTCACCATTGTCCTCCAATCCACGACATTCACACCATTTCTCGCAATAGTCAAAAACGTCCTGGACGAAACGAAGCGCGTCGTCACCACCGCCGGCACGAAGAGAGATGAAGTCCTCAGTTGAGCGCTTCCATCTTCTCGCGCCCCGCACGCCCCGCACGAAATCTGACGATCGCATCCTCCCTCACTCTCCTCATAGTGCCAGAACCTGCACCTGCACCGATGCCATTTTAGACCAGACCATGTCCCAACTTCCAAATACCAAACACCAAACACCAAATACCAAACACCAAACACCAAATACCAAATACCAAATCATAACTCGAAAGTCAATATTACAGTAATACTGTTCATGGCACGCCCTTCACGCCTCACGCTTCTGCTTCACGAAATACCCTTCACTCCAGATGACGTTATTCCCCTTCCGCTTCCTACGACCGATGAGATGTCTTTGTATCATTATTTTGTTGTCTGTCTGTCTGTCTGTCCTGTTTTTGTGCCGTTTGATGAATATCAGGGACTAGTACTGGGTGACAGTGTGTGCTTCGGAGAACACGTAGCATCTCCAGCTGCTCCGTCTGGACATTTCATGCCAGCAATATCTAGACTGAGTCCATATACGCACTTTATAGTAAGCATTCAAGACTCCGCGAGTTCGTCAACACCGCGAAAGCGCTAGCTCACACCCCTCACGATCACGCTCAGTACTATAAGAGAACTTCAACATGCATCATAGCGCATCATGAATGATTAATTGAAAAAAGCGGCAATAACCGACCGACGGGTATGGTACGATACAAATTGCAATTAGCGAATTAACGTTACAGCTCAGCTCAAACGATGCAAATGGCACTCAGTGCCTGCGGGAACGGGAACGAAAACACATAGCGGCTTGCGGGGTGGCGAATTTAGCACTCCTCGTCGTCAGAGTCGTCGCGGCGGACAGCATCGAGGACCTAGAAATAGCACCCAACCCAAGTCAGACAAGCGACACAGCAGAAAAGTCAAAGACATACAGGAGCAGCAGCGTCCCCAACAGGAGCAGCAGCGCCAATCACATCCGAAGTCGTCTCATCACGGCGGAGAACACCACCGAGCACCGAGTCCGCCGCGCCCTCGACGGTGTTGAGGACGGGGCCGGCAACAGCGCCGACTGTGCCGACGACACCGTCGATGGGGTTGGCGGTCGAGTTGTCCTGGCGGCGGAGGACGGCACCGAGTACCTGAGTATCAAGGCTCAGGTGTGAATATCGCGAATTGGGGACAACGATGCGGAAGCAAGACGTACGGGGGCAGCGGCGCCTTCGACGGTGCTCACGACGGGCGCAGCGACAGATCCGACGGCGCCGACGAGGTCACCGACCGGGTTCGCAGGCGCAGATGCGGTCGAGTTGTCCTGGCGGGCGACCATGCCGGCGTTGTTGGCCTGGGGAGTTGGAGTAGCCACGGTAGCAGTCGAAGACTGTGTCGACATATATTGTCAGAAATCCCGTGCGTTTTGTGTGAGTATGCAGATGACCACTCACGGTCTCGCTAGCAACGGCGTTCGCAAGGGACGAGGAGCCGGTCGAGGCAGCAGCCTGTGCGGAGGCGGGCGCGGTACCGTTAGCAGCAGCGGCTTGAGCAGGCGCGGTACCATCAGAACCGGCGACGGGCGCAGGCGTGTTGCCGCTGGAAGAGTTGGGCTGGGCGGGCGGCGCCACCGACGCAGTAGCTGCTTGAGCCTGAGCGGGCGAGGCCTGTCATCAAGGCGTGAGTGAGCAGGTAACATTATAGAAAACGCAGAGGTGTCAGACTCACGATGCTCGTGCTCGTGATGGTCACGGTGCTGGTGACCTGGGACGCTGCGGCGGCATCGGGGAGCTAATTGACAAGAAATAAGACACATATGAAAAGGGAAGTCACGACGAAGGAACGCACAGCGGAAGTCGTTGCGACCTGGCTCGACGCGGGAGAGGCCACAGCGGCGATCTACAACATTCTCCATAAATATCTGACGCAAAAACAGCAATAGCGGAAGGTGTACTGACGGGGCTCGCAACAGCGCTAGTAGAAGGCGCAACGGTGCTCGCGGCGGCATCAGCAACGCTGGCCGACGTCACGTCCCGGGCATACTGCAGAAAACGTCGGGACATGGATCAGTGAGATGCGTTTCTACTCGACTCACAACAGCGCCAACCTTCTTGGCGACCAAAGCCTGCGCACCTCAAAATCAGCAAAAACAAATCAACGGCAGGAAGAAACGGGAACATACCAACGAATCCTTGGTACCAACCTGCACGGGCAGAGCAGTGACCTGCGCGGAGAGCGCGAAGAGAGCCAGGGCGGCACAAGCACGGACGGGGGCCATTGTGGTGTGTGGTATGAGCGAAGTAACGGGGCAAAGAAGGACTTCAGCGGGTGGATTGGTGCGTAAAGACAGGGAAGGAACTGGTATGCGATACCAGATCGGAGAGGGCGAGGGGAGGCGGGAGGCGGGATGATGTCCTTCTGCTCTGCCCTCGAGCCTCTTTATACTTGTGCTGCAGGTCCTATGTCACACACCAATACCCTAGAAATTCGGATCTATTGAGCACCGACCACAGCCAGCCGCTCGCCCCCCGCCCCGCCAGCTCCACATTCGGACTTAGCGAGCAGCGTTGTGTCGCTCTCCGAGAATAGACGCACCACGGCGTGCTTCTTTGTGGAGTCGCCGCCTGACGACGACGACGGGCTCTTCACGACTTCACAGAGCGTGCGGGGCGGCGTCGCTGGTAAGACGTACGGGCGTGATCGGGCTGCTCCACGTCGTTGAGAGGCGAGCTGGAGTTGCGAGCGCGCCGACGCTCTCTTACGCAAAAGGTTGGGGCTTTCAGAGTCGGCAGTTTTCACGAATTTCTTGGCGGGTGATACGTTGGAGTCCCTCGGTTTTCGCTCTTCGGATTCGGTGCGGTCAGGCTGCGACGCAAGGTTCGCGTGCGGTGGAAGAGCAGATGCGTGGACAAATCCCGAGCAAGGCCGCGATCGCCAGAATTAGCAGGTGCGCGCGTAAATTACAGCTGAAGCTGGAGAGTAGCGTATCGAACGAATGCCGGGGCGTTGGGGTCGTAACTGGAATCGTCGAGGGGCCTACAGAACCACATGCTTCTTCCTCTTCGCCTGCACCCACCACCATCGCACCACAGAGAAGTACGCGCACAAGATGGCCGCGCACGCCACGATCACGATGCCGAATACGTAGAAGTGGACATCCCCGTTGGACGGCACGGTGATGTTGAGAGAGAAAAGACCTGCAATTCTGGTCAGCTTTCCATCCCCGACTTCAAACAGACTGTACGCACCGATGAAGGTCTGAGCTGGTAGCACTGCGACAGTGACAATGGATAGTATCATGATGGCCTTGTCGCTGTTAGATCGTCCCCGAAGGACGGTAACACGGAGGTTCGAAAGGTGCGTCGGGTGCGACTGGCTCAACATGCGTTCATAATGCGCGAGCGACTGCTGTAGGGTAATAATATGGTCTACGATATCACACGCATTAGAATGCGCATATAGCAAGGCCAAACTGCATACCTTGAACGTCACCCATATAAATGGCCAACTCATGATCTTCCTGGCCACCGTCGACTTGACCATATTCACCACCCGGCGTGAGGAGCCGCTTCCGGATGCGCGCGACCACCTCAGACTTCGTCGCCAGCACGCGAGCCAAAGACGTCACAAGGCGCCGCGTGCGAGCCATGCGTCTCAGAGCGGAGACATTGGCTGTCACGGCCGGTGCCTTCGCCTCTGCGTTTCGGCGGAACCGGAATGCCGCCATTGAGGATACGATGTAGTACCACAGCGCGCAGAACGAGATGGGGTATCTGAATCGAGGCATGGAGAAACGCAGTCGCCTGGTGCGGCGAGGAGAGGCGGCATCGATCTCCTTGGATAGTACCGAGGATTCCTCTTTCACAGTTGCCTCGCTGTCTGCTTTGCCTTTTTGCTCTCTCTTCAATCCGGATGGTACTGGCGGGCCGGCCTTCATGGGCGACTGCATAGACTCGGCTTCGGTATAGGAGAAGACGATGTCTTCGATGTTCACTATTTCTTTTTCGACGTCCTCCAAGAATGGGAAGAATGCGTCCACGACTGAATCGAGGATGCCGTGCGCAATCCATGCTGAATCGAGTGAATTTTTCGTCAGTACGGATAAAGAACGAGACGTCATACGACTTACACGAAGACATCGTTGCGCCTTTTTCTTGCAACAAAACCTTATTACGCACCCTATCTATGTGCTCTGCAGAGAATATCAACACATGTCATCGGTAGAGGTAAATCTAGATGCGTACCCGATATGTCCGAGAAGTGAAACTGATGAAAAGAGCGAATAAGCACAAAGGCAAGCGCATATATGCAGCAGAATTACTCACAGAACAGATGCCCTCCCGGAAGACGATTAGATATACATAAACCTCCCCCACTGTGCCTTCATCTCCAGATAACTTAAGCTCTCCGGTCGTATCAATAGAATTATCGAATGGCGTCCTCGTCTTGGCGGACTCTATGGCGCGAAATACGATAAAATGGTAGCCAAGTCTGGGGAACAGCTCCAGCTTCTCGCGAGGCTCTTGCTGGAGAATGTCCTCGAGTGTCAACGGATGCAGGTGAAGCAGCTACCAGAGGGATCGTATCACTGATTCAAACGAGAAAAGGGAAGGTCCGTTCAAGCTCACCTTCCCTATCGTCCGCATGTCCTCCCAAGTAGGACTCGCCACATCCAGCCACCACGCCTGTTGCGGCCCTCCACGGCTAGGGGTCCCGCCGGAGGACAAATCCGGCGACGGGGTCCCCGAGACCTCCCTAAACTTGCCCTTCCTCAATTTTGTCTGAATGGTATCGATATTACTTGGTAACATATAGTCCTGGTGCGGAAGAAATGGCGGGGGCACATCAGGATCCAAATAAGGCGCGGGTATCCGGGATTGCGAATGGTGCTGTGCGCGGCGGGCCATCCGTGAGGAGCGCTTGAGCGCGGCTTCTAGGTGGGATATAATCAGGGGCAGAGACGTCTTGCGCAGCGTGCGCTGCTCGTGGTTGTCGAATGAGGTTCCAAATGCTTTGGGGGAGCGCAGGGTCTTGGGAGACGGCGGCAGATACAGGGCAAACTCACGAGGAACATGGTGGCGCTCCTCACGAGCTTTGATGCGGGCGGCGACGTGCAGCTCGGAGCGAGCGCGCTGTTCGCTGTTGACAGTGCGTGCCTTCCGGCGCCGTGCGGTGGACTTGTTCGTGGTCCGGAACGAGGAACGGGTCGTAGATACTGAGGAATTGGAGCTCAGGGAAGACGTCGACCAATTTGCTCGTGCCCAGTGGGTAATAGCTCGTTCTACGACGCCAGCGATGGCGCCCAGGCGGCCGCCGACAAACGAGCTCGAGGAGGATGAGGAGGACGAGACCGACTCGGCCCTCTGTGGTCGAGCCACACTCGGAGGTGGCTCTCCGCGATAAATATCATCGTCTTCATCTCCAAAGTCTCGAACAGAGATATGGTCGAGTTCGGGATCTGGGTGACGAACCGACTGGTCAACAAAAGAGACGGTTGGCTCGAGGTTTCGGGAAGGCATCGGTGCGATAGGGTCCAGACACCGAGGGCGAGTGCGAAGGAGGCGAGCTGACCAGTGTCACCCTCAACGGAGGTGATACGGCCATGAGATGTTCAACGGGCCATGCAGAGCTCAGTACTTGGAGGGAGTTGTATGGGTCGACGTAAGGGACCCGCCCCAGTTTTCGTTCCTTCCCACACTCCTTACCCCACCCACGTGCCTCTCGAGCGAATCCGCCTCCTTCCATTTCCATGGCTTCAAATGCAGGATAGGAGGCGCGAAAAAAATGTGCACGCAGATGTAATGGAAGGAAAACAAGAGCATCACGCCCGTGCGTGGTGTTTCATTCAATTTGCTTTCCGCCTCTTCCTACTCGGTCCCTCATCTTGGCCAAAACTACGCCGCTTGGCAGAACCACCTTCTGGTCTCCCAACCGAAGACCGAGGGAACGGCCTCGATTTCGTCTCCTTTTGACTCATCTTCTTCTGCTTCCTCTCGATTGCCCTCTTGACCGCCCCCTTGCCGCCCCGTGCTGCCACAGCTTCGTATCTTGCCTTCACGAGCAGCTTCTTCTTCTCAGCTATTTCGCGTGCATCAGTATAAACGCCACATGCCAAGGAAATTCAACTCACCATCTTTCATCCAGTACGACTGCTTTCCTTGTTGCCGCTTCTCCTTCTCTTCACGCGCGGCGCGGCGTAGCGCATCGTGCTCAGCACGTTCCCTCCTCTCCTTATTAACAATACTCTCCGCACGCTTGACAGCGAGTTCCAAACGCTCGACTTCCCTCTCTCGCGCTTCACGAAGGTTTCCGGGCGACGACGCCAGTAATTTCCGCGCCCGCTTCAGATTGTCGCGCAGCGTCTTCAGCTCCGTCTCATGCATTTCGAAAAGGAAGCCGTATTGGTTTTGGAATCTTGTGGGATCATACTCGCCGGCGAGAGACATGAATCGCGGATCCCGGACTTCCTGTAGTAATAAGTGAGAAACGGGTGAGTATTTTTCGGAGTGGAAACTCATACCATCTTCGGTACCTCCACCACGGTCCTTCTACGCGAGACTGTTCGTTTTGAAGTCACTTCGGTCGGACTAGGGTTAATAGTTCATATGAGCGCAGTCCCGCTAGATTATGCGTGTCACATACGCATGTTTATTTGACCTCTTAGGAGGTCGTTTCTTTTCGCGCTCTTTGTCTTCCTTCGTATGGGTATCCAGTCGGACTCGAGAGCTCGACGGCTCCCGCTCGCTCCCAGACTCCTCGTCCTGAGAGTCATCACCTTCAGAATCCGTGTCTGCTACAGTTTGAGCCAAGGCCCGCTGCGCCTTCCGCAGAGCACCGAAGGGTAACGAGGATAAGCCTGGAACACAAGTCAGCGCCGAACGATATAAGACGGGCCCATCGTAACGCACTTTCCCGCAAGGAATCCTATGCATCTTGTCAGTGATATCCGAGACGAGGCACCCAAATAACGTACCATATCATTTGCCTTCTTCGCGGGAACAGCGTCCGCCTCTTCTTCTTCTTCCTCCTCCTCCGCCTCCTCCTCCAACTCCTCTTCGTCCACCCACTGCGCCACCCTCGGTGCGTCCGCATCGTTATCGTCTTCGCTCTCTTCCTCCAAATCCGTTACATGATGACCCAGAGATCCAGCCTCTCCTTCAGATCCAGTATCCTCTGCACTCGAGGATCGTTCTTCTTCCGACTCTGGAAGGGTGACCTTCTGGGCGCGTTTGCGTTGCCGAACCATCTTCGTTGATGCGTGGGACCCTGAAAGGATGGAGGGGGTAGGGAAGCAGGCTATCCCACTAGATTCTGGATTGTACGAAGAAGAGCAAACGCAGGCTCGAAAGCCGACGCGCCCACTGGTAAATCGCGTCGTCACGTGGCCCGGGATCTTTATTCATCTTTACTTTTTCTCCTGCAGGGTACTTACTTATCGCACGCATGTCGTGCGGATAAAAGGCTTCCAGTCAACAGCGACCCGGAGGAATCCTGAGATGAGACGCCTCGAGGAGGCAGATCCATTCAATACCACACACTCTATCGTCTACAACAACACTCAGACTACTTCCCCAACCGCATCTCCGCACCCGCATACAAGTCGAGTGCAGCGCAGAAGTCCCGCTCCGTAAACACCGAATACGGTTTCTGCACGCGCCGCGTTATGAACGACAGGAACGGCCACTTGAAGCCCACGAGATCATTATGACTGGGCGCAGAGATTCAGCTCACGTCGCCTTTGTGGGCTATACGGAGGGAAGGAACTCACTATATTTCACTCAGTCGAATCTGCCACGGCGGGAAGCCATAGAGCTCCAACGGAGTCCGCCGCCGCTTGCTCGGCGATAAATGGTGCACAACCATCAAGTCGGGCGGCGGGAACCCGTGGTCTCCTGCAGCACATTCAGCAACCGCTCCACGAACGTAACGCAATACGACAGAACGCCCACCTTCGACCAGGTCCTGCAAGTCGCTGACCGTCAGCTGGAACAGGTCTCCGTATTCCTGGTCGGCAGATTTCAGGAATGTCTCGTTGCGCCGGAGGGTAGTCGCCGCGGCTGCTATGGCAGGCTTGCCAGAGTCTCTTGAGATGAAGTGGAAGCTGAGCGTAGGTTCTTGGTTGACCGAGCCCTTTCCTGTGAAACAGTCAGCAGAGAAGTGATGATAGAATGTGGTGGTGCGCACGAGAGGCCCGACTGCGCTGCGATCCATGCCTGCTGGAGCTCTGCCTCCTGAGCTTTACAGTACTATTCTCGGCGCCCGACAGTCCAGATGCGACGACGGTCTCTGTGTCAGAGGCGCCGCTGAGGGGCGGTGTTGGGGAGTCAGGGTCGTCGGAGAGCGGAGGCGTGATGGGGTACGAGTTGTCCGACAGAAGCGTGTTGTCGTGGATAGGCCCGGGGAGCTGCAAGCGAGCGCGGACGGACGGGGTCCTCAGTATGCCTGTCGAAGCGACGAGCGAGATGAATGGAAGTTTTGAGTATTGGCACTGGACGGGGGACGCACCCTGGCGGTCATAGACTATAAGCTGCTTGACACCAACAGCGCGACACCAGGCCGCTGCTCCTTCTGCACACTGCATTAGCGAGTCTACAAGGTCTTCCGTGCATATCTTCTCCTCGTCGTACACCAGCAGAAGGCCAAGAACCGCAGGGATTTTGTTGCGGCGCGCGGCAAGGGGGCGGGGGCGGCTAGCGACGCGTCGTCGGAGGTACAGCAGGACGAGCACGAGCGAATAAAGAACGTGTATGAGTCGCAGGGCCAGCGACGAAGCTAGCCTGAACATCGACGGGTCAGGCGGGGGCGGAGGGGTCTACAAGGGCATTCGACGGGGTGGATGCGTTTTACGGGGCTGGGGGAAAGCATAATGGAATTGTCGCGTCAATCACGACGTACGTGGCAGTGACACAGCCGCGAATTTGCTGCCCAAAATTAGTATTGTAGTTTATGCACCCCTGCATGCAGTAGGTGTTTGCTGCATCCAGATGCATTGCAACCAGGACATTGACTTGCATGGTGGTGTGTATACGCACCCCAACGGCTCGTACTTTGTGAAAGTCATGCATGATCCATTCCTACATATATACAATGATGCACAATCTACATCTACGCCCCGCACGTACGACTGTCCGCAGCAGCATCGCAGAACGCAATTATAGCAGTGTGGGCTCATCCTGAATTCCCTTCTTGATCTTGAGCAGGATCGCTGTCTTCCAGTTGTCCAACTTGGTGACCTGATCGAACTCGACAACGGCACCAGTGTACATTTCGGGGTCGCCAGCTTCCACCGCTTCGACGAGCGCGCCGATGAACTTCGCTTCCCGCGTAGAGGAAAAGGTCGTGTCAAGCGTGCCGTATCGAGACAGGTTGCGCTTCGCTGTAACAGTATCCTGACCATTCGGGAAAAAATGAGCCCCTTACAGGGCAATGAAATGGCAACGGCACGACGCACCTGCATCGCCAGGCAGCACAGAAGTGCACGCAACCAGTACTCCTTCACGCTGTACTTGGTCAGTGCAGATCCGAGCGAGTGATCCGCGACCTGCTCGTAACGCGCAATCGCCGCCGGGTACTCCTCCAAATCCGCATGCAGATCCGCAGCGTCCTTGAAACACGCATTTGCGGTGCTGCAGAACGCAATCAGGGGAATTGGTCGCATTGGTCAAAATAGATGGCATCGAACGTACGCGATGGCGTCCTCCTGAGCATACCAATCGCCGGCGCGCTCGTAGCTTTCGCAGGCCCGGCGGAGATCATGCTGCTCCTGGAGGTAGATTTGCGCGATCTCCTTCTCCCGGTCGGCCGCCTGGCGGAAGCGGCCGCCCTGCGTGAAGTGCGTGATGGTCTGTGTCAACGCCTGGACAGCCACTGTGAGTGTGAGGCGGTTGAGCACTGTGGGCGGGAGAGACAGGACAGCTGCGCACGGTCTGGGAAGCCTCGCTTGTACGCTTTCGCAGCGTTCCACCATGCGTTCGCCGCGTCGTTGTTCTCCTTGCACTTCTCGCGGCACTCGGCTTCTCTGGCGAAGGCGTCCCCGGCCTCCTTGAAGAGCTTCTCGAGTTTGAAGGAGTTGGCGGCCTGCTGGTAGAGGTCGCCTGCTTCCTCGAAGCGAGTAGACGCGGAGGAGAACCAGCCGCCTGAGGCAGCGGCCTTCTTGTCGGCCTTCTCGAGAAGGGTCTGTGCAGGGGATTTGGCGGGCATAGGAGGAGGAGGGCAGTGGTAAGGGCAGTACTTGAGCTGAGCAACGGCGGGGCCGCGAGGTCGGGCTGTACGGTCACGGTCGGTGATGTCACTAATAAGTACTTAGGTACATATAATAAATCTATAATCTCCCAGATCGCCATCGCCGTCCGCCGTCTCTCCTCCTCTCAGGTCCAATGTCTGCACAACTCCCCGTCGAGAACATCTCCAAGTTCTCTGAGCTCCATCCTAAACCAAACCACATCAGGTTCCAGTATGGCACGGCTGGCTTTAGGACTCTGTGCGTCGCCTGTCCATGGACGAATGAACTGTATACTTACACCCTCTCCAGCGGTAATGTCCTGGACTCCGTTTTGTTCAGGGTCGGGATCCTAGCTGCCCTCAGGAGTAAGAGACTGGATGGAAAGACCATCGGCGTGATGGTGACCGCCTCTCACAACCCAGAGCACGTATGTTACTCTTCGCGCTCTAATGCCGGCCCACCGCTCACGTTCGGTCGTGCAGGACAACGGTGTCAAGCTGGTCGACCCTCGTGGAGAGATGCTCGAAGCCGCGTGGGAGGTCCATGCAACGTCTCTTGCTAATGCAGCTACTACCTCCGACTTCGTCGAGCAGCTGGAAGCACTGGTCCGGTCAGCTAAGATCGACCTCTCAAAGCCCGCGAGAGTCGTGTATGCTCGGGACACCCGTCCTTCAGGTCCTGCTCTCGTGGCTGCCCTCGAGGATGGCTTTAAGGCGATCGGTGCCGACGCCCGCAATGCCGGCGTCACAACGACGCCCATCCTTCACTACTTCGTACGCTCGATCAATACCAAAGGCACCAAAAACGAGTACGGTGAAGACTCCGAGGATGGCTACTTTACGAAGCTGAGCTCTGCATTCAAGAAGCTTGTTGTAAGCTCTCGTTGTTCAAACGATACATGGGTTTATTCTGAGTTCTGACGAATAACAGACCGGAAAGCCCCAGCTGCCGCCTCTCGTGGTCGACTGCGCCAACGGAGTCGGCGCAGAAGGAATCTCCAAAATATCCCCATACCTCGGCGAGAGCTTGACACTGATACCCCACAACACCGCCACGACCACCCCCGGCGCTCTGAACAACGCCTGCGGGGCAGACTACGTGAAGACGTCCCAGAAGCTGCCTCCTTCACTAGCGTCCGTTCTGAAGCCTGGCCAGCGGGCGTGCAGCCTCGACGGCGATGCGGACAGGCTAATCTACTATTACCTTGACGACCGAGGCCAGTTCCACATGCTCGACGGCGATAAGATAGCCGCTCTGGTAGCAGCATTCATCGTCGAGCTTGTCAAATCAGCCGGTCTTGAACGCGAGATCCAAGTCGGCGTTGTCCAGACCGCATATGCGAACGGCAGCTCAACGAAGTACTTGGCCGAGGTACGTTTGACACGTTTACCTGTCCACCACACAGTACCGAGTTGACCAACTGTCATCGCCTCAGCGCCTGCCAGTCCGCTGTGTGCCCACGGGTGTCAAGCACCTTCACCACGCCGCAGAGCACTTTGCTGTCGGCGTGTACTTCGAAGCCAACGGCCACGGCACCGTCCTCTTCTCGCCTGAGACGCAAGAAAAGCTCGAGTCCCACGAGCCGACGACCCCTGCGCAATCGACAGCGCTGAACCACCTCCTCAGCCTCACTCGCCTGATCAACCAGACCGTCGGCGATGCCATCTCAGACATGCTCCTCGTCGAGACGGTCCTCGCACACAAATCTTACTCTGGCCTGGAGTGGGACTCGCTTTACGTCGATCTCCCGAACCGACTCGTGAAAGTGGTCGTCGTCGACAGACATGCGTTCAAGACCGAGGACGCCGAGCGCCGACTAGTGAGCCCCAAGGGCCTGCAGGCGAAGATCGACGACCTCGTGAAGAGATACGACGGCGGTCGCTCTTTCGTGCGCCCTAGTGGCACCGAGGACGTCGTCCGGGTGTATGGAGAGGCAGTCATCAAATCCCAAGCGGACGGTATGTTCTTGCTACGCGAATGCTTATGTCCGATGGGTTCTGTGCTGACATTGTTGCAGAACTTGCGTTCCGTGTCGCTGGCCTTGTGTACGACGAGACCGGTGGTGACCCCGCGACGCGCCCGAAGGAGTTTATCTAGACGGAGCAGACAAGTCAACGCAGGGGAGTTGTAGGATGCAGTTTGTAACAAGTGTATACGTCGTAGTGCAGGAATAAATGTTGTTCCATGTTATCTCCGGGAGGTGCGAGGATGTTCTAGAGCGCCGAGGAGCCGGCGGGCGGGGAAAGCCGATTGTGCCGAGCACGCGAGATTTGACGTTATGATGGAGCAAGGCTGGCGCGCAACGAAGGTCAGCGAACACCTGCTCGCCGAGTCATGGTCTACATAGCTTTCATACAACACCGAGCATTGCTCTTGCTTTCGACCTCCACCATCCCTCGCTCATGTGCCGCTTGCTCATCTACAAGGGTACCTCGCCCGTGCAGCTCTCTCATGTGCGTTCGTTAGGCTCGTATGAGTCCTTGCATGTGCACTTACCATGTCTCGTGCAGCTCTTGACCAGGCCCTGCCATTCCATTATCAACCAGGCATTCGACTCGAGGCTCAGGGTAGACCTCAGGCGTCCGATTAACGGCGATGGCTTCGGTGTCGGTGCGTGTTTCCGGACTTTGGCAGCCTTCGGACCGGTATGAATGCTTTGTGCTCGCACAGGCTGGTACGACTCTGTGTACGACGAGGAATTGGGCGGCCAGCCCTGCATCTTCACGTCCGTGACACCGGTAAGGATCATCCATCTATGAAAAGAGGCCGTGCGTGCTGACGGCGGACTTAAGGCGTGGAACAACATCAACCTAACCCGCCTCGCGGAGAAGATCAAGTCGCCCCTTGTCTTGTGCGTAGCCCCGCCTCCTCTCCGAAGCATCCCTCCCTGACTTACACCGCTACTCTAGTGCCCACGTCCGCGCGACCACCGCCGGCTCGCTGTCGCTCGACAACTGCCACCCCTTCATCCACGGCAAGCTCATGGTACGTCCGTGCTCGCGTCTGAGCCGAATAGCGGTTGATTCTCGGGTGCGCGCAGTTCATGCACAATGGAAGCATCGAGGAGTTCCCCCGGATCAAGCGGCGGCTCCAGCAGCAGCTCCCTGACCATATCTTCAACGTCGTGAACGGCAATACCGATTCTGAGTGGTCGTTTGCGCTGTTCTTATCCAAGGTATGCTTCATCCGGTCGATCTTCCGAAATCGTCCGCTCATTGTATGCACAGCTGCCAGATGCGAACGCGGAGTCGTTCTCTCACCGCGTTCTGCAGAACGCTATGCTGGAGACGATTGCTACGCTGAACCAGCTGGCTGAAGATGCCGGTATCACTCAGGTATGCCCTCAGCGCTCTGTTTCTGCTGCAAAGGTGCTTACGCTTTCATGCCCTCTAGCCGAGCTTGATGAACTTCTGCGTTACGGACGGCGAGAGCGTCGTGGCGACCCGCTACATCTCTTCCCGTCACGATGAGGCTGCATCACTGGTATGCTTCATTGAATACTCTACTAGATTAACGATGCTAAGGCTTCCAACAGTGGTTCTCGTCTGGAACGACATTTAGTGAATACGCAGATGGTGGCCATTACAAGATGTCCAAGGCTGACAAGAGGGAGAACATCATCATGGTACGGCACCTCTATGCATTTCCTCGGCACTTCCTATCTCACATGTCGACAGGTGGCGAGCGAGCCTCTGACCTTCGAGAAAGGTACATATCTATCCATATTTTTTTGGCCGTGCAACTGACCTTTGTACCTCTTTTCAGCCGACTGGATGGAGATCAAGACGAACTACATGGTCGTCATCACCCCGAAGATGAACCTGCTCCAGATCCCCATCATTGACAAGTTCTACGTCCCACCCTCGGATCCTGAGTCGCAGTCGCGTGCCACGGATCTCGCAGCTGCCAAGGGCCTCTTGAACTCCCGCCGCACCATCCCGAATGCACCCCTTACCCCACCTTGATATCCCTCCAACATATTCCCCTTCTTGTAAAGTGTAAAATTCGTGTACCATCTCTGTTTTTTTCCTGGGACTTTCTAGTACTTGTTACGGATCGTATCGCATATTGCTAAAGGGCTCAGTCACCAGCGGGCCCGCATCATATTAGTTTTATTAGAGTAACCGCAATATCGATTATCTACTTCATAAAGTCATACCCCAATTCCCAATTCAGTGCCTTGGAGCGTTGACAGTATTTTTATGGAAAGGTGTCTGAGCTTTGGTGTCGATGAGACCGATGCGCGAGTGGCGCAGGAGTCACGGCCTTGAGGCGGGAGCAGCACGTTCCCAGAGGGTCTTTGTTTACATGTACTGGACAAGCACCATGACGGCTCCTTGAGCACAGCTGCGCCAGACTCGCCCTTCCACATCCTCTCCAGTCATTACACTCTTCGCGGCTCAGTCGTTGCGAGCCGCGTTCCAGCAGATTTCATGCCGACCCGGGCGAGTCTCCTATGGAGCGCCCTCACGAGCACCGCCAAGTGAGTCCCTAGCCCTACCCTCTGCGAAAGCACGCGCCGCCCACTCACCTACGCGTCTTTCTGCCCCACGCAGGCTCTCGAATTTCCTCCAGATCATCCTCTTCCTCCCCTTAACGCTCTCGACGCTCTCCAAACACGCGTTTCTCCTCCTCTCGCTGCTCATCTTCCTCGCGTCGCTCATTCACGGCACGCTCCTGCTCATCTGGGGCTCCGCGCTCCTGCCCGTGCTGCAGCTGCCCACGCAGGCGTTCCTGCTCCTCGTCTGCTTCAATGTGTTCTCGCAGACGGTCAGCCCGGTGCTGCTCAGCGCGGCCGAGTGGTGGGGCACGATCCTCACGCTCTCGAGCCCGATCTTTATCGTGTTTGAGAGCATGTCGAGCTTGCTGGTTGCGCAGAAGCTCGGGCAGCTCGGCAGGGAGCTCGTCAGTGAGGGCGAGGCGTATCAGTTTGGGCTGTTGATTGCGGCCGCGGCGGCGTATGTCACGTCGGCGTGGTGGATCGTCATTGTGCGTGCCCTCCATCCTTTGTTTTTTGCTCTTACGGCGTGTATACTAATGGGAAGTGCAGTCGTACCCGGCGGCGGCGATGTCGCCGCTCTCGTCCACCCTTCTGGGCGTGGCGTTGACCGCGTTTATTTTTCTTACTCTCATTGGCTTCGGCCTGCGACGCACGAATGTCATTGAGTCATCGGGGCTCGCGCTGTTCATCGCGTACAACGTCTGGCTCTGCGGATTCGACCAGCAGTCGTTCTCGGACCCCGCGTCGTCCTAGTACGTCCTGCTCTCCGTTGTCTCAAATTCATGACCTTATAGATGATGGTGATGGTACCAGTGCACCTCTGCTTCCCAATATCCTCCCGCATCTGCAGACGCTTATCAATTTCGTGACGAACACGCTCCCGAAACCCGTGTTGATCGCGCTGATTTACCGCCTTGCTATCTTGCTGGGTGCGGCGCAGATATTGCCGACTATTGGGGCGGATAGCTGGGAGACGGAGTATGGCGTGGATGATGGATGGGACGGCAGACCTGTAAGCTCTGTGCAACCCAATTTGATTATTGCTGACGATGGCCTCGTCTTCCCCAGACCTCAAAACTAACCCGCATCCTGCTGACGTACCGCCAATGTATCCTCGTTACAGTCTACTCACATCTCCTATGTAAGCACCCACTTCCCTCCTTCATCGCGTTGCAGGACTAAGGCGGTATCGAAGTACTCGACCATTCATCACAGGTGTGGTGGCGATGGATGAACATATTCTTCACGCTTGTCATCTGGAGCGTCGAGCTGCTCGTCAGCGGGGAGGACGACACCATCAACAAAGACTGGAAGGTCGAGTAGCGGACTCGCAGCGGGATCCTGATTCCTGGTGGTCTTCCTTGGATTATGTGACTTTAGTACCGGATGACATTCTAGTGATTCAGGGGTGATAGCTGCTGTGGTTGTCCCCCTTCGCGCAACGGCCCTCGCGCCGCTTGTAGACTAATGTTAGAATATGCAGGTATAGTTCCTGGATAAGTCGCCGGCGTCAGCACCACGTTATCGGCTCCCATTTCTCCAGGTAATTCACGCTCACTCACCACGACCCTCATCTACGGCGCATGATTCGACTTCCACGTCGCCTCCTCCTCCCGCTCGCCCTCATAGTACTCCCGCTTCCAAATCTGCACCTTCTCCTTGACCTCCTCCAGCAGGAGCTCGCACGCCGCGAATGCCTCGCGGCGGTGCGGGGACGACACCGCGATGACGATCGATGGCTGCCCGACCGGGACGCTGCCCAGCCGGTGGTGGATCGTGCATCGGAGCAGGGACGGGACACTCTGCCCCGCGGGGTGGTGCGCTGAGCGTTTGACGGACTGGTGTGCCGAGTGGATGATGTCTGCCATCGTCTTGAGTGCGAGCTTGGTGTAGGCCTGATACTCGAGCTTCGTCACTCCCTTCCCTATAGGAGGTGTCGTCGACACAGCGATGGCCTATGGTGTGAATAAAGCATATCTTCTACTGCATCGATACGTTCATACCTCGAAACGAGTTTCGCGTTGTCCCGATGAAGACTGCGGTTGCGCCGGCTGCATCGTCCGCGACCGACGCGACGATCTCCTCCGTGTTGAGCGGCGCATACGTGAGCACGCAGGAGCCCTCTGCAGTGTCCAAGCGGCCTTCAACGGACGCACTGTTCGTCGAGCTCATGCTTGATAAGATCGTACCCGGGCAGAGCGGCAGGCCTGCACATTATATGTAAGTACCATCCGGATGAGCGCCGCGACGCGTCCCGAGGCGCGTCGACGCTGCACGTGGTGCGAACTAGTATGATTGCTTGTCTGCAGCGCCCGAGTCTGCAGCCTCTCGAACCTGACCATCACCGCTGAAGTATGCTTCGCACATCCGTGCGGACCTTCGCAACCCAAGCGCGGGGTGCACACGGCCTCCCAGCGTCCCTCGCGCGCGCGCTGGACAACGATGCGCCCATCGACGTGCACCCCGAGGTCGAGGATGCGCTGCGCACGCGCAAGCCCATCGTGGCGCTCGAGACGACCATCATCACGCACGGCATGCCGTACCCCGCGAACCGCGACACCGCACAGAGCGTCGAGCGCAACGTGCGTTCGACGGGGGCCATCCCGGCGACGATTGGGCTGCTTGGGGGGCGGATCAAGATCGGGCTGGATGCGGGGCAGCTGGAGCATCTTGCGGATACAGAGGGTAATCCTGGGGCGGTGAAGCTGTCGAGGCGGGATCTTGGTGCTGCTATTGCGCTGAAAAAGGATGGGGGGACTACGTGCAGTACCACCCTTATACTTGCTGCTCTTGCTGGGATCAAGGTGCGGAATACCATCTTACTGGTTGCGAACTACTACTGATTCCGCAGTAGGTGTTTGCTACTGGAGGGTACGCTATGGCGTTCTAATCATAAGTCCGCAAGCTCATGACAGATATTATTTGACAGGCTAGGCGGTGTACACCGCGGAGGAGAGGCCTGTATGTGACACAGGTTGGTCGTCCTAACGTACTGAATCTCACACGCACCCGGAAGCCATGGATGTGTCCGCAGACTTGCACGAGCTGTCGAAGTGCCCAGTCGGCTTGGTGTCGGCCGGCGTGAAATCTATCTTGGATATCGGCAGGTCAGCGCTGACTCTATTCCTCCAAGTCGTATAGGAAGTTAACGCGTCGGTGTTTCGACAGGACATTGGAATATCTGGTACGTACCAGAATAAGTATACAGGATACTTGCTGGGTACCTACTGCGCTGTAGGAAACACTCGGCGTCCCGGTCGTCACATACGGTCCTACGAACGATTTCCCTGCTTTCTACAGCCGCAAGAGTGGATTCCATGTAAGTCACATTCAATGGCTTTTAGGAGCACCTCGTGAAATCAATTTCTGCGTCATGAAGAGCCCTTGGGTCGTCAACGACCCGCTAACTGCGGCAAATATTCTCCGTATGTCGATTCGCAGGCGTAACCTCCGTATAAAGCCTGACACTCCCCGTAGATTCCCAGCATCAATTGGGCATGCGGAATGGTGCACTCTTCGCAGCGCCAATCCCCGAGGCCTACGAAGCCGTCGGTCAGGACATCCAACGCGCAGTAGAGCAGGCGGTTCAAGAATCAGAGGCAAATGGCATGAGCAAACGCGGCAAGGAAGTCACGCCGTGGCTGCTGAACCGCGTGAAAGAGCTCACGCAAGGGCAGTCGCTGGCTAGCAGTACGTTGTCCTATCTTCCTACGACGGCTGAACGCGTGGATGGATGTCTTACGACTATTGCAGATATTGCGCTCATTGAGAACACCTCATTGATCGGAGGTCGGATAGCGGTGGAATATGCTCGAATGGCGAACGAGGGAAATTCGGAACAGTCGTTGTCTAGTGTAAGGAATTAAGTTTATCTATATCTTTCCCCAATGCAAATATCCATTTGGATCTCTCGTCTAGAAAGAAGCGCTATACTCAGGACTTAGCCTTCCGCCCGCATCAACCGCCCGTCCAACAGCGCCGGTACAGACGCAAGACGGCCCGGCTAAGCTGATGGTTATCGGTTCTGCTGCAGTCGATATCACAGCTCGTACAATCCCCTCGACTGGATCTGACCTGGACCGCGGACTGCACTCTACGTCGCCCGGGAGCGTCTCACTCTGCCTGGGCGGTGTCGGTAGGAACATGGCTGAAGCAGCACATCGTATCTTGGTATCCCAGTCACCGTCGCTGGCCTCTGCGGTCTCTCTGGTCTCGTCCGTCGGGAACGATTCGTTCGGTCGTCTGCTTGTGGATGAGACGAGACAAATGGGTATGCGGACTGACGGAATTGCGACCGTGGATTCTCACCGATCGGCTGTATGCAACATGGTCTTGGACGGCAGTGGGAATTTGATTGGAGGTGTTGCGGACATGGATGTTATCAAGTCTTTGGATAAAGAAAAGGTAGGCTGTATCCATACACCTTCATACACACTTCACTGAATTTATTTCGGGATAGGTGTTGGAACAGATAAAACGACGTTCACCGGCCCTCGTCGCCCTGGATGCAAACATATCCGGGGACCTCATGAGCGCTGTCGTAAAACACTGCGTCTCGAACAACATTCCAAGTATGTCCCCCACTGCTACCATCTACGATAACTAACCCGCCCCCCAGCCTTCTAGTCCGTATCCGCGTATCCCATCCTACTCTCCGATACTAACCTCCCACAGCGAGCCCACATCCGTCATCAAATCCACAACAATCCTCCCCGCCATCAGCGCCGCGCTCGACGCCTCCCCATCCTCCTCCTCCCAGTCACCCATCACGTTCGCCTCCCCAAATCTCCTCGAGCTCGTCGAACTCTACGCCAGCGCGCGCGACGTGCATGAGCTCACGAGCCACGCGCGGTGGTGGTCCACGATCGACACCTTCGCCATCGGCGCCGAGTTCCGCATGGCGCTCGAGCAGCTCGCGCGGCTCAGCGCCCTTGCCAATCCCCCCTCCACAGGCGAAGACAAGCGCACGCTGTCGTTCCTCACAGAGCAAGGCATCGCGCAGATGGCGATCAACCTCCTCCCGTTCTTCCAGCACATCGTCATCAAATGCGGCGCGCTCGGCGTAGTGCTCGTCATGCGCGTCCCCGGCGACACGTCCCCTTGGGCATCCGAACGCAGTAACCCGCGCCGCCGCTACATCGTCGCACATGGGCGGTCGGAGACGGTCGTGCTGAAGCACTTCCCCGCGCACGCGCTCGCGGGGGACGCAGTTGTCAACGTGACGGGAGCCGGGGACTCGCTCGTCGGGGCGCTGCTGGCGATGCTTACGCAGAACCCGAACTTGTTCCAGGATGAGAAGACGATGGATGAGGCGGTAGAGGTGGCACAGCGCGCTGCGATAGCGACGCTGGGGAGCGAACTGGCTGTATCGCCCAAGTTATCTATTAGGGGGTCGACTTAGTGGGTAGGGACAATAAGTAGTATATAACAATAATATATCCAAGTCCTTCTATGCTACGTCGCGGGTAACGGTCCGACTTTGACACGCAGGCTTGCCTGTCTGCGCTGTTCCTTGGTATTGACGACCTCCGCTCTACGCATAGCAAGCACTTTTTTCGCATAACGCGACTGAGCGAAATAATTGCTTCATGAGTACAACCAGTTTTGGGACTCAGTGGGCAGGAGACATCCTTACCTGGGCACCATGCTTGAGACGAGTAATGATTCCCGCCGCATCGCCCTTCGTCAGCGACTCCACCCTGTCCGGAAACGTCGCTTCCACAGCGCCGTCGACCCTCTTCAGCTCCTGCGCATGCATACCCCACCGCTTGCCTATAAAGGCCTTCTGCGACGGCGTAGCCGGGTCCCTCCGCCACTTTGCCGTCCGGAGCATCCTGCGCGATCATGTACATTTACCATGAGGACGCATCCGGAAGGAGAGACTCTCGACATGCAAGGGCCAGGGGGAAGACGTACCCTAGGGCTAAGGGACCCGGGACCACCTTGCTCGCGGCGTACGTGTCGCACCCGTGCACGGCGTCCGCGAGCGTTGCAGCCGTGAGGACGTTCCTGTTTGCCCGGAACGGCGACACCTTCATCGCCGCCGCCGTCCCGTAGTGGATCTGCGGCGCGAAGTGCGCGCGGAAGTGCACGTCGGGGTCTTCGTGTCGTACCAGGCGCGCGGGGACATGCAACATAGGACGTGGGTGATGTCAGTGCGTGCGTGGACGTGGAGACTCGAGGCATACTGTACGTACCGCCCGTGTCATCGTCGGCACCATTGCCACGACTCGGCTCGATGCGCAGATGCCCTTTCCCCATGCACTCGAGGACGTAGATGTCGTCGCCGCAGCTGACCCATGCGTTCCGGGAGAGCTGTGCGATGTGCTGCGAGCGGCGCGACGCGTGCCCGACCAGCGCGAACGGGTCTTCGTAGTCGATGTATGTCACCGATTTCGGCTCGTCGATGTCCGCTTGGGGGACGGACAGCGTGCCTTCTGCCTCGCTTGCATTTGCACGCGCCTCGAGTTCATCGATAGGGACGTCTGGAAGGGCAGGGGCTTCGTAAGTCTGCAGTAAGGTTGATGTGAAGAGCGGTAGTGGGTTACCATCTACGAGCTCCGAAGGGTTAAGCCCGAATAGTGTCGGCGTACATACGATGCCGGGGATGCGGTTGATTGTGTCCACGAAGTCGATGACCAGGCAGTCAGTCTTGCCGCTGTGTGGCGAGTTGCGCATGCCTCGACCGATCTGCAAACCAGGCCCGTCAGCGCTAGCAGGGATTGGATGCAAGGTAGGAAAGCGCCTCACGATCTGCGTGAACAGGTTGCGGGAGCGTGTGGGGCGCGCGACGATGACGCAGTCGATATTCGGTATGTCGGTGCCCTCTGTCAATATCCCTGTACCGTCATACCACGACGCGTGGTTCAGTTCAGTGACAACACAGGCTCAAGGGGATCCACGAACCGCAATTCACGAGGACGGGGAATTTTCCCTTCTTAAAGGCATTGACCAGGTCATGGCGCTCAGCTGCAGGTGTCCCTGAGTAGAGATACCGAGCGTCGAATCCTGCCGACCGGAAGACGGCCGTCAGCCGGCGTACGTGCGCAATATTCACGCAGAACACGAGCGTCGACTTCCGGTTCGCTAGCAACGACAAAAATTGAACATCAATACAAAATTCCTGTGAGCTGTGGAATAGCACTCACCAGCCTTATCCATCCACGTCTGCACAACCAAATTATTGATCGTATCCGTATTGATAACATGCGCCAAGCTTGACGCATTGAAGTCGCCCGTGCGCGCGCTGACCGTCACTTGCTTGAGATTGAGGTCCGCCTTGACGGTCGTGAAGCGCACATTGCAGAGCCTTCGCATATGCATCATATATTTCGCACTCAGTACACCACCGGGGGCGAAAACGGAAAATTTACCATTGCTCTTTGACCATGTGCAGAAAGTCCTGGTGGTACACTATCCGCTGGAATACGGACCCCAAGGCGAGGCCGTCATGCCGGCTGAACGTCGCTGAGAACCCAATAATGGGTATATGTCGCGACACCGGCGTGGGCACCTTCTCCGTGCCGGTAGGTTCGTCTGCGTCGGGGCTTTGGATGTCTGGCTCGAAGTACGACAATATGCGCCGGTATCTGTAAGGGTGAACAGTCAATGAGCATGAGCGCATTCACGAAGCAGCAAGCAACGTACGACGGTGCAGCAGCATGATGCGCCTCGTCAATAATAATAGCCTTCAACCACCTCGGGTCGAACTTCATCAGCCTCTCGCGCTGCAGGAGGGTCTGATACGTCGCAACGGTGCTAGAAACACGCCACAAACGCTGAGCACCACGAACACACCAGCGGCAATAATATGAATATGAATAAAAACATACACATCCGCCGTCCCCGTCGCCCGATGCCTTGCCCCCTGCTCAATCTCCACACTCCAATCCGGGCGTATCGTGCGCGCCTGACTCGCAGCCTGGCGCGCAAGCTCGACGCTATTCACGACGACGAGCGCGCGTGTGGCCTCCGAGCCCGGTTCGCCCTCGGGATCAGAGTCCACTGAGCGAATCTGCGAGAGCAATGAGATGAAGACGGCTGTCTTGCCCGAACCTGTGGGCAGAGACACGCCTATGCGTGTGGATCCTTCTTTCAATGCATCGAGGCAGGCTGTGAGGCACGATTCCTGGTAGGGCCGGAGGACGAGGTTGCTAGTCGCTGTTGTTGCTGTTGTTGAGCGATATCTAAACTGAAGGCGAGAAAAAGAGAGAATACGGAGAGCCCTCGAAGACGGCCATAACATGGATCCAGAGGTGAAGCACGTCCGGTTCAGCTGGATCTCATACGAAGCAACTCCGAGTCAGATCCGCCTTGCCCTCGATCCACGATCTCGTCTCCTGCTGCTCTGGACTTTTGGCGACCGCGGCAGAACACCTTCGAATCGAGACTTCGAACACCTTCTCATTTGATTTGCCATTGAAGCACTCATTCACAAGATCCAGATCAAAGCGATTCGATAGAGGACTAACTGCTCTAACCCAGGGGTGTATATGAAGTATAGCAATAACGGGAGATATAATCAAGGGTCTATTCGAAAGCCATGACGTGGATGATACGGAAAATAAAAAATGCAATGGCCGACACTCAAGACTCCCTCTGACATCTACGCATCCGTCTAGGCATTTAGCCAGAGCCTGAAAGCCAATACAATCAACTACTGTTCGACGAAGCAGAAAATAAAGGAACGTACCACCGGAGTAGACCTTGCCGAACATGACCTCCTGGAGCTTGTCGTAGAGCGACAGGACACCAGCACCAGCGACACCACGGAGGATGTTAGCACCAGCACCCTTGAAGAGCGACTTAACGCCCTCCTTGGCGATGATCTGATGAATTCTTTTAGAATCTGTTGCCAAGGTAATTGACGCAGGACACGTACCTGGGAGCCAGCATCGAACATGGACTTGTAGTGGACAGCAGCACCGGAAGTCATCATCATGCGACGACGGATAGTGTCAAGAGGGTAAGAAGCGAGACCAGCACCGATGGTAACACCCCAGCCGAGGAAGAAGGAAGCCAAGAACGAGCCCTGGAGAGCACCGACGAGGACGACGGGCTCTGCAATGCACCGTCAGCAACCTAAACAGCAGCCCCATAAGGTAATAAAACGTACTGAGGGAGTCGTAGACACCGAAGTAGAGACCACGGTAGACGATGATACCGACAACCGAGGGGACGAATCCACGGTAGAGACCGGCAATACCGTCGGCGGCGAGGGTCTTCCTGTAGACATCAACGAGACCGTTGAACTGGCGGGCTCCTCCACCCTTGGTCGACTTGGCGTCGTTCGCGAGACGCGTACGGGCGTAGTCGAGGGAGTAGACGAAGAGGAGGGAAGAGGCACCAGCAGCACCACCAGAGGCGACGTTGCCAGCGAACCACTTCCAGTAGCCCTCGTTCTTCTTGTAGCCGAAGAGGGACTTGAAGTAGTCCTCTGCGAAGTGATGGGGCGGTCAGAAATTGCCACGTCACCGATAAGACAGTAAACGCACTGAAGGCAAAGTTCAACGCCTGCGTGGGGAAGTAACGGAGGACGTTGGCGGTGTTACCACGCCAGAGAGAGAGCAGACCCTCGTCCTTGTAGGTACGAGAGAAGCAATCGACGACACCCTTGTAGGGGTGCGAGAGACGACCCTGCTTGATCTAGATGAAAGAAGCATATCGTCAGATATGAAAGAAGTCGCGTCGCGGGAAGACGCGTACCATCTCGTCCTGGTTCTGCACCAAGAGCTTGATACGCTCAATGGGCGCAGCAGACGTCTTGGCGACAGCCTATACACGGAAAACACATTCAGTGGAAAGCCCAAGCAGAAAGGAAGACGCGACACGTACGGCGGAGACACCACCCATCATGAAGTCAACTGTAATCGTGCCAGGTCAGCAACCAATCCCACGTCGCGAAACAGCAGCAGCCCGCCGCAACGGGCATACGGAGTACGCACTGGCAAACTCCTTAGGAGTCTTGCTCTTCTTGACGTCGGCCATTTTTTGGAAGGAGGGAAGGGAGGAGGAAACGGAGTGGTGATGGGAGAGGGAAAGATGCAGAGGCGCAGAAAAAAGTTTGCGGGCACATAAAGGCCACGGGCAATTCCGAATTCTCCCTAACTCCGCTCAACGCGGGGCGCTGATTGGCTCGGCCGGAAGGTGAGCCTCCAGCAACGCCCGGGTGACTTTTCAGAGGATTGCTGTGCTCTCGTGCGCTGTCAACTGTTCCGGGAGTTGTTGCCGGTCCATCCCCAGGCACATTGCGCTCGCTCCGAGCCTCGTGTCGTCGTTTTACACCATCCCAAGAAAGATTGCTCGAAAACATTAGCGCGACATGTACATGTATCTACTACAGTGGTCCCGAATAATACACCAGTGCTCTACCAATAAAACCTACGACTTCCAGCGTGACGTTGCGTCTTCAGCTGTCGTATACGGGTCAGACGTGCGCCGATACGGGTCTGATTTAGGGCGGGCCGCGGGGTTGAGGGTCGAGGGCGGATAGAATGGCATGAGATAGGGCGTTGCATACGGCGAGTGGGGATATGTCGGGGGGACTGGAGGGGAATGGGGCTGGGGGAGATTGCCGTTCAAACGATACGGTCTTGCGCCAGTATTACTACCACTAGCGGAGGAGGCAGAGGTAGAAGTGTCGACATTACCGTTGACGCTTCGCATTACTGCATTCGCTGGTGGCCCCTCCACACGCGACTTCTTCCATATCTGCTCCGTCGGCGACGGCATGTCTGCAGCCTTCCTCTTCGCCCCAGCCACCGCTGCCTGATATTCCTCCTCGTCGGAGTCAAGAGTCAGGTCGATGACCTGTGACTCCGGAGGCCCGGACTGAACCGACGATCCGGCGCGCCAGGACGGGGAAAGTTCCCTTTTCACGCGCCCCTCGTCGTCGTCTTCATCGTCCGAGTCGAGTTCGAAAACCTCCACATCCTTCGCCTTTTGACTGCTTGTGCCGTTGACCGCCGAGCTTGGGGATCGTGGAGTTGGAGGAGCTCGAGCTACTTCAGCAGGATCTACCGCGGGTTTATGGGCGGCTTTCCAAGCCGCGGACCCGAACTTGTTGTCGGACGAATGCCATTCGCCGTCGGCCTCCACCATGACGTCTTCAACGCTCTCTGGAGTGACCTTCAAAATCTCCTCAAAATACCTGGCCGATTCCCAGTCAGCGGGCGCATCAGATTGACCATGAAAGAAATGCCAACCCATCAACAAACAAATCATCATAACTCAGAACTTTCTCGCATATAGGGCAGGTCCATGTTGTGGTTTGTTCATTGATACAGAGCCACGACATCGCATCGAAACATTGTGGATGTACGCAATGTATCGAGCGGCAAGGTGTCGTTATGCGTATGTAACTCAGCTAGTAGCAATCAGAGTATGAGTCACGAAAATGTCACAAAAATCGACAAGACGTACTGGGCATTTCAATGACATCTTCTGAGGCCCTGCGACAATTTCGTCGTCGTCTGACACGGATTGTTTCACTGAAAAGCTGCATAAGTTGGGACGTCATATATCAGACGCATATACACACTTTTCGCGAGAATCTCCGTGCTGCTCTTGTACTTCCCCTTCTTCAGGGCATCGATTAGTTGATCAGTACTCGTCACTCGGACGAGCATGACAGCCATATAGTACTTCTTCCATAGGTTATCAGCAACATTTGACAAACATCACATCGCAAGCTACTTACCTTTGGTGGTGGCGGGGCCTGATTGTTGTTCGTCTGGCTGTTCACATACACCATCTCAACTCTATTCTGCCCCGCATGCCTCACATTCTTTCCGATATCGGCTGGTGGCGCGGTACCGGGCTTCTTCTTCAGGCCTTTCATGTTGGCCGAGATCTGGATCTGGTTGACGCGGACTTCACATGTCGGGGGGAACTCGATTGGACATTGGTTTGAGGATGCGCGGAAGATGCCTGGTCCCATCGTGTAGTATGACGACGACGTGCAGTACAAACGAAGCTGGTATTTGGGGCTGTGCTAGATGAGAACCCGATTACACAGGTTGACGGATATTGGGAAGACGGACCTAGTCGATGTCAGTTTGGTTATTTGATCCTGGTTCAAGGTGAATAACACCACCGATTGGCGACGGTCGAGCGAGCTGGACGATTCTTCGGCACAAAGGGATTAACATACAATGTCAGGGAGGAGCAAGCGACTTCAGTACCAGGGCATTCAACCA
The DNA here is from genome assembly GCA_002286715.1 of Dentipellis sp. KUC8613. Lineage (NCBI taxonomy): Eukaryota > Fungi > Basidiomycota > Agaricomycetes > Russulales > Hericiaceae > Dentipellis > Dentipellis sp. KUC8613. Next base: position 421,423 of record NSJX01000012.1, read on the forward strand.
CATTCGACACCACCTGCTCGACATGGTAGAAAGGAGACGGTTTGAAAGTAATAGCTAAAGTGCGGATGAGTAACACCCGTGGGGAAACCAAAGTCAATCGTACCCTGCGATCCAGAGGTGTGCATGCTGGTACTTGCAGCTGTGACTGGTCCTGGTCTTCTGGGAACCGAGTACACGTCGTATCGTGGGACGGCGGAATTGACCACGCTCGTGCTCGCATAGGGTGCATTTGTGGCAGCGCTCGCGAATGGGGCGGAATGCATGGCCGCAGCGCCCGCGTGCCCACTAGAGGTGTACCTAACATCGTCAAAGATGTGAGCAAAGTTCCTGCGCCGACTCATGGCGAGTGTCGAGCAGCAGCAGCAGAGTGCAGGACAAAGAAAGCAGACAAGAAGGGGTGTGCCACAACACACATGTCCATGCTGCTGATTGAATAACAGATAGAAGCGGAACTCACATGCCCGAGTTCCGCACCTGGTAGAAGACCGCCCTCGCCTGATTCCACTTATCCACGTTATTAGCCACCCTCCAGTCGTCAATAGTCTTGGTAATGCGGTCGATAAGCTCCTGTTTCTTTCCGGTCTTGGAGATGAGAGCCCAGCACGAGTCGTTGAGTCCTCCGATGATTTGTTGCAGGCGGGCTACGGTATTGTGCCGAACGCTGGCCTTGAGACTCTGCGAAAAAGGGGCAAACGGTGAGGGTGTCGCGGCGGGAGGACGAAAGGATGTTGCGCACTTCAAAATCGGCCCAAGGGTCTGTGGAAGCCATGGTGGAAGGAGATATGCAACAAAACGACTCCAAACAGGCCGAGGCAGCAGCAGGCTCTCCTGTGCGCACAAACCCCGCGCACGTGAGCGCCCTTCCCACGCTCTTCTTCGCGTCCGACCCGTTGTCGATTGCCGCCGTCGCGTTCAGCTTTAGCAAGTACCATGTCTACCCCAGCAGAAGAGTACGACAAACTCACCCCCGAGCAGCGCGAGGCGAAGGACAAGGAAGATCGCGCGCGCGAGGCCGCCGAGCAGGCTGGTAGGCGCCGCCCTTCATTCTCCGCGAACTTACTGTAACTGTACCGTAGCACTCCCCTACACCTGGAAGCAGGAGCTGCACGAGGTCGACGTCCGGGTTCCTGTGCCTAAAGGCACCCGCGCGCGGGACCTGCAGGTTGTGATCGCAAAGACGAAGCTCAGCGTCGGCCTGAAGGGCAAGGAGCCGATCATGGCTGGCGAACTGTGCAAAGAGATCAAGCTCGATGACAGTACATGGACGCTTGGTGTGTCGCCCTCCCCGCGTGCGTGACCCCCCTGCATCCACTTACTCACGGCGCACGGTGCAGAGGACCAGGAGTTCGTCGATATCCACCTCGAGAAGGTGAACAAGCAGGAGTGGTGGGAGAACGTCCTGAAGCACCACCCGAAGATCGACACCACGAAGATCAACCCGGAGAACAGCAAGCTCAGCGACCTGGACGGTGAGACTAGGTAAGGATTCCATTACATCCTTATATGACGATTCTGAATGCATTGCCGCCGGCAGGGGTATGGTGGAGAAAATGATGGTGAGTGCATTCTCTACATGACGTATTTCCCCATGCTAATGTAGAGTTGTCCAGTTCGATAACCAGCAGAGGGTGAGTTACGTTTTTTGATCGAGTTGTCTCACTGTCCACTCACTCGGCATTAGCAAATGGGAAAACCGATCTCTGATGAACTCCAGAAGCAGGAGGTAAGAAAACAGCACGCTCGCCCAATGCGGCACCGCTGACTCTCTTTCGCGTTATATAGGCGTTGAAGAAGTTCCAGGCTGCGCATCCTGAGCTCGACTTCTCAAACGCCAAGATCTCATGAAGCAGTAACTAGCGCAATGTAGCAGTCAAGAAACTCAGTGTAGCAATCTACCTGTATTTTTGTGCGTTCAGACCTCCGAAGTTCGCAGTCAACAATATCACTCTGTATCTTTCGTCGCCGACACACCCGTCGTATTGCTATTAAAGGCTGAACGGAATGTAATTATACTTTTCTGCGCTTGCCTAGGCTCTCGCCGGTCATGGCGCTTTTTCGCTTCACGCTGGCCACGAGGCTCTGCAAGCTCTGCCCAGCAGGGGCATCTGCTTGTTTTGGCTCGTCTGCTCCAACGCGATCGCCTTGGTTCTGGCGTTGACGTTTTGACCGCTCCTCCAGCAGCGCTGCCATGGATTTCGTTTTCTTAAAGCTATGAACGCATGTATGGTCAGCCTAGGCGGCATATAGAGAAAGATCGGGTAGACGTACTGAGGATTACTAGGATCTATTGCGAAATTGTAGTCCTCGTGCAGCGCCTTGAACCGCTCGTCCTTCACATTGATCGTGAAGTCCTCCTGCAGCTCGTTCTCTCCCTCAGCTTCCGCCCTCTTACCCTTCTTTCCTTTCTTCTTCCCCTTCTCCGCCTTCAGCACGGCCTTCATATTGAAGTGCTTAGGCTCCTTGCCCGGCTCGTCCGCACCGAGCAACAACGACAGCTCGTCCTGCGTAGCCTCGACCCGCGCGGGCGCTTCCTCGCGTTGACTCTTCCTCTTCTTCTCCTTCTCGCCCTTCTTCCCCTTCTTCTTCACAGGCACAGCCAGACTCTCACTTCCACTCCCCTCGCTCTCGCTCTCGCCGAAGAACTCATCCTTCTCCACACTCTTCTCTTTCTCCTTGACCTCCGTCTTCTTCCCCTTCTCCTTCGCCTCCTCCTTCCGCCTCTGCCGCTTCTCCTTCATCTTCCTCTGATACGCCTCCAGCGTCGTCTCGTCCCCATCATTCTTCGCACCACTCAGCGCAGGCATGAACGTCACCTCCATATCCACGTCGTCCTCATCGCCGCCACGATGATCGCCGTCTCCCCACCCCTCTGGCACATCGTCACCACCACTAAGGAGCAGCGCGCGCAGCTGCTCGCGTTTTGCTTTTGCGGACTTGCCCTGCTTGGCGTCGTCGGCACCGGCGTCGGACTCGGAGTCGGACGACGCGATGTACGCGCGGAAGTCGTTCTCCTCCATCTCCTTGCGCGAGAGCGTGCGCCGTGTGATTTTGTTGCGTTCCGGGTCGTCTTGGTCCCATGTGAGCTTGACGCGCGAGTGTCGGAGTGCCTGTGCGGGTGGAAGGTCAATACTTGATTCAGAGGGTGGACAAGCGTAAGTGAGCGTACGTCGGTGACGAAGTCGATGCCCTTGTAGTCTGCACCTACGCCCGTCGATTCGTCTCTGTTAAAATTATGAGCAACGGTATAGGCCGAGGGAGGGCTGAGAACTCACCGAGGGTCGTCGTCGAATGTCATTTCGTCGGGAACGAAGCTCAGGTCGAACACGTTCGCCGAGCGTTCCAGCTCTGTGCCCTGGAGCTCAGAGTATAAGTACGCCCCGGTCTCTGCGGTGTCGCATTCTACGATCGCATAGTAATACCTGCATGATGTCAGAGAATGTCAGTATTACAAGAAAGATGCACGCACCGTAACCGTTCAAGTTGATACTGCCTAAGAGCATCCTCATCGTACTCGCCCTCCGCTCCAGTCTCATACAGATCCGCCGCATCGAGATCCTCCTCTTCCTCATCCGCCGCAGGTTTCTTCTTAAACACATCCACCGGCGGGCCCTCGCGCTCCTCCTTCTCCATTCTCTCTTTGCCAAACTGGCTGGGGTACACGCGAACGCTGAGCACCTTCCCGCGCACCGCGGGCGCAGACTTCGACGAGGCGGACGGGGAGACGACGGACGAGAAGATTTTGTAGAGGTGCACGGCGCGGACGTGGTCCCAGTCGAGATTGACGACGGCAAGCCTGCGCGTAGGAGGGACATCCGGTTTTTCTTCCTCTTCCTCTTCGTCTGCGTTTTTCGAGTATGCGGCAGCCTGCGCGTCGAGGTCGGAGAAATTGTCTTCATCCAAGTCGATCTCGTCGTCCGCGCGGACATGTATTGGCTTCGACTTGGCTGCGCCAAGCGTGACCACGCCGTCGTCGTCTTCATCGCTTTCCTCCACAGGAGCCTGCGCCTCCTCGTCCTCCTCATCAGAGGACTCAAGCAAGGCCTCACCGCGGGCATAATCAGGGCCGGCTTGCGGTTCCTCAGCGCCTTCTACGCGGTAAAAGCGGCGCAGGTTGTCGCTCTCATGCGTATCCGACAAGGCACGGCCATATTTGTCTACACGGCCTGGGAGGCATCAAAATAGATTGCAGGGGCGCACAGAGCAAATAACATACCACTGCGCTTGGACTTGGACTTCGCGGCGGGTTCGAGGACGGAGCTGAAGCGGCTGTCGAGGACGACCTTGTTCGCGTGTTTTTTGGGCCTCCTGAAGCGGGGATCCGACTTGAGACGGGCGAATCGAGGGTCGGACATGGCGGCAGAGACCAAGGCGGCGCACCGGTGCAGGGACGGGGAGCCAATCAGCGAGCAGAGCGCCGAAATTCTGATGACACATCGCCCTGGCAACCTCACTCGCCGCCTCATAACCGCGCTCATCACGAGCACGGCCGCCCACTTGCTTGCTCTCGCCCCCTTCTCGTCAGTAGTCCCTCTCTCCCCTCTCCTCTTTTGTTTTTTGTTTACGCTGACCTTGCGTTTCCAGCTTTCTTTCGCCGTTCATCTTACCCCATTTCAGGTCGCAGCGCGTCCTTTCGTTCCTTCCTTCAGCCTAGACCGGTACCCCTGCCTTTTCGTTTCGACCCTTCTTTCGCCATCGCTTTCGCCATGTTCGCAGCTCGCATCTCGTCCCTCGCCGCCCTCGCGGTCCTCCTCGTCAGCCAGGTCGCTGCCGCCCCCATGCCCATGCCCCTCAGGTTCCGTCTCGGTGTACGTGATCCATCTATCCTGAATATAAATTAAATATAAATGTACGCCGTTGACAGCATGGACTCGCCCAGCGCGAAGCCGCCCCGCTCGAGGTCATCCCCGCCTACATCCGGCGCGCGGACGTCAACACCCTCGCCGCGGAAATCGCCACGAAGTCGGACAACGGCAACCTCTCGCCCTACAAGCGCGCTGATGATGTCAACACGCTCGCGGCGGAGATCGCTACCAAGTCTGAGAATGGGAACCTCACGCCTTACAAGCGTGCGGACGACGTCAACACGCTTGCGGCGGAGATTGCTACGAAGTCGGAGAACGGCAACCTCACTCCGTACAAGCGCGACGACGTCAACACCCTCGCTGCCGAGATTGCTACGAAGTCGGAGAACGGCAACCTCACTCCGTACAAGCGCGACGACGTGAACACCCTCGCTGCTGAGATTGCCACGAAGTCCGAGAACGGCAATCTCACGCCTTACAAGCGTGCGGACGATGTCAACACCCTCGCCGCGGAAATCGCCACGAAGTCTGACAACGGCAACCTGACGCCTTACAGGCGCGCCGACGACGTCAACACCCTCGCGGCCGAGATTGCTACCAAGTCGGAGAATGGCAACCTGACGCCGTACAAGCGTGCGGACGACGTCAACACACTTGCGGCCGAGATCGCGACCAAATCCGACAATGGCAACCTCACACCCTACAAGCGTGCCGACGTGAACACCTTGGCCGCCGAGATTGCCACCAAGTCGGAGAACGGCAACCTTACGCCTTACTAGACGGTAAGCTTTCCTAGCCCCTCCGCTGTTCTTCGTATTGTGGACGCTATCCTGACCAACACAATAATGCAGACGGAGTCTCACGAGGTGCCAGAATTTCGACCATTCGTTTCGCGAGATTTTGGTGGAGGGAGGGATGAGGAGCGCGAACTTTTTTTCACCGTTCATATCAGTTCCACGTTTCGCTCGAAGCACGAGGCATTTCTTGCGCTGAAGGAAGCTGGTTTTTCTTTTTCTTTTTCAAATTCGTTCTTACCGTCGCTGTCTGCGCTGAGCCGCGGCACCGATACAAGTACTGCTAGCCGTTCTTTGTTTGCTGGGGAAATATGAATTGGCATTGAGAGTTGGGAAAGCATCTTAGCATCCTTGTGTGCGTGTGCGTGTGTGAAAATTCGAAAATATGAATTCAATCATGGATTCATCTCCCATATCGAAACAATATTCTGTGCAGCGGCTACGACCACTCTCCCCTCCAGCCCCATCTCCAACACCTGCACATCCCCCTTCTCGATGCCCGAGTCCTCCGGTTCTACGCCCCCGCCGACATTTTCATCTGCATCAAAATCCGTACTCAGCTCCCACCCCAACGTAGGTTGCCACTTGCCCCCCACGCCGCCTCCCCCATCTCCTCCATCACCCTCGTTTCCATTCCCACCCTGCTCCCCAGGTGGATCCGCATCCTCGAAGTCGCCCAGCCGGAACGGCGGCGGCGGGGGAGGCTGGAGGAGGCTGAGGTTGAGCATGCGCACGTCGGCGCGCACGGGGAGCAGCACGAGCGGGTCGTGCGTGTCGGTCGCGAAGTATTTGCATTGGAGCGAGGTTGGGGGGTACGGGAGCGGGACGGAGGTCATTACTCTGAATGATGCTGTGGGGAAGAAATTTCAATGGCGATCAGGGTTGCGATTGAGACGGATGGGGCTGGTCTTACCGCTCTCCTGATAATCCTGATATTCGATGGTAAGCAAGCATAGCCAGGAGGGATACAGGGCTAGGTGCGGCACTCACAGACGCGCATCCCCGCAGGATGGTCTGCGTCAACGGCTGGTTCGGCGGGAAGAACCGATTGAAACCTAGCCACCGCCAAACCTGCATCGTCCCCGGCTCCTCGTACAGATTGTTCTTCTCAATCGCATCCCTCAGCGGCTCGCGTATATCCCGGCACATCACCGCGGGCGCGCTGTGGCTCAGGAGGAGGTCCTGGCTTAGCCTGATGCGCACGGTATGCGCGTTCTGGATCAGGTCACAGCAGGAGTGTGGAATATCGCGGGTCATACCAGGAGATCGACATGACGCGCGCTTTGTGTACCACAGAACTACTGAACAACGGCTTGTCCTCCCGCGACAGCATGGTGCCCTCCAACGACGGCAGCCGCCAAATCTTGACGCATCTATCCAACTGCAGGCATGAACCCACCTAGTCAGCTCCTGCCTACGGCGGAACACCATCTACTTACACCACAAGTCGCAATTAGCGGATGCGTCGGATGGAACGACGCGCCGAGGACCGCAGCCTGGTGCCCGCCGCTCCGTCCGCCCACAAGCACGGCGACGCAGCGCCCAATGCCGGTCCCTTCCGGCTCGGTTGTGTGCAGGCCGTGTGCGGCGCCGGCGAGGCTGGGAGCGGGGTCCCGGGATGACCATGGAGGATTGTTGGGTTTTTGAATTGGCGTGCGGGTGAGGTCGTAGATGCGCGTTGTGCCGTCGCGCGAGGTCGTGCAGAAGAGGTAGGGGTGCCGTGGGTGGGTCGTGATGGACGTTATGGCCTGGAAAAAGGGGTCAGGATGCTGAAGGACTGGTACCTCATTTTACTTAAGGTGCATACTTTGCCGTGGCCGAGGAGACAGCCGACGAGCTTGTTTTGTTTGAGATGGAATATGTAGATGAGGCTCCCGGCGGTGTACACGATGAGCGGTTCGAAGAGATCACGCGTATTGAGTGCCCAGCATACACAGCTGACGGGTTCTACCTTCTCGTTCTTGCGCAATATTGTGTATCGGTACACAACCATCTGTGGCCCGGAGAAAAGAACAATACACGCACTTGCTTTTTCCTCGGAAGCCGGATGCGGCGAGCTGCTTTCGGGGAGTCCTGTAATGCCGAGACGACAACCACGGTGTCGGCAACTGCGAGCGCAAGCAGGCCATGGTAGCGCGCCGCCATCGCCTCCCAAGCTGGCTGGTGCTCGGGATCATCGAGTTGGCCGTCCCACAGCATCTTGAGGTCGTCGACGTCCCACGGAAACAGCGCCGCAGCACCAACATCATTCTTTACCTATTGAAAATGCTCGATAAAAACCTCAAAGAGCGAGGATGAAGACGAACATCAAGTTTGCGCGCAAGCGTAAACGGCGGCGGGTCATTGGGTCGTCTGTACCACGGAGAGGCCATGTGCGCCCGATTAGGCAAGCGGGTCCGGAGGGAGGACTCGGGCACGGGCGCCTCCGCGCGTCGACAACAGCTACATCCACACCCTCCCACTCGCCATGGCCGAACACACACCAGAGCCAGCACCCGCCCCCGCCGCCACCTTCGAAGAAAAGGCCCCCCTGCGCGCCGCCGCGACCGTCGGGCTCCAGGCTGGCATCGTCGGCGCCTTCGTCAGTGCCGTGCAAAACGCGCTTGGCTCCCACTCCCGCGGTGCAGCTGGCTTTCTCACCCGGAGCGGCGGCACCATTGGGTTCTTTGGTGCGTGCTGTGTTGTGTTAGCTATGTCTTGTAATTTCTGACTTTCGTTTGGTTCGCTTGGGGCGCTGTAGCCGCTATGGGCGCGACCTTTGCTGGAACCGAGGCTTTCGTGGCAAATCAGCGTCAGAAGAACGACCCTCTGAACGGCGTTGTGGGTGGTTGTGCGGCTGGTTTCCTCGCTGGTATCCGATGTACGTCGCCATTTCGCAACCACGTCTGCTATCGGAATTCACCTCGTATCCCTGCAGCACGCTCTTTACCGATGGCAGTCGCGTCGTGCGCGGTGATCGGGACGGCAGTGGGAGCATTCGACTACGGCGGCGAGACGCTCCAGGGCGACAGCGCGCACCTCACATTCGAGGAGAGGCGGAAGCGCTTCTTCAAGCAGCAACCGTCGGTCCACGAAGCCGGCAGCGACTCATAACCTGTCTCTAGTGGATCAGACCTTTTTGCAATGTAGAGACCCTATTATATCGCTTCCTGTGCTAGAGATGCGACAGCGACCATGGCCATGCAACGGCCCAATTCATACAGCTAATTATTGCTGTTTTCAGAAAAGTTGGCGGCGCGTCGAAATCGACGCGCGTCAGCAATCTTCCCGCGTGTATCTTCCAAGCCTCATAGCACCACAACGAGCCATCGGATTCGAATGAAAATAATATGTCTGAGATCGCGTTGACGAGGGCTTTTGCGCCCCACCATTTTCAAGCAAATCCGTTGAGAATTGAGAGAGAACTGTAAAGGCCGCGTAAAAATGCATATTTCGCTATAGGAGGCTTTACTAGGACACTACAGACTTTGGGGGAGTCGTAAAAATGGCCGGGGGTATTGTTAGTTGTGCGCCCCATCGAAAATTTGGCAGAATTCAGTGTAGAAATGAGTGAGCAGCTGCAGTGTCGAGGTTGCAGGGCTGCTGTCACGGTCAGACTTCGCTTTGCTCCCTGTAATTCATAAGCAAGACACCCCCGCATAGCTGGGCCTGCTGCGACGTCTGAAAGCATTCACAATTCGCTGGATGGTCCGTTCCGAGCAACCTGTAAGCTTTGCAATAGCACCGACATTGAGGGTTAGGGCAATGATGAGTATGGCTTCCCGAAGGTCATTGGAGAGTCGTCTCCCACGGACCATGGTGGAGAATGGAATCACAAATGTCCAGATGAGCCACGCATATGTGACAGGGCTATTCAAATGGTCTTCGTGACACCAGCCCATGCAATGCGGACACTGTGCGGGGAACCCCGACACGGCAGCTGCTCACTCATTTCTGCATCGAATTCCGCCAAATTTTCGATGGGGCGCACAACTAACAATACCCCCGGCCATTTTTACGACTCCCCCAAAGTCTGTAGTGTCCTAGTAAAGCCTCCTATAGCGAAATATGCATTTTTACGCGGCCTTTACAGTTCTCTCTCAATTCTCAACGGATTTGCTTGAAAATGGTGGGGCGCAAAAGCCCTCGTCAACGCGATCTCAGACATATTATTTTCATTCGAATCCGATGGTTCGTTGTGGTGCTATGAGGCTCGGAAGATACACGCGGGAAGATTGCTGAGGCGCGTCGATTTCGACGCGCCGCCAACTTTTCTGAAAACAGCAATAACAGAGCTGCCACTACGGCATAGGGTGTCTAGTGATACAACTGCTCTCAGCGACTCATGAGGCGATCGTTTTCAAGGGCCAACGTTCGGGTTGGGAACACCTGCGTTCTCTGCAGGCCGGCATCGCCGCTCGACCTCCGCTGTGATATCCTCGATGTGTCTATCCAAAAACTGATCCCACGACGCTGCACTCTGACATACGCGCTGTGAGACATGCAGCAATCAGCGGTGCGAATGCTCATAATATGACCTGGTACGCACCATTGCGGTCAACCGAGCCCAGATTTCGTCCTCCGGGGCGCTGTCGACGTCGCCGCTTACCAGGAAATTGACAATAGTCTCGAAATCCTCGTGAAACTGGCTAGGGTCTACTGTCGTTGTAGTCGTTGTTGCTCCTGCTATTTGTGACGCCCCTGCTGTTTGTGACGCTCCTGCTGTTTGTGATGCGCCTACTGTTGATGTTCCCTCCGCAGACGGCGTATAAGGCGGAGGTGCTCCATCATCTGCATGAGCTTCCGTTCCCGTGTCGTCTTCGCTTTCCGTCGGCTGAGTCCCTTTAATCGCGCTTTTCTTCGCGGCTTCTTCAGCCCGGATCTCGTAGAATATTTGGCTTCTCTTGTGCAGAGACTGCTCCCACGAGCGGGCGGTGTGTTGAGGCATCTGTGTACAGATCCAGTGTTTTAGTCAACCAAGAAAAAATGCAACGAGAGCTGCAGGCGCACCTTATCATGCAGTTTCTTCCCCAACGCAGCCATAGACAAATTCGAGTCCCTCGCGAGGATTCTCCGCGCATACGCCCAGGCAAACTCCCACTCCTCGTCCGTATACGCAGCCAACCCACTCGCGCGGAAGACAGCTTCCTGCGGGGCGTCCGGCGTGGGCGACCTCTCCTCTCCCTCTCCCTCTCCTCCACCCTCGCCCTCCTCTTCTTCCGGCGTAGCAGCTTTCTTGCGCGCCTGCGACTTCGTAGGCGACTTCGCGCCGGACGGCCGGCCCCGCTTCGGCTTGGCCCACGAGGGGATTTCGAGCGCGTAGTCGTCGGGGTCGAGGAGCTGCCCCTCCTCGATGCACTCCTCGACGAAGGCCGGGAGCACGACGGGGATCCGAAAGCGCGCGCATTCGCTGTAGAGGTCGCGGAATGTGGTCGAGCGCGGGTTCAGGATGGCGTAGGCCGCGACGGGGATGTCTGGCGACAGGCTTCCGCCATTACGCTATTGAAGGACCCTTGTCAGCACGCGAGGATCATGGAGGGCGCTGGGAGAGACAGGACGCACCTTGATCGCGTGCACGACGTCGATCCGGTTCCGTAAATCAATCTGCACGAAGAACGGGCGGGGCGGCTTGGCGAAAAACACGCCCTCCGTCGCCTCGCGCGCGGACTTGGTCCGCGAGAGCGGCTTCTGGCTGGGCGTCGATGTAGAGGCTTTGGACGCAGGCTTCGGGGCCGGGAACGGCAGCGAGCGCGTCGCGGTCTGCGTGTACGATCGTCCCGGTTTCTTTTCTACTTTCACTGACGACGAAGACGAGTGCGAGGGGCGAGAAAGTACGGGAGCGGTACCGTCTGACGCGCGCGCTTTGCGCTTTACGGACGCTGGCTTCTCTTGGGCTTCGGTCGACGAGGTGTGGCGCCCGTTATATCTGCTCGGCTCGTCACGCAGGTCCGATCCTGCCGAACGGGACCGCTTGAGAGGTCTTTCGGGGGGCTCTTGCGACTGTGTCGGCTGTGTCGGCTGCGTGGGCTGCATAGGCGATGGGTTGGGCTGGTAGGGAGGGAAAGAAGCAAGCACGGCTTGGAGCATAGTAGTGTCCTGGTTCTGGTGAGCTGCGACCGCGATGGCGGTCTCGAGGAGGCTGGCGACTGAGGGTATCTGGACCTGTCCAGGGAACTGCATACCATTGGCATAAAAGTACGGGGGCATCATGCCCATCATGTTTTGCTGGAGGAATGGAGAAGGCATTTGGAATTGTGTCGGCGAAGGGAGGCTGGTATTGTGCATAGGCATCGGAGTATGGATGGGCTGGGGCGGACCGGGAGGGGGAGGCATTTGCTGGGATGGCATTGGGAAAGCACTGGGGCCTGCGCGGAAGGTCTGTTGCGTGGAGCTCGGATCTGGCGAGCCAGAGGTGACTTGGTTAGACGGTGGAGGCTGATGGACAGACGACTTGCGTCGCTCCTTCAACATCTTGCTCGCGCCTCCAGCGTTCTCTGAGGGTGTCTGCCGTGGCGAAGGGAGCGCGCTAAATGGACAGTCAGACATACCGTGGTGTACTAGGGTTCAGGAAGTAAGGCACGCACTTTTCCACTGCCCCATTTTGTTCTTGCTCCTGCTCTAGCTCGTCCTCCTCGCCTGCGATAGACCTGCCATCATCGTATGCGACACAACCACCCCAGTCGTCGTCTTCCAGGAGCGCGCGATCGTCTTGGAGGCATGCTTCGACCCACGAGTAATCTAGGACAACCTTGTTCCTGTCCTTGCCCCACCCACGTACATGATGCAGACCAGAGTCTGTAGCCGAATTTACGAGGATAATATCCGCTTCTCGGACCTCCTTGAGCAACTGGGCACCTGAAGTCTGTGCAAGCAGTCAAGATGTCAGAATGGCTGCTAGTGGCCGGTAATGGGAGGAGACGGACCCGCAACGTGCGGAAAACTCTGGCCCTTTTCTCGATACCGCTGACGTCCAAGAATACCTTCAACGGCGTGCCAGACGAGTCTGTGAAGAGATTGGGATTTCGGGGGGCGGCCTGGGATGAGGAAGTAGCGTTCATCTGCAGGGCGGGTGGGCGTCTAACGTGCACTGCCAACCGCGTCTTTACGCGACTTCGACTGAAGTTGTTCCCGGCGCTCAGTGACTTGCTCAGTTTCATACCGCGAACGCATTTATTTGCCTCGCACCTCGCACAACTCCTGCTGGGAAACCCTCACGCTCGATGGGGACACGCTCGACCGCCAATGGAAGTCAGCTTTATTTATGTGGCGAGCTTATTGTCGCGCAGCTATCAGCAACCAGCGGCTCGCAACACAATAAGTCGTTACCCAGCTCTGACATACCTTTCCTTCTTATGTCCGTGCACAACTACATATATCAGAGTGCCATGGACACCACGCCTCTTTGCACCCATCCTACGTCTGACGATCCAAAGCGACCACCAACGCGCCCTCCATGTCAGAACGGTTGACTCTGGCATCGCCTGCGCAAGACGCGATCGCGTTCAATCAATTGTATAAGCCTCACGGAGCCTACGCGTCGACCCATGAAAAGGAAGTACGTGTCTTTCAAGACGCTGATATTAAATATGGTACGTTCGCGTTACAAGGGAGTGTCCTGCGGTCGCTAACAGGTCCTTTCCAGGCGACCAAGTGTTGTCCGGAGCCATTCGACATGCTATCCTCGGTGATATGGCTGTTACATTCATGCTCTCCGAGTGAGTAACATACAAGCATTCTCTTTCACCTAGCATGCTGATAAGACACGTACAGATGCCGGAATGTCGAAGAGTTCTGCACCGAGGTAAGCACCCGCTGCATCTTTTGATGTCTATGCCTGCTGACAACCTGTAGCTTGTCTTGTATTCTCACCCAAGGCTTCTCCGCCCTCTCCAGGGCATCTCCGTGCCGTTTATTATCAAGTCCTACGAGAGTCAAGCAGGCTCGCATGGCCTTGCAATGGAGGTACCTCACCATCATGGCTGGCACACCGCGGAAGGCCCCCTTTCTCGAACAGACAAGGATTCCATCGTGCGAGCATACCGCTTGATACACGCGCAGGGTGTACTTCACGGGGATATACGGTTAGAGAATATCCTGATCAGTAAGTGCATCGTTGATACTCTTCGTGAAGAGATCTATAACTCGACTGTAGATGACGAGGGCGAAGTGACCATCGTGGATTTTGGAAAAGGGCGCTGTGCATCCGAAATCGACTCGCTCGTGGTCAAACGCTGCAAACCGTGCGACCTTGCATATGAAATGCGGAAGATATTGTTCATCCTGGATTTACGAGATGCAAGGTCCACAGAGTACGAGAGAAGTAGGGCGTCCCTGCTTTTGGGCACCGAGAAGCCATACTCCTCTGACTTGATCTCCAACGACCAGGTGCGTACCATTTCCACCGAGGATGTTGACCGCTTGTTTATCCTCTTCCTTCTTCCAGTTCTACATACCGCTCAGTACCCTGCGTTCTTGGCAAGCTTACGCAGACGCTGCTGCGAAGACGGGCACGAAGCGCTTCAGTATCCCGCGTTCAGAAGATGTCCGTATCCGGCGTCATCAAGGAGGGAGCAATCGAAGCGAATTTACGATGCCTCCTGCGCAACGATCTGGATGGACCCAGATGGAGCGCTCGCATCTGGAACATATATTCAACGCCATATCTTCATTGCCGTCGGACGGCCCTGTGCCACTGGGCCGTCCCACTCTCCGCACTCCATCCCGACCACGCCGTAGACCTGCACGTCTTACACCCTCCAGGTCACCCACACCTCATCTCCTGATCCACATGTCGCGGTCTTCGCCACCTTCACCCAAATACGACACAGAGCTGGCATCCCGGAAACGCAGGCACGCCGACTGCTTGGAAGATGTTCCAGCTGCAATGAGGTCTGCCGTAGCTAAAAGAATTCGGCTTTTTTCACCTCCTCGGCGCGACGATCGCGGATCGAAATCGGACGACGAGGTCCAGGTTTACCGACGTAGCATCAGATTTCGTCGGATTCGGCATAGAGCATTGAGCCCTCAACGTGCAACTGCAGCTGCTGGATCTCGCGGAAATCGGGACCGGATCATCGTTCGGCGGCTAGTGGAGGTCTACGAGATGGCCCGCACGATTCTGCCTGCACTGGTGCCTTCGTCTGGTTCGGTCAGCAGTTCGTCGACAGGCATTCGTACACCCTCCCCGACTCCGGAGAGAGAAACGCCTATACCTGCCAATGATTGGCTCCACGATACCGACAGACTATCCCTTCCACCTCTGCTGGACGAAGAGCTCGAGAAAAGAACAACTGCGAGCAACGACGACAGTGCATCCTCAGAAAACGGCGACGACAACCTGCTACCCGAGGGCGATCTAGTACCACCGGCAGATGAAATGCTTCCTCCAAACACCTCCGAGACGTCCACCTTCATTCGACCGTTCTCCGTCGTTCTCGTAGACTCGGACTTGACAACGACCATCTTCCATGCCGCCCAAGATGTATTTCACTACGTTGCGAATTTTCTCCATTTACGACCAGATCCTCCCCCACGAGTGGAGCCTCCTCTACCGGATCCTGTCCCGTCTGTGGAACAGCCCTCAATTTCACCGCGGTCAGAAGCCTCCATGCCGTCGCTGCTCTCTCCAAAGACCAATGATCGAAAACGCAAACGACAAGATGATGGAAGCGTAGATGGTCCTCCACTCAAACGTACAAAGTATACGCATATGCCTTCCAATCATAGTGACCTCGTATCGCACACCTACCTTTCGCCTCCGTAGTTTCCTCGCTATCCTATGTTATACCGTATTTACGCTTTCCGAATTCTTATGCTCTCCCTATGCTTTCTATGTTATTATTCCGCGCACTAGTTGAATACATTTACAGTGCTCAATCGAGCTCTCAGCGCAGTCTCTCCCTTCAAGCAAACTTATCGCACTCCAAGGAGTATATGATGGCATGTTGTCGCTGATCATAGACATTGGCATACGCCATGGCATAGGCGAGAAAACAAATAACACATGTAGAAGAGCCGGCAGTAAAGAAATAGTTCACCGGTAACTGGAAGGAAAAGAGTAAGCCACTGTTCAAAAACAAAACAATCGTGTCCCAAACGCACCTCTTCTGCCTGCGGGCACGAGCACCATGACCACCGAACTTCTTCGGCTCCATCCGCCTGGGGTCCGCGATCAACAGCGTCCTGTCGTACGCGACCAGCTTCTTCTTCAACTCAATCGCGCTGTACGCGTCGACGTACTTGGCGTAGTACGCGACGATGGCCTTGCCGATGGCCTGGCGGATGGCGTAGATCTGCGAGGTGTGTCCACCACCGCTGACGCGGACGCGGATGTCGATGTTGGCGAACGAGTCCTCGCCCGCGACGAGGATGGGCTCGTAGACCTTGAAGCGCAGGATCTCGGGCTGCACGAGCTGGATGGGCGAGCCGTTGATGCGGATCAGACCCTTGCCCTCACGGGCGTGTGCGACCGCGGTCGCGGTCTGCGTCGAGAATATGAGCAAAAATGCCGGAGGTGAAAAGGACGTGGAGAGTCTACCTTCTTTTTGCCGAAAGTTTGGACGGCCTTCGTTGATGATGCCATTGTACAGATACGAGCCGGCTCTGGATATGGGAGGGAGCTATCGAGTGAATGAAATCAGTAAACGAGTCTTGGTTCGCGCTGGGGAGTGGAGGTGCAAGAGCAGCAGGAGGCAACGCCGATTCGTTTGGCAAGTCAAACTGTCATCCGGATGGTCGAGGAGCCATCCAACGCAATTTCGGGCAGAATTTGACTGAACGACCGCGAGACGTTGCCTGTATCTGCACTGGACCACCACAGAGCCGCAAAGGACGTGAACTCACCCTTCTTGAGGTCGTTAGTTGCGTCGGACGATGTGTTGACGATGGAGAGCTCAAGGCGCACAGCGCGAATCTCGAAAACTTCCCACGAGCGAAATATTATGTAATTTATCCAATTTCCTCTGACCTGACACTTTCCGCGTCTCAGCGACTCTGCACGAAACACCAAGAGGAAGTCAGCATGCTCGCCGCTGTGAGGCAGAAGCTGGGGCAGGTCGGTAGTTTGGAATCTTGTATTGTCGCGCGTACTGACGGAAGTGATAGTCCTCGAGACTCTCATGCCGCCGTCTGACTACAGCTTCTCTGGCTGGCGCAGAGTCCAGCTCAGCAGTCAATGTAGCTCCGGTCGCGTATCCCGCCCAAGGCCTGTCGAAGCCTGAGGGCCCTCTCAAGGGTACGTCCTTTGCGATTATTCTGTTGCGTCTGCTCTAATTTGCACTATTATAGCTATTTCCATCGCACAGCCCGTCTACGTTCCAATGTCGTCTCTGATTCGCCCTGCGAAAGGCGACAACCCTTCTGACCGTCTTGCAACCCTGGATCCCTTTGTATTCGCCGCCCCTATCCGCCGCGACATCCTTCACCTGTGCGTAGTCCACTACCTCGACTCCCTCCGACAAGGCTCCGCAAACACGAAGACCCGCGGCGAGGTGCGCGGGTCCGGCCGCAAAATCCGTCGTCAGAAGGGCTCGGGTATGGCGCGTCTCGGCGACGGCCAGAGCCCCATGCTGCGCGGCGGAGGTGTCGCGTTCGGCCCGCGGCCGAGGAGCTTCGCGACCAAGCTCCCGCGAAAAGTCATCGAGATGGGCATGCGGGTCGCGTTGAGCGCGCGGCTGAAGGAGCGCGGGTTGAGGATTGTGGAGAGCTTGGACTGGCCGGGCAACAAGACGAAGAACATGTTGGAGAGGGTGGAGGAGCTGGGCTGGGGGAAGACGCTGTTCGTTAGTGGGCAGCCGGACGTTCCCTTGGGTTTGCAGCTGGCGAGCAGCAACCTCCGCAGGCTCGACACGACCACCGTGCAGGAGCTCAACGTCTATGACCTTGTCAAGTGGCCTCAAGTAGTCCTGGATGTTGAGGCTGTGGAATGGCTAGAGGAGAAATTGGGCAAGCGATCGGTAGTCGACAACGATGGTGACTCTTCTGCGTAATATAGACCTTTTAATCTAATACATGGTCCTCTATTCACACTCGTCGCTTCCGCGAGCATTCCCCTGTCTCTAATGTGATTCGTATCATTTCTGCTATGGGTCAGTATGCTTCACCAGCAGAACTTAGAAGGAAAGTAAGGCGCCGGCTAATCGCGGGAGAGGAAAGTGACGCGTTCACGTGATGGGAAAACATGCGCGTCGTGGACTAATCACGACTCGTGGGCGCTTGAGCAACTCACAGCTTTCCTGCTGACCACCATCTCAACCTGCTCGTTTTTCTCATTATCCAAGATACCCCTCATCACTAAGAATGGCTCAGTCTACGCAAAGATCGCAAGTTCCGGAGGAGGGCGACGATGAGTTCCAAGTCTCCGGCCCCCTCCTCATCAACAAGCTGCAAGAGGCCGGTATTCACCCTCAGGACATCAAGAAGCTCGCAGACGCGGGCTATCATACAGTAGAGGCGATCGCATATACACCGAAAAAGAACTTGATTAGCATCAAAGGCATATCTGAGCAAAAGGCTGAGAAGATCCTTGCCGAAGGTGCGTTGCTCGCCCACGCCCACTTGTGTGCGCGTGAGACACTGGTGTTCACTTGACATGTAGCCCAGAAGATCGTGCCGCTAGGCTTCCAGAGCGCGACTGAAGTCCATGCGCGGAGATCAGAGCTCGTACATATCACGACCGGCTCTAAGAACCTCGACACGTTACTCGGAGGTGCGTCTCCTCGTCTCTCCTGACGCAGCATGACTCATGTATGCGCGCGTCACAGGTGGCATAGAGACAGGCTCCATTACGGAACTGTTTGGAGAGTTCAGGACGGGCAAGTCGCAGATCTGCCATACCCTTGCCGTAACATGTCAACTCCCCGTCGATATGGGCGGAGGCGAGGGCAAATGCCTGTATATCGACACCGAAGGCACCTTCCGACCTGTTCGCTTGTTGGCTGTAGCGGAGCGCTATGGGTTGAATGGCGAGGAGGTGTTGGACAATGTCGCGTATGCGCGAGCATACAACGCGGACCACCAGCTGCAACTTTTGACTGCCGCCAGCGCTCTGATGTCGGAATCGCGGTAAGTGTTATTCCCTTTTGCGTTGGAGAGATGTGCTCACCGATGACTAGATTCTGTCTTCTGATCGTCGATTCCGCTACGGCTCTTTTCCGGAGCGACTACATCGGTCGTGGAGAGCTTGCAGCACGCCAAGCTCACCTCTCCAAATTCTTGCGCAACCTACAAAGGCTTGCCGACGAGGTCAGTCGGTTTGTAGTAGTCGTTAGCCAGTAGAACCTGACGTCTTGCAGTTCGGCATCGCCGTCGTCTTCAGCAACCAGGTCATGTCCAACCCGGACGCTTCAGCCGGTCCATATGCCTCCAACGAGAAGAAGCCTATCGGAGGTAACATTTTGGCGCATGCTTCGACCACCCGGTACGAAACCTTCAGATATTCTCAAACGGCATTGGCTGAGTTTGTCTGCAGGTTGCAATTGAAGAAGGGCCGTGCAAATAACCGCGTCTGCAAGATCTATGATTCGCCATGCTTGCCCGAGTCCGAGACGACATTCGCCATCCTTCAAAGCGGAATCGGCGATCCCGAGGAGGAGGTTTGAACGCCCGAGGCCTATATGCTCATTCGTTCACTCTCTATCGGACTCTAGACTGCACGACTGTATGCTAAATGACAGACTTCGAGACCTGTATCATCCTGTACTGTACATTGTAGGGTAGTTGAAATATTCTCTATACCCAGGAAAGCAACATTATGCGTGCATCTTCGATATGCAAGAGAAATAATCGGCAGGGGTAGCCCGTATACCGGTATCCGGATCTGCAGTGGCGGGTGTTTCTTTTTCTCGCGTCGCTGGTGGCAGGCGAGGGAGACTTCAATGAGAAATGTGGATCCAAGAAAGCTACTTGCGCAACAGAATGTATACAGGGTCGCCGAGGACAATACCAGTCATATGCCGAAACGAGCCTGTCAACGACATGAGAAGCCCTCCAAACGATGCATATGCAGTACTGCGCGCATCATCGAGTGTCAATAAAATTACACGCATCAGCAAGACAGAGGACAGACGTACACAATCTCCGCGGTCCCTGGGTCAAACCGGTAGACCTTGCCATACATGACATAGTCATAGTCCTCCTCGAGCCCCCGTCGGCCCTTCCCATCCGGCCGCCACACATCGCGGTCCTTGTCCTCCTCGTCCGCGCCGCCGTCCGCGCCGTTCTGCGTCCCCGGCGCCTGCCCGCCGCGCGCGAGGGAGCTCGCGAGCGCGAGTGCGACGTTCTGGTCCTTCTCGAGCGGGAAGAGCTCGATGTTGTAGTCGAGCGTCAGGTCCATGTCGTAGTTTTTGGAGTGCGCGTAGAGACGCGAGACTGGGTGAAAGAGATGTGAGGGGGGATGGGGGATGGGCGCTGAGTGGGACTGACCTCGGTCAAATTTCTTGCCTTCGCGGTCAATGTCTTCGATGGTGAAGATGTCGTCAAAAACGATGTTTGAGGATGAGGACGCCATTGTTGACGATGTTATACGGGAACTATACGGATTTTGTTTTGGAGGGAGGGGGCAGGGGTGTCCGCGTTGAGGGTAATATTCGACTTTGGTGAAGCTGGGGCTAGCGCCGTATGCGAGCCGCGGCTATGGCGGCAAAGGCCGACTCGAAAGCTTCGGCATCCCTCGTTCGATCCTGTAGCAAGTAGACTCGGACAGGCGGCTCTGACGACCTCTCGTCAGTGTACAGTGTGCAAAAGTGGTGTCGTATAAATACGTGATAATATTCGTTACTAGACTAAGTACTTTCGTTCTATACAAATTACAGAGTAACATCCACAGCGTCGATTCACAATCCGAGGTAGGGTGGGTGGGGAGAGGTCAGAGGTACCTTGCACGCGACACTGTTCACAGCATCGCAGCATCCGCAGTCTCCTGCGCGAGCTCCTCCTTTACTTCTGGAACGGTAGACAAGCCAGGTAGGACGACCTTCCATGTTCCCCGCTGTGCGATCGTCCGGCGTACTTGATGCTCGACGAGTTCGTGAAGTTTTGGGACGTCCGCGAGGATGGCACGCGACCCGAGCAGTGATTTCGTTTCCAGGTCGAGAGTGAAGGTGGGAGGTATGCTGATAGTGACAGCTGGTGCGGGGGATGCTGGTGAGGGAGGTGTCAAGACAACCTGCAATTCGTCGTTTAGTATGTGGCTTGCACTGGCGAGACCGTATAGCGCACCCGCGATGCGAATAAGGATAGCGATATTGTTAGTGACACAGGTAGTCGTGCAAACGCAGACTTGGGATAATTGAAGAGATATGCGGTCGACAGAGAGATAGACACAGTGTCGGTGTATGTCAAGTCGAACTCCGTCTGCAAGGAATGTGTGAGCCTCATGTACGATGGGATCGCGAAACGAGGATAGTGTACCTCAGCAGGCATGTCACCTTTGCCCGCAGGACGCTTCGCAGTTGCATTGGATAGCCGCGGCGCTGCGCATCCCAAGTCGATGGAGTGCACGTGGATAGTATCCTGACGAGATGTCAAGTTCTGGACAGAGGAATGCGGGAATGCGCAAGCGTACGAAAAGCCCAACAGGTCTCATCCGGTTGGCAAACTCCTCCACCTTCACTCGCGCGAGCTCGTCACCCTCTGGTCCAGAGCAGTCGTTCCGGAGTTTTGAACGATACGCCTCGACGACCTGGAGAAACAAATTCGAATTTGCCGCGAGTGGCCAGTAGGTATGCACGTACTTGGTTCAGCACCACATTAAACCACTCTGTCGACTCCGGACCGCCTTCTGCGCCGTACTTCTCCTGCTCCGAGAGCAGCTTCTGCGACAGCGCAGAAACAACGCGGCTTGTGCGCGGTTGATACGCTGAACCTGCATGGGTATGTCGTGACGAAGAATCGAGAAAAAGATACTTGAGAACGAGGATGAGGAGGACGAGGATTGACAATTGGCCGAGTATTAATCCCTGGGTGAAGGTGGGCTGGAGCGAGAAGACGTAGTTGTTGCCCATCGTCGCACAAGCCGAGGGCCTGTAACGAAGGAGCGTATTGTCAGGACCAAGACATGTGTTTCTTGACGCCTCCACAACAAGTCGCGTGCGGAGTCTGCCGACACGCGACTTGGCCTCATACCACTACACCACCACTCACCATGGCTCAGTCCCTCTCCCGTTCATCCTCCTCGACGCCCTCTCGAAAACGCTCGCGTTGGGATGAAGAAGACGAGGATTCTGGGATCTCTGTTCCCCAACCCGCACCGAAGCGGCGCCCGAAGACTAAGACCCGTTCTATCACCGATTCTCCACAACCCACCACTTCCAGTCAATCTCAATCCCACCGAACACCTTCAAAACACAGCGTATTCGTGCCGCCCAGGACATCTCACCCACCGATATTCTCATCGCGTTCAGTATACAACTATGAGCGACTGAACTCCATCGAGGAAGGATCCTATGGCATTGTCTTTCGCGCGAAGGATAAGCAGACCGGCGACATCGTTGCGCTGAAGAAACTCAAATTGGACGAGGAGAAGCACGGGTTTCCTATAACTGCTTTACGCGAAATCAATGCATTGATGGCTTGTCGACACGAGAATGTCGTACGAATACGAGAGGTGGTGGTTGGCGATACCTTGACGCAGTACGTGGGTAGCTACTAGCCCATCCGACACTTCGAAACACGGTTCCCTTCTCTTGATTCACAGGGTTTTCATAGCCATGGACTTCATTGAGCACGATTTGAAGACGCTCCTCACACTCATGCCGTCTCCGTTCCTGCAGTCTGAAATCAAGACGCTCATGCTTCAGCTGCTCTCGGCGATTGCGCACTGTCATTCCAACTGGATTCTCCATCGGGATTTGAAAACTAGCAATCTTCTCATGAACAATAGAGGGACAATCAAGGTTGCAGACTTCGGTCTTGCGAGGCGATATGGCGACCCTGTGGGCGTCGGCGGAATGACGCAACTAGTGGTCACTTTGTGGTACAGGCGCGTTCTTTCTCCGTCTATGTGTAGGTTCATGTCTCATGTCATGTGCAGAGCTCCCGAGATTCTTATGGGAGCAAAGACTTATTCGACCGCAGTCGACATGTGGTCCGTCGGCTGCATATTCGCCGAGCTCCTCCTGAAAGAGCCGCTCTTCCAAGCAAAAGGAGAAGTCGAGCTTCTATCTATGATCTTCAAGCTCCTTGGCCCGCCCACCAGCAGCTCATGGCCAGATTACTCTTCACTACCTCTAGCGAAAACCATCACCCTCCCTTCCCCGCAGCCCAACCAGTTCCGCCAGAAGTTCCAATATATGACTGCAGCGGGCATCGATCTGCTGATGTCGCTGCTCACGTATGATCCGGAGAGGAGGATATCTGCGGAAGAGGCTTTGACACATCCTTATTTCAGGTCGGTCATCGCTATCGTAGTTTATGGTTCTCTCGGTTGAAATTTGTGTTGCACAGCGAGTCGCCGCTCCCGAAACATCCAGACATGTTTGGCTCCTTTCCATCTGCGGCTGCTGGTGAAAAGTGAGATATGGATTGGCTTTCTACGTGGGATAGAAGCTAATGTGTTCTCCAGGCGACGAAAACCATTCGACAGCCCATCGGCCCCAGCAAGAGACGTGCTACATGCGGACATTGATATGGTCTAACCCAGATCGAGGTGCTCGAAACGCCGCTAGGTCTTGCAAGGGCGTTGTAATCTTGTGGCTGTCGTGATGGCATGTTGTAGCAGTATAGGTGTAGGTATTAGACTGACGAATACTACTGCGCGAGTGCTAACTCAAATTGGACTTCGGTTCATTGCCCTCACTCGGTACGACTTTGAAAGCTCCTCAGTGCCCAGTCGATGTGAGTACGAGATTCGACGCCCAGGACAAGATCGTAAACAGCATCCATTCAAGTGGCAGGACTTATCGACAGAGCTAGTACATTAATAAACAACGAATATAGAGTACGAATATACCAACAGAGCAAAGCAAGAATGGGACGACAGGCAGAAAAACATCATCGATTCGTTACGCGCGTGAAGGCAGTCAGATCCTCGCGCTCACTCCTCGTCTTCTTCAAACGCAGACAGCGCATCGCGCATCTTCTTGAAGCGCGCCCGCGTGCGGTCCATGGCCCCACACTGGTCGTAGTACTCCTGCACCTCCGCGACCGTGAAACGGAACTCGCGCGCGATGTCCTGGATGGCCTGGTCGACGACGTGCAGCGTCGGCGTCCCGTTCGGCCGCGGCACGCCCGACATCGGCGGGAACTGCGCCTCGCTTCACAAGGCCTCGTCAGCACGCATATAAAGCAGAAAGAAAACACAACGAACGTGGTCCTCGCCCGCTTGTTCGCGTCATTCGAACTGTGTTCCTCGCAGACCTTCCTCTTTCCCCACACAGGAGGCGGGTCGTCGCCCACCCTGACCTCCCAGTCTATTTCGTCGTCCTCGAGCTCGAGCTCTTCCTCTACGGGGCTCTTCCGAAGCAGCATCATCCCCGGGGGAGGCGGCCCCGGCCCGTCCAGCGGGCCGCCACCAGGTGCGGGCATGTGTCCCATAGGCATGCCGTGTGGATGTGGGTGCATATGGTGCGGAGGGGGCGCATACATACCCGCAGGGATCGGTGCGAGCGGCGGAAGACCTCCATGCTGTAACTCGTGTCCGTTCATGTGGACGGGAATCGCGCTATGGACTGGGGGTGCTAGATGGGCGAGGTCTTCGTCGGATGGCCCGGCCCCGGCGTTCGCGTCGTTCGTCTTGCGCTTTCGGCTACGCTTGGGTTTTTCTTCGGGCTTGCGGACGTAGCCATACTGGCCCTTCTCGCCGAGCGTGGGCTTCTTCTGCTCTACGATCGCGTTTATCATGATGTCAAGACGGGTCGAATTCTTCTTGTATCGCTCGCGCCAGGACTGCCAGGTATGTCGGCGGACCCAGGCATATTCAGGGTCATTTTGCTGCATGAGGGTGACATGTCAATCGTTGCCATGTGAAGTGCTCTGCTGAGACATACCATCTCGATCAGCTGCTGGTACAGCCTATTCCCAGTTCTGCCACCGGTCTCCTTGTACGGGATTTTCGCGGCGATCCAGTTGCACAAACGTTCCTCATCGTCCTCCGTGAACTGCGTGCGCCTGGAAATGACGACAGTCGCGAAGTCAGTGCGCAGACAGAGTGATGATGTAATAGGAGAAACGCACTCTTCGCCGGCGCGTCTGCCACCAGGGTTTTTGTAGACCAGCGGAGTGAACACGAGGGCTCCTTTCTCTACGCACTTCTTCACCCATAGATACGACTCTACGTACTTGTCGGGGACGCCTTGGTAGTTCTTTACGAGGTGCTGGAATATGTCGGTGTTGGGATCTGCTAGGATCACTTTGGCAGACTGAGGGGAGGCGGTTGGGTCTCCACCCGAATGCTAGTGCATACGAATCAGTTAGATGCTCAAAAAACGCGGTAGACTGAGGAAACCCCGACAATAACAGATGAACGCACCATTATTCTCGCACTGAGCGCTGCCCGCGCGTTGATGTTCGCGATACTCGAGTCGATGTGGAACTTGATGGGCTCTCCACGGTCGAGGAAGATCTGCTTCAAAAGCATGCCCGCAATCTTGCACGCCTCCACATACGAGTACGGCACGAAATGCCTGTCCGGCCTGTCTCCGCTAGTCCAGCAGAGCCGCAGCCGCTCCGCTTCAGGCGAGCCTGGCTGAATCAGGATGAAACCCTGCCTGGGGACCTTCGATTCCACGCGTCCACCGAGTGACTGCAAGTTTTTCATTCTGTCAGAGAGCGCTCCGGGAGATAGACTTGTGATATACGCACAGTTATGGTTTCGCATAATTCAGCTTGCACTTCCGTCGACAGGTCCTTCTGTATGAAGAACTTGACCGCCATGCCATTGGTGTCTTGAAATATAGGCTGTACGGGTCAACCAGATGCTCCAGTTAGCTCTACAGAACATGGCAGACATGGATGAATGCACCATTGTGAAACGACGGCAGCTTGACGAGGGGGAAATGGCCAAGACCTCGTAATGGGGTTGGGGGTAACGTTCGGATCTAAAATAAGGTTAGGGTGCAGCCACTGGGCGCTTAGGTTAGGGCTTGCCGACGTGCCGAAAAGTCCCCGCAGCGACGAACTCGAAGAGAAGCTGCGTGGAGAGCATGCAAGATATTTTATACAACAGAGATAGGTACGTTATATCATTGTATGCGACATGAACATGAGCTGCGGCGTAGGCTCGCGGTGCTCAATATTCGAGAACCTTGCCAGGGTTCATGATCCCCCGGGGATCCAGGACCTCTTTTATCCGCTTCATGAGATCTACCGCAACACCGCTCTTAGAGTAGTGGATCGCATGCGCCTTCATTGCTCCAAGGCCGTGCTCGGCTGAGATTGACCCATTGTAGGAAGCTGCATCGAACCGACAGCGGTCAACGGCGTATAGGTCGGACTTGCAAGAGTGATCACTTACCGACAAGTTCGTACACGAAAGGTTCGAGTGCGGCCTCAATCTCGGGAGAATAGGCCGCGGCAACGACATTCAGGTGAAGATTGCCTGTCGGAGAGTGAGCTCGGGAAGAAACCAGAAGTATTTCCATACGCACCGTCACCCACATGGCCGTAGCCAATAACGTGCTTCACGGCATCCTCATGCAAAAGCCCGTGCTTCCTGAGGTGTTCACGGGTGATATCCACGACTTCCTTGAACGAAGCCTGGGGAACGGAGATGTCATACTTGTACGCCTTGCCTTCTTTTGACACGGCCTCCGTCACACCTTCCCGCAGCTTCCATAGCGCAGCGAACTGCGCTGGTGACTGTGAAAGGACACCAGTGTTGATCAAAGGAGTATCTGACTCCATAAGGGCTTCTAGCAATGAGTTCAGTTTCTATTTCACCGAAGTATCAGTGTGAGTCGTGGCGGGACGTGAAGAATAGATAAGTACCTCTTCGTCGTGCTCTTTCTTCCCACCACTTGTCTCGAGCAGCACAAAGCACTCCGCTCCTTCAAGTTCGTCTTCTGCGAGACCCTTCCCTTGGCCATGTTTGACAGCAAGGTCGTATGCCTCACGATCGATAAATTCGAAGGCGGACAGGATTTCAGACAAGTGCTGTTTTGCAAGTTTGAAGACGGGGAGCACGTTCTCGAAACTCGGCAACGCAAGGATGACATTGTTAATGGCCTGCGGTGCCGGCGGAGTTGCGATAGAGACGGCGGTGATGATACCGAGGGTACCCTCTGCGCCAATGAACAACTGTTTGAGGTCGTAGCCTATCGAGCATGAGAGGGGTGTTTGGGGAGGAAAGATGACGCATACCGGTGTTGTCTTTTCGGAGAGTTGAAAGGTTATTGAGGATGGTTCCGTCTGGAAGAACGACCTCCAAGCCAAGTACCGACCCATGCAAAGTGCCATAACGAAGCAAACGCAGGCCGCCTGCATTCGTTGCAACGTTTCCGCCAATTTGACAACTACAGAGTCTGTAAGCACAAGACAGGAGCACGAACGGAACGGCGTAACGCACCTGCCCTTAGCACCCAGATCAAGAGGCATTATGTGGTTGTGAGGCGCAATGTACTCCGAAAGGGATTCGAGTATGCAGCCGGCATCGGCGACCAAAGCACCTGCGAGTCATGCAATTAGCTCGGTATAGTCAAAAATGAACGCTCTTTGCGCACCAGAAACAGGATCAAATGACCGAACTTTCGACATGTTCCCCAAGCTGATGACCAGCTCGTCGCGAATAGGGACGCTTCCACCCACCAGGCCCGTATTCCCACCTTGAGGGACAACGCCGATCCTGTGGTCATAACACCACTTCATGATATCGCTGACCTGCTTCGTCGTCTGGGGTCGTAATACTGTCGTCGACCGCCCATGGTACTTGCCCATCCAATCATTGTTAAACGGCTCCAACTCCGAGGCAGAGGCAGAAGGCGGCGAGAGGGTCGTGAGGATGGCATTCGGTGGGAGGATTTTCGCGAAGTGAGCAATGTCGGCAGGCGTGACCGAGTTCAGGGGGTGTTTTGAAGACCCAGCGGTGTGCTGCCAGCGGCGAGCTGAGGCGCCAGTGAGCCTGGTTAGTGACCGGGACGTGAGCATGGTGCAGGAGGATATGACGGTGCGAGAGAGCGCAAGTCGGCTCCAGCCGACCCGCGCGATCGTTTCGGGAGACTCTCAGCTTTCGGTCTCTAAACCTTTCCCAAGACCCCTCAGGCAGCGTTCACTGGCACTTGTTCTCGAGGTTCCGACCGCAGAGTTACCAACGGCGGTTAACACGCGAGCGCTCTGAACATTGCGCGTATCAGCGGTAAGTTATTCGACATTACCTGGCGTACTATTGAAAGTTGGACTGCGTCATATTCATAGGCAGTTCGCCGCGTTCTCTCCGCTCTTTAGGGACTGTGGCACTTTGTTCGCTACTGCCCGACGGGGTAACACAGGTTGTACTTGGTCTCCTAAACGAAACATAGTCGGAATCAGGGCGCTGCTTCACCTTTAGGACGCGTCGGGTCGTGCCAGTGCGCGCCTTCCTTCACGTATTACATCGACTTCGACAGCTGACCACCCTCGATGTTCCGCAGTTGTACCTCTTCGTCCACGAGCTCGTGGTATCACTGTCTTGATTTCTACAGCACCATACATTTGTGAGCTCCGTCCTTGTTTGTCTCGACGTCACTTCTAGAGCGCGTGGGATTTGCTTCAGCCTGGCGCGTTCAACTCCCTTGTCTATTACCGAACGGCCGCACATATTCTCAACTCCCCACCTCAAGAGTGACACGTACTTGGTTTATTGCGTCACGGTCGCCTTCCGTCCCACTAGCTGCGTGCCGTGGATTTATAGCAAATAGGTGAGTTACAGCATGTGCCAACTTCCCGAGGATCACATAGGTTGTGCCAAATGACGCGGAACATATCCTCTACCTCTCATATAATTATTGTGTTGAATTTGATTGTTAACCATGGTGACTAGCAACTGTATTGTATACCACAGGGCTCCCGGATAAACAGCCTCTCATCTTGTAAGTACTCATTCTGTTGATATTTAACTAATATCTGACTGACTTCATGTCCTGTGTACAATGCAAGTCTGCTTGCAACATCATGGATGTGGAAATCATTGATGTAGATGCATTACCAGATATAAAGCGAAGGTCACCACCTCGTGCCTATATGAATCTAATATCTTCTGATGAGGAGCAGGAGCCTGTCAAGAAAGAGGTGAGTTCTGCAATTTGTCATCTGTGCTCCACTCATGCAACTTATTCAACACAGAGACTATCAGAATTGAGGAAGACTGTTGAGGAAAAATATAATAGTGGCAAGAAGAGAAGTGCAACTCAAAGGCTGGCCAAGTCTAAGTCCAAGAGGGCCAAGACTGGAGCAGGGCCATCCCATATAGCTCAGCAACTTGGGACAGGCTCAAATCCCATTTCAATTGATTCTGATTCTGATGATAATCCTGTTGAACTTGTGAGATTCATATTTATCTTGGTTGACTGGTTCAAATATTGACTATATATTGAAGCTGTCCATGAATGTGGACACAAGCATGGATTTAGCTGAGGAGTTTATACACCCTGAATCCCCCACATTTCCTCCATCCCCTTCACCTCCAACAGACTCTGAAGATGAATATTCCCAAATTCATGCTGCATTTCAGCTTGATAACAATGCAAATGTGAGTGCACTTGCTCTGAATGAACATCAAATCACTCAGTGGAAGTTATCTAGTGGAAATCAAAATTATCAAGATCATCTAGTGAAGAATCTATGTTGGCCAGTCCCAGGTCAAAATATCAGTTCAAATCACCTTTGGATACTATGAGTAGTAAATTACTTGATGCACTGCCAAGAATTCCCAAGTTGGATGCACATGAAGGGCCTTGGTTTTGGGATGTGGTATGAAATTTTATCCAGCATTGATGCCATTTCTGACACTGTTAAAGGCAAAAGAGCATATAGGCTCCTCACAGAAACCTCATCAGCCCAAGACAGCCTATGAATGGGGATATAAGAGAGGCTCATTGTTTAAAGAGCTCTGCTATGATTCTTTGGTTCAGGTTGGTTCATTTAGGCAAGCTGGTGGCTGTGAGTTGTATTGCCTTTATGGTTTAATTTATGTTGCCTGAATATATCTTCTTGCAGCAATCAATAGGGTCTCACAGTCAGCAGGTGTCATTGGAATTTCCAGTGCTACACCTGGTGGAGGCCCAGATGAGGATACATGTAGGTCAAATTTTAATTTTCACTAGATTCATAATTTGAGATGATCTTTGCAGCCTCAGCTGTTGATCCACAAAATAGGGAGGGTACTTTGCAAATCTGGATAGATGGACAAAGTGAGTTCACTTGCATCAAATACAGCAATTTCTGAATGTGCCAAAATGTATAGATCATATTCTCAGTGAACATGCTAATGTACAAACATTCAACAACAGAGGTATGTCTGATAATCATAATGCAACAAAATTGTTCTGATGACAATGTGTATTTATCTAGTACAGCAGAAATTTTATACTGTCCATGATGTTGAGTTTGACCCTCACAGGTCTAGGTTCCTGCAATCTATTCTAAGAATATATCACTAACAGGACTCTGGTATCTTTTCTTTTTTCGGCAGACCTCACATATTTGCATCTACTGGAGATGATTGCATAACAAGATTGTGGAAAATCTCTTCTGAGAGCAGACTTGCCTCTCCAAGAAGAACAAGTGAGTTTATTTATTTGAGATTTAGTCAGGAATCATTCTCATAATTGTTGTAGTCAATTTTCCAGATGCCCCTCATGATCTTCACTACAACCCTTATGATTTTAAGCTTGCCATAACCTGTCTTGATGGGTATGTCTCCTTTTACCTTCTCACTTAAAAATACTCATGTTTTTTTTTAGCTGCATATATGTTTATCCAGATCCTGTGACAAATCTGGCCCATCATACATTCCCCCTTGCTCCTGGAGTTAGGCACAGTGCTGGTGCCATGGTGTGGGGGCACAATGACACAGCACACCATATATTTGCCTCCTCTGAGCCAAAGGACCCCAGTGATGATGAGGGTTATCACAAGGTCTTTGATATTGGGAAGTTGGATGTTGCATATGAGCTGGATGCCAAGGAGAGTGGTGATGGGATGGCTATAACTTCAACAGGTATGTGTCTTCCTTTTCTGCATGTCAAACACAAATTTTATCTTGTCTAATTTTAGGCCAGCAACTTGCCCTCCTCACTCATGCTGAAGACTCTCACAAGCTCAGGATATATGATGTAGGGCACAAGAGAGGCAGACATGTGGCCTCAGTCCTGCTTGAACCATTCAGCTTCTCCTGCCCAGATTCTCTGTGGCCAGATGGGGAAGTCACATCTGCCTCCTTCAGCCCTGATGATATGCTCCTCTCAGTTGCTCGGAATGACAACACCCTGCATGTGTATGACACTCGATTTCTGGGCAAAGGGCCTTGCTGCAAGTTTGTACATTGGGGTGAGGAGAGGAGTGTGGATACTGGATGGGGTATAACTGGGGCAATTTGGGTGCAGTCTTGGAATAGGAAGGGGCTGGGGATTGTAAGTGGGGGCAATGATGGTGGGTTTCTCTTGATATTTGCATTTAAGGAATTTTCACTTATAGTTTGTTTAGGTTGTGTGAGATTGTGGGATGTGCAGTGCTCAGATGAGGATCTGAATAATGGGCAGGTTCTCACTCAGACAAGTTATGATATTGGGCATTTTTCTATTGGTGATAAACACAAGGGTGAAAAGCCTTTGGTTGTGTAAGTTGCTGATTTTCCTTTCATGTATTCATACAACTGACAATTACATCTCAGTGGAGATAATGGTGCAACAGTATCTATTTATGATTGGACAGCAGACTTGGAAAATCAGGTACCCTAGTATTTGAGAGCATTATCTGTATTTATTGTCTTGATTGCTTGTCAATGTCTTGGAGGGTTCAATGTCTTGGAGGATTCAATTGCATGGTTGAGAATCACAAATGATCCATTGACTGTCAGATACAAAGCATGGCTTGCATTTTTAATGATAATACAGACAGCATTACACAGACCAGTCTTATACAGTAAGATAAAGCATTGCAGCATGCAACCATCATGGCCTTGAGGGCTCTCTCTAAATGCCAGTTTCATGCTGAAGGTATATCCACAGATCTCTAATATACAGTTGATATGAGACAATCAGAAACCTAGATCAAGTATGAGCAACCACAGATTTTAGATGCTGAACATGACTTACAGCACTGGCAGTCAAATGGACAGAGAGGAGTATCTATAATAGTATTAGGGAAGCATAGCAGCAGGAATGGTCACAACACTCACCTCCTCCCTCATCTTTTATACCAAGCTCATCCTCCTTGTATATCGAGAAGCCCTCCTCGGTTTTCCGACCTGCACGATGGTAAATAGCGGGTAAGAACAACTACGGACGACGTACGCGGTCCCGATCCTCGCGAATCCTTGAATCGCTCCTCATCCTCGACGGCGGCCTTGGCTGGCTTCGTTTTCTTGGACGCCCGCTTCTCCGATTTCGGCTTCTTGGCCGGAGGAACGATCGAGGTGTCGTGCACGGTCACAGGAGCCGGTGCGGCGGGCGGAGGAGCTGCTGCGGGGGCGACAGTAGCGGCAGCGGCATCGCGTTTCCGCTTCTTGCTCTTCTTCTTCTGCGGAGGTGGAGGTGGGGCGGGCTCGCTGTGTTTTGCGGCGAAGATGTCGTCGATTTCGGAGTGAGGAGGCATAGGAAGAGAGGAGTGTGACCGTGACCGTGTGACGACTCGGGCGGGAGACTGGCGAGGGCGGGAACGACGGACACGCCGAGCAGACAAGACGCGCCCGACGGCGAGCACAGTCGACCCCAATGGCCCTTCTGTGAGTCCCTAGGGCCCTCCTCTTGGCGTAGCTGCTGACCTCTTGCAGACCCGGACACCAGCACGGCCGCCAACCCCAGCAAACGCCCAGCCACCCGACGCCCGCTGCCTCATTCTCCCCCACGCCCGACGCCAACGCCCTCGGGTATCCGATAGACCCCTCTGCGGCGGCCAAGCAGATGGCCGCCCTCAATGCGGTCGGGATGGCGAGGATGGCGCAGACGGGCCGCGGCCCCTCAGCTTCATCGTCGTCCGGCGGCCCAACTTCGGCTGGACTTCTCGGCGGAATGGCATCTCTCAATCAACAGCATTCGCCCCCTTCCGTCACCGGTCACGACCCTTTCTCACCGCAAGGCCGCTCTTTCCAGGCACACACCCCCGGCCTCTCCAATTCCCTGCCGCCAAACCTCAATGTGAACCCGCAGGCTGGCATTAACGTCCCACCCACAGATCCGGTCCTAGTCATGGCCGCTCAGATGGCCTCGTCAAATCCCTCCCCGCAGATGCTTCAGACTTTCAACAACAAGAAGCGGCAGTTCCTTGCTGGTCTCGCCAGCATCCATGCATCCCGCAATTCCCCCCTTCCCCCCACACTCACGGGTGTCCCAACCCCCGGCTTCGACCCCAACAACACCCCATGGAAAATGATCGAGCCGTCGACAACCGAAATAGGATGCATCCGGCTCGCTGGCCGCGAAGTCGACCTGTTCAAGTTGTGGACGATGGTGTATCGCGCTGGCGGGTGTCCTAAAGTAAGCGCGCTGTGTTCATCGCCATCAAATTGACTCCAACGTCCTTTCCGCAGGTGTCACAGCAGCACGCATGGTCGTCCCTGCTCGCCCCCTTCGAGCTCCCCGAGACCTTCCCAATACCCCAGGCGAACATGCCCAACTCCGTGGCGGAGGTGCTGGGCGCGATCTACACCAGGATCGTCTTCCCTTTTGAGCAAATGTACAACCGCGGAAGCAACAACCGGGACTCGCAGCAGCAGCAGCAGCGCGCTCTCGCTGCCGCCCGTGCACAAGCCGGCCAGTTTCCGCAGTCGGGATCTTCTGGTCTTTCGGCGCCCATGTCGGGCGGTGAAATGGGCATGCAGGCCATGATGGCAGCTGCTATGTCGCATTCGGGGGGCTCTGGCCCTATAATGCCAGCAAACGCTGCGACCCCGATACCTCCAATGCTCTCCCGACAACCATCTAGCAATTCTGTAATGTCGCCCCAGCAAAGTCTGGGCTCGATGACACCCGCGGACGGCTTGCCTGGTATGAACTCTGGCTCTGGTTCGAATTTGTCGGGTCTCCCGATGGGACCGGTTGGCCCGCAGGTCCCAGTGCGGGATGATATATTGCCCCTCGATGGCGACATTGACATTCGGAAAAGGAAGTTCGGAATGGAAGACGACACGAAGCGCGTCCGTCAGAAGACCAGTGAGTAGAATTCACTTCGCACCTTTTGATTACTCACGAATTGTCTTCTCCCAGGCGAACCTCCGGACGCATCCTTGGTGAGCTATATTCAGCAGCGAGGTATCGACATCTACTAACGCCATATCTATTAGTCCAATGTAGACCGCGCGTCGAGTTCAGCTCCACCGGGCAGTGTGCCACCCGCTCAAACTCCAGGTTCCGTGTCGCAGTCTCAGATAACGCCTCAAGGCCGCGCTCCACAGGGCAAGGTATACAAACCCATCGTGCGTGAAATCGACACGTCAGGAGGCCGAGATCTACGTCTACTTGCGGAAGAATATCATCGCGCGGCGAACAGGCGAGCTACACGCGACGTGAACGAATGGGGCAATATAGACATCGACCTGCTCGCGATGAGCATACGCTCACGGATCAGCACCGAGCTTAGCTATGCGCTGACAACGTTGACCGTGTTGTCGATTATGCGTGGGCCCAACGGCACTGGTTTTCCAATACACAATTGCGACGAGCTCATGGAGGAGCTGCTCGACCTCTTGGAAGAAGTCGCGTTCGGGACCGACGAGGCAAAACATTGGGAAGACGAGACCACGATTGTCACTCACAAGCATCTCGTCAGCAAGATCGTAGAAGACGGCAGTCGGCCATTCGCCTCGCTGGACAGGAGACAAGGGCAGAAACCTATGGAGCTTGGTCCAACTCAGCGGCCAGGCGACATTATTCTCGCAGTCTTCAACATCATACGGAACCTTTCAGTGCTTGCTGAAAACCAGGAATTCTTGGCAAAACACGATCGAGTCCTTGGCGTCATCCTGCTACTATGTGCTCTGCGTCGGAAAGACGGCGAGCTTCTTCCAGCGTCGCCAGCCCTGTCGCTTGCGGACCTTGTAGCGATTAGAAGAGACGCGCTCTACCTCCTCGTGAATCTCGCGCCTGCCGTTCAGTTGGCTCCTTCACAAGCTGCGGCAGCCTCTCCATCGACGACCTCCATGGACCTTGCAAGACGATCGTTCGAGCTCGTTTCCTCGTACATTGTCGATCCCTCGGAGACTGTGACACCAGTCGTGCTGATCGTGCAATCTGACGTCGTTCCAAGCGGCAACATTAAGCCCCCGGCCCTCGTCGACGCTGCCTTGGAGGTGTTTACGCGCATAGCACAGCCAGACAGCAACCGCCAGGTCATCTCCAAGGCCGTGCCACACGCCTGGCAGCGCCAGCTGTTCGAAGCCCTTGTCCACCGCCTCCCACTTACAGATCACGATTTCCAAATCACAATGAAGGAAATGTGGCTGAGCTACGTGGAGAAGATCGTCATGTCCATCTACGCGCTCGCCTTCCTCGCGCCGCCGGCGCTGAAGCAGGAGCTCAAGCAAGACCGCCGGCTGGGGTTCTCGAAGGTGATGCTCAGGCTCGTCAAGAAGCTGATGATCAACGTCCCGGGAGATATCCGCACGTTTTTCCATGTCTCTGCGAAGCGCGCGACGGAGGCCATGAAGGTTCTCGACGACGGGGAGGACTCGTTCGACACGTCGAAGAGCACGAACGGCCCGCCGTTGTCGTTTGGTGTCGGGTACGGCGAGGTGGGAGAGGACCGTGTGGAGCGAGGTACCGGGATGCTCGGCGGCTTCCAGGAAGACGTGGTATGGGGAGTGATGATGCAGAAGGAAGTGGACGACAGCATGTTCCGAGAACTGGAGAGTTTGGCTCGCGTTGGGTATGTATAACTTGGTATATATAGGATTTTTTGTTGTACTATTTATGATACTTGTTGTCGCTGTTTTCCACGTTATGGTATCTTGTGTCGGTCTAGATCCTGTTTCGACGTGAGTGAGAAAACCGCAGCCTGAGCTGTGCCTACCCCCTTGTAGGTTGCAGTGCACGAACACGACAGTCGTCCTCCTCACACAGCTTAGTCATCTTCACACTTGTACCAAACACCCTCATCGTTTCTTCAATACTGAAAGACATCTCTGCCAATTTACCCTCGCATTGAGCTTGTGATGTCCCATGATTCGCCCAGTGCACCCCCTCCCACATACGCGCAAGAATATCCACAGGATGACATCCCGCCTGCGCAGCCGCAGATTCTCATTATACCGACCACGAACTCGCTGCGCTTCCAGCAAGGCTACCTCGGTGCAGATGGCGAGCGCGCCGCGATAGAAGGCGAGCTGCAGATCAAGGGCACGGACGAGAGCCGCTGGCAGAAACTGTCCGTCCTCAGTTCCCCGCCTGTGCGTCGTGCTGCTGAACCGACCTTATGATGATCAAGGACGATGGAGCTGCGCACCGCCGAGAGCGCGTACGACCGCGACATCGAGCTCGCGCACACGGAGATCGTGCTGTATGATGCGGAGCACGACGCCCACGGGCCGCTGCCTGCGTCGTTCCCGTTCGCCATCCCCCTCGCGCCGGACACGCCGCAGTGCATCCACACACCGCACTCTTCCCTCGCACACACGCTCACCGCCACGCTGTACCCCGCGGAGCCGGGCACTCCCCCATTAGCAAAGACGCTCGTCGTGCACACGCGCCGCTTCATCTCTCATACAGACACCCTGGGTATCGCGCCTATCACCCGCAGGATAGACAGCCCGACCCGCGTCGAAGTCGAAGTGCCCCGCACGACGTTCACGTCCGTGGAACCCGTCCCGATATACGTCACCATCCCGTCCCCGCCGCGGGAACTGGTCGTGGACCAGGGTCTGCGCCTGCGCAACGTCAAGGCCGAGCTCGTCCGAATCGTGCGCGTCCGGCGCGAGGAGAGCGAAGACGAGCTGATTGGCTCGGACAGCGACGCACCCACGGACAGCGACGACGATTCGGACGACCCGGGGGGCGAGGCGCCGCTGGGGCTGTCTCTGCCCTCGCACGAGAAGCAGCGCGAGCCGTCGTCCTCGACCACGCAGCCCGGCGCCTCCGCGCGGCGCGAAACACGCGCGATCTACAAGACGGTCATCTCGCGCTCGGGCGCACTATGTCGCTTCCACACCTCGCTGCCGGTCCGGCTCCGGTTTATCCTGCACCAGTCGTCGCCTTCCTCGTCCCCGTCGAGCGGCAGCAGGGCGCTGCCTGCCGGCGAATTCGGTCTGCTGGACAACGACACGGAGTGCGCGTCCATCACGCAGAACACGCTCCTGCACTCGGTCGCGTTCCGGATCCGCATACACGCGACGTTCAGAGACATGACGAGCCACACCGAGCGCACCTCCACGATCTCCATCCCCATCACCTTCCTGCCGTCCCCCGCGCCGCTCCCGGAGGTCGAAGAGTGGGTCGAGACGGCGTACCACAAAAAGCACGACCGCCCGCCGACACGCACCGTCCGCAGCGACGACACAGACGCAGCGCCGCACTACGAGGAGGGCCAGGCCGGTCCGAGCTACCTCGCGTCCGGCGCGCCCCCGCCCTTCGACGACCGCGACGCGCCGCCCTCCTTCGCCGAAGCGTCCACCTCCGCGCGCCTGCCGACGTTCCTCGAGTCCGAGCGCGAGATCTACGTGCCCTCGGGCGACGACGACACCAGCGCACCACATGCGACACGCGGCGCGATCGAGGGCGAGGGCGTGCTCTTCGGCTTCCCCGCGTCCGCGCACTTCGACGGGCACACGGAGGAGCTCGACCGCGGCGGCGCCGCGACGCCGCCGCCGACGCTCGAGATGGCGACGCGCGACCCGAACGTGACCGCGCTCGCGCGGCTCGACCTCGACGCGCCCGCGCGCGCCCTGCTCGCGCTCGAGCAGCACGACGAGCCGGGCGGTGCGCACGGGCACGGGCACGGACACGCGCCGCCCCCGCCCCCGCCGCCCATGGACGACCCCTCGGACCCGCCGCCGTCGATCCACTCCGAGTACCGCTCGCGCGAGGGCGTGCCGCACCAGACGGCGCCGAGGGACGCGGGCGCGCCCGCGGCGCACGCGCCGCCCGCGCATGCGCCGCCGCTGGGCGAGACGCACCCCCCGCCGTATTTGGTGCCGGAGGGCGCGGGCGAGCACGAGCATGTGACGATGACCAGGCCGCCGCCGTATGTCGATGTCATGCCACCTGCGCATGATGCGTGACGCGTATTAGATTTAGTGCTGGTTGACTTAGGTTAGATGAGGAGGTGCGAGGTGCGCGGGGGTGGAGGTATCTCAGTGTGCTCGGTCGTGTTGTTGTACTCTGTTGTAGCATCGTGTCATTACGCCAGAGTAGCCGTCCACGTTCTAATGAAGATGAAGAAGTCCACGTAAGAAACACCAGTACTGTCGGATATAATCAAATTACATGTAGGAAAGACGATAAGGAGAGCCATATATAGATCGGGGATGACAAGGAAGCGGACGCGGAAGGGTGAACAATAACGGCGGGTGGGATGGGACAAGGACGTGGGGGCTCATAACAGAAGCAGAACAGAACAAAGGGCCGCGCGGGGATGCATGTGGCAGCACGGGCGGTGGTGATTTAGCAATTGCAGGCGTCCTTGCCCTTCGCCTGGTTCTCGTCGAGGTTGACGCCCTCCTGCGCACCGCCCGGACGGCTGCCGCCCGCCCCTGGTCGGCCGGCCGCGCCGCGGGAGGACGCGAGGATGTGCTCGATGGGGATCTTCTTGGCTACAATCCAGCGCCAACGTGATCAGCGAAATGCATATTTGCGAGGCACGTATGGGCGGGGGACCTACCGATTTCCGTGAAGACCTCGACGACGCCCTCGCCCGTCTTCGCGCTAGTCTCGAAGAAGAGCAGGCCTGCCTCCTGCGCGTACGCCTGGGCCTCCTCGCGCGGCACCTGCCGCAAGCTCTCCTCGCCGCCGTTGGCGCCAGCCTCGCCGGGCGTGGCGGTGGCGTCGTCCGCCTCGTCCTCCGACTCTGCCGCGCCCGACGCCGACGGTGAGG
The DNA here is from genome assembly GCA_002286715.1 of Dentipellis sp. KUC8613. Taxonomy (NCBI): domain Eukaryota; kingdom Fungi; phylum Basidiomycota; class Agaricomycetes; order Russulales; family Hericiaceae; genus Dentipellis; species Dentipellis sp. KUC8613. The sequence continues at coordinate 460,145 of NSJX01000012.1, forward strand.
GCTGCACGAGGTCGACCTTGTTGCCCGCGAGCGCGATGACGATGTTGGGGTTCGCCTGCCGCTGCAGCTCCTTCACCCACGTCTTGGCCTTCTCGAGACTGGATGCTTTCGTCACGTCGTATACAACGACGGCGGCTTGTGCGTTGCGGTAGTACATGGGCTGCGAAGCAGATCCAGATTAGGGGATGGGCATGCTGATAAGGAGAGATCAAGCACGTACTGCGAGCGAGTGGAAGCGCTCCTGGCCGGCTGTATCCCAGATCTCGTAGCGCAGCACCCGATCTTCGAGGCGACACTTCTGCGTCAGGAATGCGGCGCCGATGGTGGGCTCCTTGTTTGCTTGGAACTCATTGGAAACCTGAAAGGAGAGGTGATGTGAGATGTGGCTCGGCACGAAAAGGGTGATGTACGTACAAATCGTAACACTACTGAAGACTTTCCGACTGCAGCTTCTCCTGTATGCGAATGAAAAGTGAGTAAAATCCGAGGGATTGCAGCAGGCGTTCGGGGTCGGTGGATTCGGGAGGACGCAGCGCAACCCGATGACGTCCCGACTTGGAGCGAACGCGAGCGACTACTGACCTAACAAAACGAGTTTGACCTGCACGGACTTGTCCACAGCAGAGCCAGAGGCTGTGTCTGTCATGGCGATAATGTGAGTGGTGGAAGGAGGGTATGGACGAGGGGGAGATGATGGTGGCTGCTCGAGGATGAGCAGGCCGAATTGCACAGTTTGTGCGTTTGTTTACACCGGCAGTGCCTCATCCGGCCTGTGGCGTGCCGTCGCCTTCAATGTGCAGCCCCCTCCCGAAGAACTCGCCAAAACACCCTGCAGCATTTTCTTATGTTTTATACAGACTGTTCTATTTCATGGTGCGAGGCTTTCGCTCTTCGCCCTGACAAGTGTCTTGCCAGGAGGGACAGTTTCCAACCGCAATTGCAAGATGCTTGTTGTGACAACCGTCATCTACACTAACTGTTTCTGGGAATGTTGCTTCGCCGTTCTCGCTACATGCCGTACACACCTGACCAGACGGGACCTATCACACATGCGCAATACGTATACGAGGATCAGAACACATTTGGCGCAAGGAGAGGCAGCGCTGAGCGAAGAACTTTTTCAGCGGACGATAAGCGCGACCGGGACTCCGGGGACGGAAGGGGCATTGAGCTCGCCGGTCCATGGACGGTCTGCCAAGCGCCGGACTCGGAACATGAATGTTGCGGGGTAAATTCATAAAAGTCGAATGCGGGGATTTGTGGGGTTGACATCCGCCTCTTGTCTGCTTTTCTGCTCTCCCCACCTCGTTCCTACCCCGCAATGTCTTTCGGTACGACCGCATTTTATTCCACTCAGTCTCCTCGCTCACCCAGAACTTCAGCTGCAGCGCAGGCCGCGTTCCGCCCCACGCCCGAGAGCATTCCGCCTCCCAATGCTAACCTCACCCTCGAGCTCCCGAAGGGCGTGCCGGTCAACCACCACCCACTGGTTCGTCTAGTTTCGTTCGGAAACACATCTACTCACACCGCCTGCCTCTAGAACCCGCTCGGCTTCCTCACCCGCGCAGCACAGATCTATCCCGACAAGCTAGCTTTGGCCCACCCCAACGTCCCTCACCCCGTGTTCTACACATATTCCGTCTGGTAATACCGTGTCATATGTCACGTCGACCTCGTATCTCATCGTGTACAGGGCACAACGCGTGCAAAACCTCGCATACGCCCTCATTCAATTTGGTATCCAGCCTGGCGACCGCATAGCTGTCATCGCTCCGAATAGGTGAGCCATCTTTAATCATTGCGCTCGCACACAGCTGATCTGTCGCAGTCCTATGATCGCAGGTAGTGTCCGCTCGCGCACGGCCTATGAGCGAGTCTAATCTATCCGCTCAGATACCCTGCAAGCCGCAAGCGCTGCACGCTGCATTGTCACGACCATCAACATCCGACTCACCAAGCCCGAGGTCGACTATATCCTCGACCACAGCGGCGCCAGAATCATCTTCGCAGACTACGAATACGCCCACCTCGTGCGAGGCGCCTCCGTGCCCATTGTCGTGTGCCAGGACACGGGTCTCCCCAGCGACCCTTATGAACAATTCTTGAGCTCGGGCAGGTGGTTCAGCTGCGAAAAGGGTTGGGCTGGCTTGACCATGGATGCTGACGAGAACACGCCGAACTCGCTGAATTATACGTGAGTGCCTTCGATTTTGCACTCTACGCCAATGCTCAGATGACTCTTAGCTCCGGTACCACCGGACGCGTGAGTTTAGGTCTATTAATCCTTAGACTAGCTATTCATATCCAACCTCTAGCCCAAGGGTGTCCTGACAACGATGAGAGGTAAGTTTGGCTCAACTGCTCTTTGACTGTTTACTCATAATTTCTGCAGGGTCTTATTTGGGGGCGATCGCGAATGCCGTTGAGATGCAGTAAGTTCTATTTTAGCTCGCCTCTAAATACTTACTCAAACACCTGTCTAGAATTACCAAAGACTCTACCTACCTATGGTCCGTAGCTTTCTGGTAAATTGCGCGCCATACCTACTCACGCGGGGAATCTTGTAGGATTCTGCCGATGTTCCACGCGGCAGGCTGGACATACCCATGGGCATGCACCTTCGCCTTCGCGACACAAGTACGCTCCAACTCCCTCGCGTCAGCACATATCTCACATCTGTCGCATAGCTCACGATTCGCACGGTGGACGTCGGCTTGATCTGGCGACACCTCCTGCATTCACGTGTCACGCACTACTGCGGAGCTCCTACCGTCGAGGTAAATTTGTTCCTCTCGAAGTGCCAATTACGACAGCACTGACAGCCGTTCGCCCGCTGCCAGATTAGCATCGTCAACCATCCAGACGCAAAACGCCTCGACCACCCCGTGACAGCCATCATCGCCGGCGCCGCGCCCACCGCCCAACTCCTAGGCGACCTCGAGAAGAAGGGCATCAAGCCCGTCCACGTGTATGGTCTAACGTGCGTACTTTCATCCCACACCACCTACGCTACCCCTCTCTGACATTCCACCCTTTCTTGACAGCGAGGTAACGACTTAACACCCACCGCACGATCTCCGGTATCGGCATACTGACACCACGCACGCACAGACCTACGGCCCCTTCACGCGCGGCTACACACAAGACTCCTGGAACACGCTCCCCTACGAAGAGCGCGTGAAGCGGCTCGCGCGGCAGGGCCACGCCTTCGCGACCGCGCACCCGTGCCGCGTCGTGTACTCCCCCTCGGAGCTGCCCGCGGGCGCGGCGCCCGACGCGCTCGTCGACGTCCCGCGCGACGGCAAGACCGTCGGCGAGATCATCATGGCCGGCAACATCGTCATGGCGGGCTACTTCCGCGACCCCGAGGCGACGCGCAAGGCGACCGTCGGCGGGTGGTTCCACTCGGGCGATCTGGCGGTGTGGTTCCCCGATGGGTCCATTGCGATTCAGGACCGCAGCAAGGATATTATTATTTCGGGCGGCGAGGTCTGTAAATACTTTCTTCTACTTTCATTCACCCTCGCTCGAACATCATCCACTGACTGCTTCGCACAGAACGCCTCCAGCCTCGCCATCGAACAAGGCAAGTCTCCACCCCCTCTCTTCACGCAACGACACCAGCCGCTAACCTGGTACTACAGAGCTCGCCGTGCACCCCGACGTGCTCGAGGTGTCCGTCGTCGCGCGCGAGCACCCGCGGTGGGGCGAGCGCCCGATGGCGTTCGTCCAGCTGCGCGTCGACGCCGCGGAGCGCTGGGCGGGGCGGCACCCCGAGTTCAGCGAGTCGCTCAAGGACCACGCGCGCGGCCGCCTGCCGGGCTTTGCGCGCCCGGAGTGGGTGCATGTGGTCGAGGAGCTGCCGGTGCGTTGTTGTTCGGTTGAGGTCTGGCGTGGTAGGGCGTGGTGTTGAATGTTGGCGTTGTTTTATTTTGCTATAGAAAACGTCGACGGGCAAGATCCTCAAGACGGCGCTGCGCAAGCGCGCGAAGGAGATGGGGGCGGAGAAGGCGAAGCTGTGAGCTACAGTCTTCATATTTGACTGCTGGGTACGACATGCTGGGGGCAGAGCTTGCTTGACTTACGATCTGACCATTTGATCTGCTGTACATCTACATCTACATCTACATTTTCTCATGACTCAAACGAACGACAGACGACGGGGCACGGTGTAGCCCTATCTGATATCATGGTGTACTGGGTACTCGTACTATACGTGGCTGGCGGTGAGCGCAATACGGGAATACGGGGAATACCGTGACGGTGGCTGCATACGGGGATATATATCATCGCTCGATCATTGCGAAAGTACTGAGTACATGAATATGTGAATAAAATATCGATGCTATAACAAAAAAGTAGAAAGTGCAAGATCATATGCCGGGCTGAGATGCAGGTGTGCGTCGTATGGAGAATGCGGGGTGTGCGTCGGGTGTGTGTGTGGAGACGGGGATATGGGACTTGTGAAGGAGAATACGATGAAGAGCGTTATTGAACGCTACCGTCTCCAGCGTATACGTATGTACGTATGCGTAAAGCGTAGTAGGGATATAGAGCAATGACGAGACTGTAACCGTGACGAGTGCGAGTGCATATCTACATAGATCTGGAGCTGTCCACGGCCAGTGCCCATGCCACCAACCTAACCGAGTCGAATCGAACCACAACGTCCAAGCCACCGCACACCCCACTCACGCCGCGCCCGCAGGACAGAGCCGCAAAATGCGAAACGCGCCCGCATTCCGCTCGCACAGATAGATGTTGTCCTCCTGGCGTCCCAAAAAGATGACCTCGTCGCGCGCATGCTCCGGCTCCATATCCGCGCCGCCCAAGTCCGTGCGCCCATGCCCGTGCCCGTGGTGCGCCGCGTGCTTCTTGTGCACGAGCGCGCGCCCCGACGGCGGCTTCGACAGCGCGAGCGCGGTCGGCGCGCTCAGCGGCGACGGCGACGACACGGGCATGCCGATGCGCCAGATGTACGGCGCGCGCCGGTTCACCTGCGACGGCGCGGTGGTGAAGTGCGGCAGCGCGGTGCGCGAGGCGTCTGCGGGCCGCAGGAGCGCGTCGCTCAGGTCGACCGCCTCGAGACCGCCCTGCCGCATCGCGACGAGCACGGACTTGTCTTTGACGTCGAACGCCTCGAGCCGCTTCACGTCGCCGAGCCGTGCGGGGATGATGTCGTCGTCTTCGTCTGTGCTCCACATGAGTCGGCCTTTGAGGACGGACCGCCCGCGGCCGTCGACGATGACCGTGCTGTGGCCGCCGCGGGACGAGAAGAAGAGAGCTGGGGGTCCGAAGATCTTCGGCTGCGACAAGAGGGATATCGGTGCGAGAAGTGGCTTTCCGTCCGGCACGACTGGTAGTGTCTCTGTGGTGAACGTTTTCGGAGATGGGAGACCAAACGGTTGTGTCGGATCCACCGACTGTTGACGCAGATCCTTCAGCAGGATGTACTCCGTGTCTTCTTCGCGCCGGACAGGTAGGTCCGGAGGGAGAAGGCCGTCCCGGTACCATGCTTGCATGAGCGATGCTTTCCAAGGACCTACGAATCGCGCTGCATCAGGACGAGACATTCAACATTCAACTAGCCTTTAAGACACTCACCATGCACAACAGACTTCGGATCGCGATAGAACCATCTCGCAGGCGGCGCCGGCAACGGCTGCGGCAGGCCCGGCGGCGAGAACTGGACCTGCGACAGGTCCACCTGGCTGCTGCCATTCACCTCGGGCTCGTACTCCGTGCGGTACTGCAAGAAGTCGGGGTACGTCGGCGGGATGATGTAGTCGTCCGCGATCGCGGCGAGCGGGAAGTTCGGCGCGAACGAGAGCTGCTGGAACGTCGTGTACGGCCCCATCTGCGCCGTCGCGAGCGCGACGAGCTCCTCCGTGGGCTGCACGACGGTCGACTGCGGCGTCTCGGTCGACGCGAGCTGGTCGGAGGGCGCTTGTGAAGACGAGGCGGTGATGCCGCCGACGACGGATGGTGCCGCGGGGCCTTCGCCTGCGGATACGGTCGTCGACGAGGACACGGACACGCCGATGCTGACGTTGACGTTCGTCGGCTCCTCGCTGGCGGTCGCGTCGGGCTCGGCGCCCGCGGCGGCCGGCGCGTCGTCTCCGCGGAGCTCTCTCGCCCGCCGCCGCGCCGCTCTCCGCTCCGCGCGGCCGATGCGGACCTCGCGCACGCGCACGGTCGCGGGCTCGAGCCCGAACACATTCTGCGAGAACATGAGGAACACCTCGACCAGGTCGTCGCCCTGCAGCTGCAGTTCCAGCGACCGCGGCGAGTCGGGGAGGATGAACGTCCGCGAGAGGCCGAGTGCGGTCCGGTACGTGCCCGCGAAGAGCTCGACCTTCTCGCCATTGTCGCCGCACAGAATCGCCAGGAAACTAGTGATCCAACCCGAATTCCCATCAGCCTCGATTCAACACACCACAAGAATGAAAGAAAAATGCGCACCTCTTCTTCGACGTCTCCACCGCCTTGATCATCAACGAGCCCTTCGTCCCGGGAAGCTTCACATACTCCAGCTTCGGCGCGGGCGCCGGCTGCGTCCCATTCGGGGTCCCCGCGAGCTTCCACCCGGGGTCGACCTGGTCCGTGCGCTGCGCGAGCGACGCCCCGCTGTCCTCCGAGCGCCGCGGCGTGAACGCGTGCCCGAGGATGCGCGACAAAAACCTCGACGGCGTGCGCGGCGCCGCGAGCTCCGTCTCGGACTGCACGGAGCGCGCGAGCGCAGACGACGGCGGCGCGGACGCTGCCTGCGCGGACGACGGGCGCGCGCCCGCGCTCGTGCTCGCTGGGGGGATTGGCGGCTGGCGGAACGCCGTGGACTGCGAGCGCGCTAGGGGCCCGTTGCGCCGCGCCTGCATCTCCGGCGCGCTCGGCAGCGACGAGATCGACTGCGGGTGCGAGTGGTTCGCCGTCGTGGGCGGCTCGTCGGGCGGCGGGGCGAACACGCCGCCGAGCACGGACCAGCGCCGCCGGCGCCGGTTCGCGCTCGTCTCGGTGCTCTGGCGCGTGCGCCAGCTCTCTGCGTCTGCGGACATCGGGCTCGCCGGCGCGTCGTCCTCGCCGGACGCGACGGGGTGCGAGGCCGTGATGAGGATCGCTTCTTGGGTGCGTCGTGAGCCTGGTGGGGGTAGATCTGGTATTCGGCTCTCGCGGAGCGCTTCTGCGAACGAGATCTCTTCGCTGCGTGGTGTCCTGTTGCCTTCTGCGTCGTCGTCCTCGTCGTCCTCGCCGTCGGGGGTCGGGGGCTCTTGTGGGCCCATGCGTGATGACATGCTGCCCATAGTGGGGAGGTACGACGAGGAGGGCGAGGCGGCCAGGGCTTGTCGTAAAGTTACCAATGTAGGTGTCGGCGATGGCGGCGGCGGCGACGCCTGGCTGCCCGTTCTGTTCATGTTCATGTTCAGGTCGAGGTTCGCCGGTCGCGGGCGGCGCACGGACTGCTGCGTGAGCGTCGCTGAGGATAGAGGTCGATTTGAGAGGGGCGGGGCTTCGGGTCGCCCGATCAACGGGGTCGCCGACGCGGCCGCCATCGCGCTCGTGCGCTCGTCCAGGGCCTCGCTGCCCCGCTCGCCCGCCGCGACGACGTCGATCGCCTCCTCCTCGCTCGCGTGCCCGTCCATCCAGTCGCTCTTGGCGTCGGCGTCCCGCGGGCCCAGGATAGCGGCTTCTGCGTTCCGCCGCGCGGTCCCTCCTAGCACGTTCGTGACAGATCCGCTCCGGCTGCGAGTCGGGTGCATCGAGATCAGCGAGTTCTGGGAGCGCAGTGGTCTTGAGGGCGGCGATGTCGAATAGGACGGCGGAGGCACCGAGGGCAGCTGGGGCAGCTGTGGTGGCGCAGCAGGCGGCGGGAGCTGGGGCGGCCGTGCGGGGGACTTGGCCTTCTTGCTCGACGCCGCCTTGCTGCCGACCGTCGTGCTCGACGCCATGGACGCCCTGCGGGCCGTTTTCGCGCTAGCAGCCGCGGAAGATCCTGACGGTGTCGGCCTCTTCTCCGCCTTCTCCAGCGCCGTGCTGTCGCGCGAGACGGCGGACCGCTTCGCCTCCTCCCGCCGCGCGCGATCCCGCTGGCGCCGTATCTCCACGTCCAGCCGCCACTCGACCGCCTTCTTGACCTCCTCCAGCGCATACACGCGGACGCCGTCGCGCCGGCCCGCGATGGCCACGAGCACGCCCCGATGCTCCATCACGACCACGCTCTTGAAGCTCACGCGGCGGATCAGCGCATACGGCGCCGGCGCCGGCGGAGACACGAGCGGGAGCACGTCCAGGCCCTGTGCGTGGCAAAGAAGCAGGAAGTGCGGCGCCAGGAAGGCGCCGCTCGTCGGAGGGGTGCTGAAATGCGACGGCGACAGGATGTTCGTGAACACCGAGAGCGAGAGGCCCAGCTCCTGCAGTGTGGGCGCTGGCAGTTGCGGTGGGGGCGTCACGGGGCGCGCGGGCGGCGCGGGCGAGGACGCGCGGGACTGTGGCAGGCTCCTGTCGGGAGTTCGGGTCGGCCTTTCTTCGGTGACGGCCTCGCGAGGACTGGACGGCGTTGGGTTGTCACGCCTGTGAATGAGGTTCGAGAAGAAGCCGGAAAGGCGGTTCGATGCTCGGTTCTAGTTGAGCGGGGGCTAGTTAGCGCCAAAGTGACAGGCGGGATGAAGAGAAGTGAAATGCACGCACATCTGCTATTGTAGACCGCGGACGACTTCGCCTGGGGAGAGACTGGGTGGAGGTGTCCGCCGAAGACCAGACCGATCTGGTGGGGGAGGGGCTAATATGCTCGGTAGAGTTTGCGTTAAAGGAAGGCGCGGTAGCAGTCTGTGGTCGGGGACCGGGGCTCTGTGGTTCGGTAATCTGGACAGTGGGCAGGCTCTGCACGCTGGCGTTGTCGAACGCCCGCTCGGTGGGGCTGCGAGTGAGAGGCGAGGGGCCGTCGAGAGTGGTATCAAGGGTAGGTGCGTCTGCTGTTTTTGCATCGTCGGACGTGGCGAGGGTGGCATGTTTCAACGTGATGTCCTCGCTGTGGATATGGTCGACCTCCTGGATGCCTCTATCCACGGTGTCTGCATCAAACGTCTCGGGCGCGTCGCTCCATTGCTCGTGGCTGTCGTCGATGTCTTCTGAAATGCGGGGTTCGGGAGAGAGTGGAGGGAGAATGGAGTCTTGAGACATGGAGAAAAAAGGAGACGAAGGACGAAGGATGGCGAGCTCAGAGCAACGCACGCTCGAGGGTATATGGAATATGGATTATAAGATGGAGAGAGCGGTAGGATAGGAAGAGCATGAAGGACGGGAGACGGTGTCTGCAGCTTAGACTAGGGCACCTTAGTTCAGGCCGCGCACCGTCGCCTCCCTCGGCACGGCCGTCGCCGCCCCGCTTCCCACGCGATGAACAGCACATACTAACATCACATTACTCATCCACACAACACTATATCGCTAACGCCAACCAACTCAATTCGACATCCCGTTCACGCCGGTCCCCACACCCACATCTTCCGGTGGTCCTCGAGCGGCAGTCCGTTGGGATGCTCCGCCTCGTTGCGCTGGCGCTTTGCCGTCTTTTTCTTGCCCTCAGCAATTCGCCGCTTCTCAAAGTACGCGTAGCTGGAAATGCACTTCAGTATGCCTGTGCTAGCAACAATAGGTAGGGCACCTACGCCGCCTTGTATAGACCATTGGTAGCCCCGGAGGTTGGGCCCGTCGCTTTCACTGAAACGTGCGTCAGAATATAACAGACAGGAACCAACGATAGACGTACTGAAGCGGTTGTATGAATTATTGTTGATGCCACCGATGTCCCTCAGCCAGTGCGTGATCTACACAGCGTGCCCACATGAGCCCACGACCAATATGGCAACACGACAGCGTCACCTTGAAGCCCGGCTCTTTCTGGAGCAGTCGGATTTTGCGGCGGATCTCGTTGCAGTCATCGCTATGCGGTGAAGGAACGACATCTGTTAGCATCTCACCGTCAAAGCTTCGAGATGACGGCGCTCACTAGATAGGAATGTCGTCCTGTTCCGCGAACAGAGGGTCAACGACTAAGCTGACAGACCGTTGTTAAGGCTCACCTCATCTTCGCCCTCGAGAACGACATCCTGCCAACTCTGCGGTGCAGCAGGCTCCTTCCCCTTCTTCTTCGACTTCGAGCCAGAGGCTTCGGGAGCTTCGACATCAGCAGCGTCAGTGATGCGGGCCTTCTTCGGAACAGGCACGTCGTCCTGCTTGATTGTCGACTCGAAGCCGTGAGCATCGAGCGTGGCAATCACATCAGATTTACGCTTCGGCGGCATTCTGTTTGCTGGATAGGTGTAGAGTGGGTGTCAAGTGCAAGAAGCGAGAGACGAGGAGCGTAGCAACAACTAACGTCTAATATTTGTGGCGCCACTGCGACTAGGCCAGGACGGCGATCAACAGGGCGAGGCTACGGTCGGCGCTGAGGCAAATTGAGACAAAGACGCGTCGCGTCTGCCCGACGCGTGACGTCATGCTCAGGATTCGATGAGTCGGATCAGCTGGTCCACCCAACGGAGCTCCTTATTTCCTCCCTCTCACGACCACAATCCACCTCTCTTTCGTCCTCTCTTTCGTCTGTCCGAACAATGTCCCACATCACCCCCCTCGAGAAGGTGTCCACCAACAAGTCCTTCGGCGGCGAGCTCTCCAAGTACAAGTTCAAGGTCAGTAATACCACCAACCCACCCTGCATCACCTTAGTCGCATCCTGACGCCACCCACACCTAGTCTGCAGCCCTCGGCGGCCTGGACGCCCACTTCAACCTCTTCATCCCCGCCAACGCCGTCAACGGCAAAGTCCCGCTGCTCGTCTACCTCGCAGGCCTCACCTGCACCGAGGACACCGGGTACGGTCGACCCCACGATCTGCCCGATCACCGCAACTAATTATCCCCTCGATCGCGATGACCAGTGCGCAGAAGGGCGGGTTTTTGGGCCCCGCCGCGAAAGAGGGCATCGCGATCCTGTTCCCGGACACATCGCCGCGCGGGGCTGGCGTCGCCGGCGAAGACGACGACTGGGACTTCGGGACAGGTATGCATCCGTTGCACGCGCCTGGTCACTCACTGACCAGCCGGATTCCAGGTGCCGGCTTCTATCTGAACGCGACGAATCCGAAGTACGCGACGCACTACAACATGTACACCCACATCACGCTCGAGCTCCCGCAAGTGCTCGAAGAATCCGGGCTGCCCGTCGTCCGTACCCCTCCCCCTCCCACCTCCACCTCTCACCCATTCAACTAACTCCGCACCACGCTGACAGGACCTGAAGCGCCAGTCGATCTTCGGCCACTCGATGGGCGGCCACGGCGCGCTCACGCTGTACCTCTCCTCCGCGAGCAAGCAGTACCGCTCCGCGTCCGCGTTCGCGCCGATCTCGAACCCCGTCCTCGCGCCGTGGGGCCAGAAGGCGTTCGCGGGGTATCTGCAGAACGGCGTCGAGGAGGCCAAGGCGAAGTACGATGCGACGGAGCTCATCGCGAAGTACAAGGACCCGGTGCATATTCTCGTAGACTACGTGCGTTTTCGTTTTGTTTCTCTCGTCGCGTATACGGAGTTTTGGACGATGCTGATGGTTTGGTGCGGGTCGTAGGGCACAAGTGACAACTTCTACAAGAGCGGCCAGCTGCTGCCCGAGAACTTCCTCAAGGCGGCGCGCGATGCGGGGCACGACGAGGTGCAGGTGCGCGTGCGCGAGCAGGACGCGTACGACCACAGCTACTACTTCGTGCGTGCATCCCCCCCGCTGGGCATTTCCGAGCTACGCTGACCAGCTTTTGGGGTGGCAGATTTCGACGTTCGGCGAGGACCATGTGCACTGTGAGTTTGTCATTCCCTGTCGGTGTCACATGTGCACAGATTTGACTGATGCATCGTTATGGCATTGGCAGTCCATGCGAACTTCCTGAAAGCTTGAATGAATCCACGATACTCTACTGACGGGAGGGGATATATATCTAGTGGTAAAGAGAACGAAGATGAAGACGAAGACAAAGATGGGGTGTATGCTCTAGGGAAGTTGTATTTTTACCAGTGCCAGAAATAGTGATGCCTTGGTGTTGTACGAGCGCGAGCGGCGAGCGTTGAGAGTACAGCAGATCCAAAGAACAGTCACAGAATACAGCACAAAAGCCAGAGCAACAGAGCAACAGAAGGGAGATCCAGAAGTCAAGCCAACAGCCAAGAACCAGGAAGACACTCTTGAGAGCCCGACCGCAAGTTGGTCAGCCAGCCAGCACCCGCTCCGCATACGCGCGCTCGAGCTCCTCCGCATCGCACGCGATCCAATAGCTCTGCAGCGCCGCGCCGACCGTCGCGCGGTGCTCGTGGCTGTGGATCAGCAGCCGCGACACGAGGGCTTTCGCTGTTCGCACAACGCACCACATACCACAACGCATAACGCACAACGCACACCACATAACGCAGCAGCCAGCCAACATTTAGCTTCCGACTCTGCAGGGATGGTGAGGGCGCGGATGTGCTCACCGTGTCCCATCCCGCCCCATATCTCGTGCGCAAAGTCGACGTCGCCGTGCACGATGCGGTCCTTGATGATCTGCTCGCTGCGCGTCGATATCTCGGACTGCTCGGGGTCGGCGGGGCCGCGGTCGAACGGGTGCGCTCCGCTGTTCGTGTTTTCGTGATCGCAGCGTCGTCAGCGGTGGTGAAGCGCGATACAAATACGAACACAGACGAAGACGCAGACGTGAGCGGAGACGAGTGGTACATGGACAAGGACGGAGGCGAGGAACGGGGAGAAAAACGGAGAGCAGAGCACGCACGCAAGCATCATGTACATGATGACCCCCGCGCTCCAGCAGTCGAGCGGCATCGCGACGTAGCCGAGCCGCTTGTCGTGCAGCGCGAGGATGCCCTCGGGCGGGAGGTACATCACCGTGCCGCAGGCCGTGAACGTCTTCTCGTACGCCTTGGGCCGCGCGAGCCCGAAGTCCGCGATCTGGATGCGCGGGTACGGCCCCGGCGTGTAGAGGAGCACGTTCTCGGGCTGCGGTGGGGCGGGTGAGCAGGGTGTGTATATACGATTAGTTGGACGCGGGATGTGCGGTGGGACGGGCCTACCTTGAGGTCTATATACGCGGCGGTACCTGACATGAGTACGGTGGTGGGGAGGTCAGGATAGAGTGCGTACCGCGGTGCGAGATCATCTTGTCATGGAGGTACTTCAGCCCCTTGAAGATCTGGTACATGATGTACTTCGCCTCGCCCTCGCACAGGCGGCCGGACTTGAGCTTGTGGCTGGAGATGTACGTGAAGAGGTCTCCGCCGGTGCACAGTTCCAGGAATATATGCCTGGATGCGCATAGTCGTTGTAGGTGATGAATTCGGCTTTTTCGATGAGGAAGAGGAGGCGGGGAAGAACACGTACAGGAACTTCCCGTCTTCCTCTACGTCTAGGATTTTGCTTATGTTCGGCTGTCGAAAGCAGCCCCCGTCAGACCCGGACTGCCCGAGAAAGAAAAAGAAGAAGCGACAAACATGATCCATCGCAAGCAAGATCTTGACCTCCTTCATAACTGTCTCCCTTTCCGCATCTTTCTTCAGCCCGATAGTCTTACACGCTACCTGCCTCGACGCGACTTTATCCATCGCGAGGTGCACCGTTGCGAACCCGCCGGTACCTAGGCAGTGCGAGGTCACGACGTAGTTTCCTATTCTCTACATATAATCTTGCATAAGGAGCGGTTCGAACGAGTTAGAGACGTAGTGTAAACTACCTTGTGCGAAGGATGCGTAGGCGGCGTCGGGTCAAATATCGTATTCTTCTCCCGCGGCTCCTTCCATATGTGCACGCACTGGAACGCTACTCACCACACTCAGCGACTCATTTTAGACACTGAACATAGCATAAGACGCACTTTTCGAAGAGGGTATTTGGATGATATCCCCGTCCATGAGGATCACAGAGGTGCGGCGGACTCGGTGGCCGTTTAGGATGAGCCCGTTTGTTGAGAAGTCCTGCATTCAAGGTGAGGTAATGCACCATATGCAAGAAAAGAGTATTCGTACCTGACAGGATACGATGATCCCTCCCGTGCTTGAATGCACACTAACATAGCAGAGCCAGGCTAAGCTGTGAGACGTGCTCTGAAGGCTTCGGACTTACGCATATAGCTTGCAATGAACACTCGACACGACAGCATCTGGGATAACAAACGAGCTGCAAGATACACATGAACAAGAGGGCAAGCACTGAATGAACATGCCGCTACGCACCATGCAGCGGGATTGCGTCCGATCGTGACAGGCTTGTCGATGCTCAAAGCGATCACTTTGTCCCCTGTTGCTTCGAAGTATTCTCAGACGCTTTAGATAGACATGCACACCTTCTTTGAGCCCTCCTGTTTTCACTGTCGAAACAAGTTTAGCGCATACAGTCCGAGTATCGACTGCTGGAGCACGGTTCTGGTGGTTAACGTCGGGGCCTCCCGATCTACGGTCGATGCTTGGCATATTCAAAGAATTTTCGAGTCGCTTGAGCTGAAAACGAATGCCCAACGTGAAGTGGAGGGATGAAAAGGAATTGCGAAGTCGACGCGTATCGTCGAGCTGGGGTGAAGCAAAAGCGCGACGCGTCGCGTCTAAATGAAAGGCTACATATCACGTGCATACCGTCACAAATACATGCGTTCACATCTTGCTAGCAGCTACAGTCTCTCCTCCGAGTCACCTCCAAGGCCTCGCTATCATAGCAGAGTGTCACAAGCGGTGATCACTCGTACCCACCGCCCCCTCTCTGCTTCGTCCGCTTCCCCTTCTTATGGTGCTTCTTCCCCGGATGCGACTCGTTCGCGACCGCCAACACCGCCGCAAGCCGCGCACGCCGCCCGCCGACCTGGACACCCGTGTCGGACACGGCATTCTGGTGCGGGTACAGCTTCACGCGCGAGAACTCCTGCGCGGGGCGCCCGGCCGCCTTCATGAACGCGTGCGCGGACAGCCCGCTGTTGTTGACGAAGAAGTCCTTGTCAACGACGCGGGACGCCTGGCCCTCGCCCGGCTTGTCGTTCACGGGCACGCCGGACCCCGGGACGAAGGTGAGTGCGCCGAGGGGTACGCGGCTCGTGGGCCCCATCTTCTTGCCTGCGGCACGTGCGAGGCTGAGCGCGCGGGTCTCTTCGTTGAACTCGTCTTCTGGGATGCCCGGGGGTGGGTGGCAGAAGAGGAGCTTGGCATTGACGTAGTCTTTCAGGATTACTCGGGCAGATCGTGCCTCGTCAGGGTTGCCCTGGCCGGAGCGGGTGAACCCACGAGCAACTAGCAGTATACATCAATGGATGAATCAAGAGTGTGCAGAGAGCAAACAGCTTACTAGCATAGGTGATTAGCAGGTCTTCGGCTGTGATCTTCCCGTCGCCGCCTTCTTCCAATCCCTTGCTTCGGATGACCAAACCGTACGTCAACTCCAGGACTTCTTTGGGCATCCGCTTCACCACCAAAGATATAGGTCCGGTGTATTCACGCAACTGATCGATCGGCAATACGCCGTCGCAGACAAGGTCTGCACGAGTAGTCGCGAACTGAGGGAAGACCAGACCTGGACAATCGCAGAGGACGATGTTGTCCGAAAGGTGGATGGTCTGGAAATGCTTCGTCTTTCCGGGTGTCGATGACACCGATACCTTCTTTTCGCCCAGGAGAGAATTGATCGTGCTCGACTTTCCGACGTTGGGATATCCGACGAGACCAACCACCAACTTAGTTGGGGGGTTCCCAGAGCCATCTTTGAAGTCTGAAAGAAGCGACGTGAGAATTGCAATGAATAAGGGAAGCACGATTATAATTACCGGATAGAGGAGGCGCAGCCGAAATGAAGAGATCCTCTAACTCAAGCACCGACAGAACCTTTGCGCGAGGATCAGTGCTCTCTATGTTGCCCTTCACCTCGTACTCGTCAGACCACTCCGAATCGTCACCGTCCTCGTCAACGCTGTCGTCGTCTTCGTCCTGGTCATCTTCACCTTCATGCGCGGCCTCGGCATGCGATCCACCTGCCTCTGCTGGTCCTTCGGAAACTGGGGGAGTCTCATCCGTGTCAGAGGCAGAGGATGAGTTGTCAGGATGCGATTCTTCTTCCTCAGTTGCTGCTGTTTCCGCTGCCAAAGCCTCCCGACGCGCTTCCTGCAGCGCAACCGCATTCGCTGCAGAGAAGAAGGCATATTGAATACCCTGCTTGTCGAAGTAGTCCGCCCACGCTAACCTGGATGACTGAGATAAGCGCTCGTAGCGCGCTGCAAAGAATATGGACGCACCGTTGCTTGTCAGTCAAGAGATCAGCCTTATTGATGAGAAGCAAGCTTCTTCTTTTCCCGGGAGTCGACATCTGCTCCCCGTCTGCAGTGTCGATATCCCGAATGTAAGTCTCCAGATCCTCACAACGGAATCGAAGCGGGTTTCGTGCGTCAACAATCTGCACGATCAGATGCGAGCGCTCAAGCACACGCCATAGTTGGCGCCAAACTTCTATGTTGCGCTCGAAGGGAGTGAGGAGGAAGTTGTCGCGTTCTTGAAGTCTAGAAATATCACATTCGCAAGAAAGTCTTCGGTTGAACGTCATGCGACTCACTCTGCGAGACCTCTTCTCCATTCCAAGAATGCATCCTTTTCCTGCCGGTCGAGCTGCGCTGGGGTCATAGATTTTGTCCAGTGAGGTCTTCTTGGGACCCGCAGACGTTGCTTGTTTTCTTGGTGCTTCTTCAAAGTCGATTTCTCTTCTTGTTCCGACAACAGATACGCATTCTGCGATGCCGAGCCTGAGCTCTGAATAATTTTAATATTCCTCCGCTCTGCGAGTGAAACGCAGGTCAGCACTGCAGCCAGACGGATCAAAAAAACGCCCAACTCACCTGCCGTGAACTCCGTCCCTGCCAACTGCGCCGTGCTAAGAAACTCTTCTAGATCTCGCTCCTGCGTGACCGATTTGAGACGCGATGTCGAATCCAAATCGGTGGTATACTTCAAAGCACATACTCAGCTATTGCATCCATGCGATCATCGTGACGGTGCTCACAAGGCCTGATTCATGTGCCTGCCGGGCATCCTTAGCCTTTCTGTTGATGATGGCCCTCCCGAGGCCGCTGGGATTTGGGTTCCTAGTTTTTGGAGCCTACAGTCCCGATTACAGTTAACTCGGTCAAGAGAGGCCCCTGGCGGTGTTGAGACATACCATCGTTATTTCGTCTCGTTCACGAGCTTAACTCTGCGCGATCCTGTACCCTCTGGATTGATGTACTCGAGGGGGGTTTTGCTCCTGTAAATCTGCTTGGAATGGAAGCAGCAAGTGTCTCATAAAAGGCCTACTAGACATCCTGTACTAAGCAGCTCCAAATTCGGTATTTCTGGAAATTAGTCATGCAAAATTGGCGCTCGATAACACGTGAAGATAATATCTCTGATTAGTTTTAGCATGCTAAGCGCCAGTAATAACCATCTTATCGCAGCGGCGAGACCACGGGATGATAGCAAAACCGACAAAATTTGCATTCGTATTTAGATCATTCGGGCACATTTCTACATCAAGGCGGCACTTTTTACAGACTCGCAGGACCCCTGAGAAACACGGAAACATCTCGAACAGCAGGGCCTCAAGGCAAGTTGGGGATGACTAGACGTTGAAACGCGGTCAGCTTTATGCAACTTGAGCCGCGTAAATGCGAGTGCTTACCTGCATCAGTCCACAAGGGCTGGTCAGTTCCGTCAGCGTTCGGGGTGACTGTCAGGACGTAGGTCGTGTCGAAGGCGCCGGCAGCCCAGACCGTGAAGCCAACAATGCTGTCCGAGTTCTCCTTGACGTAGGCCAGCTCCTGGCCGAGGCTAAAAAAAATCCGAGATATAAGTTTGTTTTCTTTGCGAGAGAAAGTGAGACCCACTCGGTCTCGCAGGACGCAGTGTTTCCTCCACCAGTCTCGCTGAGGATTGCCTGGCGGTTTCCGTTTTGCTTGAGCCACGATACAAGCGTGGTGAGGACGTCAACGTTGTTCTATGAACGCGTCAATAAGGACCCATCAAATATATAGGAAAATCCATTACTGTGACGCAGTCAGCGTGAGTACCGCTGTTGTCGCTGTCGAGGTACTTGTGGACTAGAGACATATGTTGGCATTGGACAAGCATGGTTATTTGAGAGCATACCATCGAACAGAAGCTTGTCGGTGCCGCCAGCGGGGTCGGTGAGCTTCACGAGGTACGGGCCAGCTTCTGTGGGGAGTGCCTGAGCACTCGAGTAGCTGGAGCCGGGCATCAGCAGGAACTGTGAGGTAGCACCAGCCGCACGGATGGCATTGATAGCGGCCTGCACAGAGTCGGCCCAGTCGGGGATCGAGGGGATATCGTGCGGCTCGTTCATGATACCGAACTGATGCTCGATATTCAGTAACCACATTTGGATGGATGTTGAGTATGCTCACGATGATGCGGGGCTCGTTGGCGTACTTGGTGGCCAACTGAGACCAGATGTTAGCGAACTGGTCGTTGGTAGGTCCACCTTGGCCGATGATCGCTCCGTTCCACCGAGCGTAGTTGTGCTGTTAGAGAGACTTCAGCGACAGTCACTCGTTCACGGTGATGTGCTTACAAGGTCAACGATGACGTAGGGCTGAGTGGAGGACGACAGAGCAGCTTGGACTGTCGCGTCGTAGCGCGAGAAGAAAGTGGACGAGATGGTGCCTCCAAGCGTCGGGGTCATCAGCTGCCATGCTTTGGGAGTTCTATGAGATCATGGGTTGCGTTACTATGCAGCGCTCGAACATACCGAAAGCTGAGTAGAAAAGAGCTGTCAGCTAACGGCAACGCCGATAATAACCTAGACAACGTACGAATGCGGAAGATGTTGACTCCCTCCGAGGCAAAGTGTGAGAACTGGGAAACCGGAGGGTCAACTCCGGTTCCATTGAAAGAACCATCAGTTGCCTAGGCACATACAACTCAGCTTGCTGTATAATGTAATTGAATAGAGGTACTCACGACCGAGAAGTCGTAACCTGCCGTGTTGACACCGCCGAGGAAGGGGATACTCGAGGTGCCGGTGGGAGCAGACGCCGAACTCGTCGAAGACGGGCTCGATGGAGTTGATGCACCTGGGATGCACTGCGAATAGTCTACAGCTCATCGAATGAGGATTGTTGGCTCAGTGAACAGCTGTACGCCTTACAAGGGTTGCTGACAACGCAAGCGCTTCCGGAGGCGCAGGTGGTCGGGCCAGCTGCAAGAAACCGTTGAGGGCTTGTAGAGTGAGCGGGCGAATAGGACTGTATACGTACTCCAACCAGTCCCTCCGCCTGTCGTACAAGAAGATTCAGGAAACGTCAGTTGAGCCCATCAAGGGAATAGATGAGCACTCACATTGGCCCCACACCTTCGCAGATCAGAATGATGGTCAATAAGAGTTGAACTGAAAGTAAGTACGATAATGACATACTGGAGACTGCGCGTAGGCGAGAGGCGCTACTGCAAGCAAAGCAGATACGAGATACAGCATCCTGGCTTCCCTTGGGGCGTACGAAACAGAGCTAGTTGAGAAGACATGGAGCAAGAAGGCTTTTATATCTTTCAAAAGGTAGAGGTAGACGGTGCCATGTGTACGGCATTTCTCCTTAGCTCCATAGATCGGAGGAATCACGGCGGAAAGCCCAGCTCGAACGACTAAAAAAGACCTACCACACGAAGAAGATGGTGGCATCAGCATATGCAATACCTGTGAGGAGCGCTTTTATCCGAGCTTGCAGCCATCAATGCGCCGAACGTCGTCGAGTCGATTGTATCCCCGTCAGTGTGCTTCCGAGCTTCGTGACTTCGGAATTGGATGTGAGCAGCATCGCTGGCAGCAGGCTGCAATATTAGTACATTGGCATCAAGTATACAACGGAGGGGTATTTCAAGAAAATCATAGAGGACAGGTTACGCATACGTCGACGACATGCATCAATGTAGTGAGAGAAAGCAAGAACCCTGCCTGAGAGCTCCGCGACAAGAGGCAATTTCGCGTCCAGCGGTCCTGCTATGGTGCTAATTTCCCACGTATTGAACGCATCATCGAAGCCCTCAAACAGAAAGTACTGCAGCTTCGCCAGTACTAGTCACAGCGAAGTACTCTATTGCAGACTCTGCTCTATGCTAGGAGAGCCCGCACTACCGTCATATAGGCTGTTACTTCGGCAAGTTCACAAGCTCCCAGATCAATATGTGCGGTATGTATGCCCTGCTATTCTTGTGCACACATCTCATACGTTTCGCAGAGAGTTCTACCGAATAAAGATCGCAGATGATTTCCGAAGATGTTTCCAACCACAAACCGGTGAAGCGATCAGACTGATACGAATCCGAAAAGTGCACAAGGTAGATCAAGGCGCCTCGACTCGCGAACCCCGCTAAACTATCCATAATGCCAGTTACTCGCTCGTCTGGAACGCGCCAACAGGGGGTGTTACAGAGAGCTCAGAGAGGTTCTAAACAATGCGTACGGAAGAAAGGGACCTCTGAAATGGAATCTCTACAGAGTGCGCAATCTTCCATGGGAATGTCGTGTCTCTGTTCTAAATTGCACCTCCAGTCGCTCCAGACATCCTTCGAAGCCCGCCCGGCGCCCCGAATTATTCCCTCATACGAGCGATCGCGCCCTCCGGCATATTCCCCAGCACTGACAGCCCTGCTGACCTCGCAATCTGCTGTCGGCCGTAGCAAGCCCGTCACGCAGGCGAATATCAAACTCCCGCCAATCATGCCTCAGAAGGTGGATCCCAAGTCGGTAGAGGCTCGGCTTTTTGGCCCCCTCAGCAAGCGCCGCGAAGTCAACCTCCACTGGCGCTATTTCAAAATGCAACGAGGGAAACTGCGGCTCCCGCTCAAACTGACCGAGGAAGGACCACGTGCTGCTGATGGCACAGTTGCTCAAAAGGCCAGAGACACTTACGGCCTTCACGGTACTAAAATGATGGAGGATGTCGCGAGATTCGCGGGGCAGCAAGGGCTAATGCCGCCTCTCCCTCGGAGACAAAGGGAGGCACAATCGGGCACAACTGCAGGCAGCTCCAAAGAAGTGATACCCCCTCAAGGCCATCCCCCAGGGACAGCACACGGCAGAGCGCTTCGCAGACGATATCAAAAACTGCTGAGAGACTTACCTATCATGACCGTGACTCCAAGGAGTCGCAAGGACACTGGTATAGGGTCTGCTCCGGAACATTACCGAATAACGCTGCACCCCAACGCTCTCGCTCCCTCTTCCCGCCGCCGCAACGACCAGCTCCCGGAAGGTGACGCCGTAGATTCGGTATGGGCGCGGCAGAATGGTGGCTCAGCAGTAATGGAGAGAAAGCGTCGCAATCGGAAGGAGAAACAGGAGCAGACACAGAAACAGAAAATCCAAGAGTCCAAATAAATACGGTGTAGAGCGCAATCGCAATCGTGAATGAAAACAGTGGATAAAACAGGTATGAAAGATTATGAACCTCCTTCCAGTTCGAGTCCGTGCAAATCAATTACATACATACTGTAGTTCTTGTCCGTCACCTGCGAGCCGGTGTTGTTGTCTCCTTGGATCTGGTCCACGCCGCACTGGAGACTGAGCATCGTCTTGTACTCGTCGAACGAGAACACCTGTTTTTGTCGGATAGAATCCATCATGCCCTGTCGCAGCGAAATTAGCAGGCAAGCATATTTTCGTCAGAATGCTCCTTACCGCAGGGCCCAGACTAAAGAGGTTATAATAGCGCTTCGCTCGCTCGAATTCAGTATCGAGAGGGTCTCGCGCGATGGTCTTGATACACTGCTGCAACGCCAGCATGTTTCTGTTGATCTTCTTCACTCCGAGCGCATTGGCGAATCGGATATGACGAGCGTTGGAGATCAATAGATCCTCCAGGAGGATGCCCAAACCCTCAAAGACAAAGCTGTATGAAAGTCAGCAGAAGGGCATATGTGCCAGTGATAGTTAGCATACCGTTGTTCTTTGGCGGGTAGAGTAGAGGCGATAATATCGTCGCATTGTCCAAGCTCGATGTTCAAGTCAATAACGTGCGGGTCCGGTTCTCCTACCTCCCGGTCAACACGATAGTTGCCCTGTACATCAATAAAATGAGTGAGTTTCATGCATTGCCTTGATGAGACCCGCAGCCACCCACATGTCGAAGCGCCAGATCCAAGTAGTGCGCCGCACGACACCTGACATCAATACGAATCGTGTGCAGGATGATCTCGGACAGCTGTTCGTAAGTCTTCAGTAGAGCATGGAAGCGCCTGAACGCATAATTTGTCAGTAAAAGCACGATACGGTAATGAACACGAGTAAACGAACATGGCCATCTCCTTCGACAACGGAAGTCGGAGTTGTTCGTCGGCCGTGACGGGAAGCAAGAACGGTAGATGGGGAGTGTAAGGCGTCGTCGCGCTGAACGGCTGCAGCTGCATGGGTGTCGTCGGTGACAGGCTGTCCTCAGGTACAGCTTTGAGCTGGTTAAGTGCATCTGAAAACCATGCCTAGGAAACATAAATACACCGCCAGATTTCGATATGGAGCAAAATGGCATACCACACTGCGATATAGATTCCCAAGGGCAGCGAGGTTACGAACAGGCGAAACGAGCTCGTTCTTGCCAATCGACTTGTCGCTCAACAGGGCCGTCGCGATCTGCGTCTCGCGTTTCACCAGCTTCCGCCTCTTCGCAACATCATCCTCCTGTATCATCCCGCCCACCAATCAGTGACGGCGCGAGTAGATGCAAGCGCTAGAGCTTACCGCAGCGTTGAACAAATCAGCCAGACACGACGTCAACTCGGGATTCTGCGCCCACTGCGCAGACAGTGCCAACGTCGCATCCGGGTCTACTTCGCCTGAAGTATTCCCAGCTGTTACCAGCGCTTGGTAACGGTCGCTACAACGCTGGTAGAATTGGATGACGACCGTCAGGATCAGTCGTGCGTAGTTGTCGCGATGGAAAGGCGTGGCGCGGAGCATGGCGCAGAGGGAGTTGATGAGCGCCATGAGCTGCGTGCTAGCCTGAAATTTCACACAAGAATCAGAGCCAGCTTCACTAAGAAAAATCGGACTATACTCACGTTGATTAGTGGCTCGGGAGATAACCAAGAGGACGATGGATCTGGCTGGAAGGCCTCCGGTGCTGTTTTTGTCTCGTCAGATCTACACGACACATTCATAACCCGAACTCACCAGTTACTGCCTGATGGAACAAAACCGAGACCTTCTCCTCGAGCTGCGGCAAATACACGTTCAAGACAAACTCGTCGAGAACGGCAGTTGCCGCCCGTGCAGACTCGATACTGGAAGGCAGAATATCGGGGAGGCGTTCCATGAACGACAGCGTCGGTTGGAACAAGACGCTAACGTAGAATGCGTCCGGTTTGATCAACAGGCGGTGGTGCTGGTCAAGGCCGAGCAGTCGCTCGTCAGTCCCGACGTTGGATAGGGTTGCCTGGACGGTAGACTCTGTGGAGCCCTGGACTAGACCGGGAACCGTGTCCTTCAGAACTCTGTTCAGCTCGTCTTCATGGCCTCGTAGCAGTTTCGTCGACAACTTGAGGTCTGTGTCCGCGAAACGGAAAACATGCTGCGATACAATGAGCAAATGCAACACTGATAGTGCTTGCTTGGAATTGTACCTTTGTCTTGTCCCTAGCAAATCTGCCCTCCCTCAGGACGTCGTTGATCGAGGAAATCGGGTTGCGACCAGACATCGCGCCTTGCTCTTCATCGGTTAGGTAGTCGAGAAGAATCGAGCGAATCTTGCAACGGAGGTTAGCGGAGGACGCCAAAGACAGCAGAACCATGCTATACCTCTGCTTGTACGGGCGTCCATATCTCAGCCAATGGGAACAGGCTTCCAGGTTTTGCGCCAGACGAGTCCTTGAAGTCCCGCCTCTGAGTGCAGCAGATTACAAGTCGCCCACAACAAGCCGTCAGCACTCATAGATTCCACGTCAAACAGAGAAGGAGAAACCGGCACTCACAGACCCAATCCGATTCGCAACTTCGTAGACCACCCTCATACCCTGCAGCACAGCGTCCAACTTGGAATACAGCGTCCAAAACAGATCGCGCAGAATCTCATGATCCACGTGCTTGGTGGAGGACTCGAGAGCCGTAAGCCTCAGCTGCAGCGGGCTCATGAGCGCCCCCCGGCCCTTCGACGGGCCCACGAGCGCGCCAGTAAAATCAGCAGCCATGCCACCAGAAACCAGCGTGCTGGATGTCAGGATGTACGCGGAGTGCAGCTTGCCCGCGGCGCTGATCGCGCTGGACGCGAGCACGGACGTGCGCCGGACGTACTCCGCGCGCTCCCCGACCTCGTCCACGGTGCTCTCCACGAGGGAGAACACCTCGCTCGGCAGGCGCTGCGCGACGATGTCGAGAACGTTGCCCAGCTTGCCCAGCACCGCGAGAGATTCCAGCAGCGTCTCGATGTACGTGAACGAATCCGTCTCCGGGTTGCGGTTTTGGGAGTCCAGGTCGGCGCCGCCCATGATTGCGTTGACCTGTGTGAGGGAGCTCAGAGAGTTCGATCCCGTGAGGTTGTTCGTCGAGGCGCTGAATTGGACGCCGGAGCCTGGCAGCGCCATGCTGTGGCGGAAGTTGGGCTCGTTTAGGTCTTCTGGCGGGTCGTTCGGTCGGATGGCAAGGCCGTGGAGGTAGCGGTTTAGTCGACTTGGCCGAGAGGTGGAAGCCGTCGGCGAGGTAGGCGTGGCTTCGATGTTAGTAGCGGGATCTGTAGGGAGTGGTTCGTCCTCGAATTCCACCTTCGGCACTGGAAACATGTGTCATCAGAAGGTAGGGCGAGAGACAAATTCTTTGAAAACGGACTTGTCTGCTGGTTGACGGCATAAGCCGTCCAGCGGGACTCGCACCAGAAGGATTTGAGGTAAAGGTGGCTATGGAGTTCGTCGATGAGGATTTCACGCAATGCCTGTCCCCATACGGGTCAGCTAGCATGTCCCAAATCCAGATAATAATGACACAAACTGTTTCTTGGCCGTTCAAGTAGCTTCGTAAATCCCCAACTGCACCGATGTCCAGCATGTCTTGGTTATTGATCATCTTCAAACTGCGCACGAGAAGTACTGCGGCTTGTAGAAGGCGCTTTTCAGACATTAGTGTTTCCAGAACGTCGGGGACCAGTTTCAGGCTTTCACTGCAGCGCGTCCCCGTGAGAAGTATTCCTCGAAGAAAGCGGCCAGCTCACATCTGGTCCAGTATTCGAAGCATCTCCTCCAGCGTCTGACCTCTTGTCCACATCTGCACGAGGTCGGCACGCTTGGTACCTAGGGTGTCCTTGGCTTCCTGAAGCGCGGATCGCGCGCTTTTCATCTGGGCCTGGGTCGTGCTGAGATTGTTCAGAAGGGACGAGTGGTGTGGTAAAGCAGCCGCGAATGCCTGGTAGTGTTCTAAGAAACTAGACAATCAGATATCAAGACAGCTCGTCCCGAGCGCAGGGCTTGACATACTATCGACCGAGCCCTTGAGGGCTTTGGACAGCATATATTTCGTGCGGCGGAAGGAGTCCATGCTCTTGCCTCCAGCGGAAGACTCGTCCAAGATTTGCAACGCGAGATCGACTGGATTGAACTGAGATACGCATGTCATCGTATGCACGCGGTTTCCGTGCATACAGAGGGCAACTTACATCTGGATCAATGACGAAATCCCATTCGTCCTTTATCTCGTCCAGAACAGCTGTGGAAAAGGTCAGAGTCCGGGGCGATTGGGTGCTACGCCTGAAAGGGGTCAACCTACCGTCAATATTTCCTGCCTTCGCCTTGCCATTGACGCGTCTGCCGGGCACCTTCTCCCTAATCCTCTTCTGTCTCTGGTTCTGCACCTCAATCTCTCTCTGGCGCTCTCTCTCCCATTCTTCGTCGCCATCCATGTCCAAAGTCTTCTTGCGCGCACCAGCGGTCTGGAATGCAGACATGACAGCCGAGAGGGATGTCGGAGACATCTCGGAGTCACCGCTACCAGTCGTGTTGATTGTTTGCGAGCGCGGGGGACGTCTGGGACGGGTCGAATTGACGGTGCTTGAGCTGCCATTGCGCGCTGCATATGGGTTCGGGAGAGAAGCGTCGGATCGGGTCGTCTCCGCACTATCCTTGCGATCTCTAGAGGAGCGAGAGCGAGGGGCATCTGTGACAGAAAAGTCTGATCCCTGGCGACTCCTGAGCTCGGAACGCTGGGGACGTGAAGGGCCTGCAGGCGAGCCGCCTGCAGAAATTACGGAACTATTGCTGGGCGTTGTAGGGCGCGGGGGACCTCTGTTGATCTGCAGGGGTTTAGTGGCGGATGCATATGGATCCTGGCCATTTGACTGGGACGGTGAACGTGTACGGCGAGCAGAGGCAGTGGGGAAGGGGGGAGCGCGAGACATGAGAGCAGGTGTTACCCAGGCTCAGCAAGTCAAGTCAAGTCAAGTCGCGATCAACCGTTGTCGGTAACTACTCGACGCGCGCGCGCAAATAGCCTCCGCCACCATGTCCCTCCCGTCCTTCCTCCTTCCGTGTTCCTCCCTCACTACGGCCCCTGGGGCTCTGTACACACACGCCCTCTTTCCCCACCCGAACCCCTTTCCCCACGCGCACTGTCTTTGGTGGCCGTCACCTACCCCGCGCACGGTTATTCTATTCATCCCTGGTCAGTTTCTCGGCACTCTCACTTGTGCACTTCTTACACCGTAATTAGGCAACCCTGGATTACTCGGCTTCTACATACCATTCTTATCGTTTCTGTATGAGAAGGCCTCTCCGTCCTTGGCTATTCTTGCCCACTCTCATCTTGGACACACGCCCGGCATCGGCCAACTCGGCATTCCTACGGATGCCTCCGCAGTCCATCTCCCCGCGCAAGTCGAAAGTATCCTCCAAGTTGTGGATGCTATAAGATCCGAGTTTGGGGCGGACACTAAGCTCCTTCTCATTGGTCATAGCGTGGGCTCATGGCTTGTTACCCAGGCCCTTAAAGCACGTCCGTCCGACATCGCAGGTGCTTTCTTACTGTTTCCGACTATATGCAACATAGCAGACACACCCAATGGTCGACATTTATCAGTGCGTCTTCCATAACATCAATATGGCTGCGTGATTATTTATAGACAATGTAGTGGATATTCCGCTCGCCTTCCCCTCGTGTTGTTTCGGACGCGTCTGTCCTGATACGCTGGCTCCCTCTCCGTGGATTGTCCCTGCTCTTTCCCTCATGGCCCTATGAACAAGTTTCAGTCCTAAGCTCCCTTCTTCGATCACGGCACTCGATTCATGCTTGTCTGACCATGGCGGATGACGAGATGCGCACCATCCGTCAACTTGACACGGAATTGCTCAAAGAACATCATGAACGTCTTTGGTTCTACTTCGCCGAGGACGACGATTGGGTCGGCAAGCAACGAGACGCGATACTGGAGTGTCTTCGGGACGCGCCTTCGGCGGTGAAGGTCGTGCATGGTCACCGAGATATCCCTCACGCGTTCTGCATCAGTGAGTTTATATCCCGCGATATAGATACCCTCCTATCCCTCATTGAAGTCCGCTGACCACCTATGTATGACAGATCATGGTGAAGAACTAGCCTCGCAATGTCTGCAGTGGCTCCAATCCGGAGACCTTCTGTGAAGCTGTCAGGCTCTTGAATTGACTTTGGGGCTAGACCCATGCCATATTCTAGCGGCAAAGTATACCTCGTTGCATCCGCATGTCGTCGAGTAACGCTTTTGGCCAGGCCCTTTGACACAAAACAACGACTGGCACGTTTTCCATTTGAATGTAGAATTATACTCTGTACGTTTCGCCGCGGGGCCGTCATCACAATGTGTTGCAGCGGGCGCTTGATCTGCCCTTTTATCATACCCCATCATGTATAGTCATGCAGCGAGGCAAGGTCGCCGCGCATACAGCACTGTACCCTTTGTGCAGAATGAGGAGGCGCACAATTGTGCACCGTGCTGAATGAACGGGCCATGGACCCAGTAAGAAATGAGAGACCCGTGAGAAAGGGTGCGTGGACCGCGACGGGAAGGTGACTATTATACTCGTCGCGCCCGACGCGTCTGTCCATGGCACCGAACCCTTTTCATACCCGACATGTCTGAACTCCCGTCGTCCGACCCTCTTGAACGCTTTTCTTACGGGAAGACGTCTCCAGCACCCTCCACCGGAGCACCAAGCCCTCTGACCTCTCTTGGGTCTCCGGAACGCGAATCGGGGTCCGCCTGGAAGAAACTGGTGCCCTACGTTGAAGTCGTTCGCTTGACACCAGCCCAACGGAGCCAGTACAAATCAGTGGAAGAGAGAGAAGAAGAGGCTGAAGATGATTATGAACCCCAGCCTGTCCAGATCCTCGGTGAATACAAAGATGAATCAGCGCTATGGTACTTCGCTGCACACGACGACGGCATAGCCCACAAGGTGCGTAATCCGCCCGTGCAGGTCTTTATCACGATCTGAAAATTCTTGTTTCGAATCGCAGTACGAAGCGAAGAGCTTCACATACAGATTCCCAGATCTAGTCGATGCATACAGTAAGTCCCACGTCGCCGTCGCGCCCTACCCAACCCCCAAAAATAAACATTTCCCCCTTGAAACAGAGCGCAAAAAGAACAAAGGGAAACTCGCACCCTTCGACCCCTCCGCGACCTACGTCCACCCCTCCTCACGCATCCGATTTTCCCTAAACATCGGACAGCTCAAGCGCCGCGCGAAATCGCGCAAGAAGTCCGTCGAGTCCGACGGCGACGAGCAGTGGGAGGGCCACAGCTCCGAAGACGACGACGAGGTCGAGGACTTCATCGACGACGACACGCCGCAGCCGCCACGCCGGAACACGCGCGGGGCCGCCAACTCCAGCAAGGCGGCGAAGTCCTCGCAGGCTCTGCCGTTCAGCCCGAAGCGGACCCGCGGGCATGGGCGTAAGGTGATCACCGTGTCTGACGACTCGGAAGCGGAGGCGGAGAGCCCGGCCGAGCGGGCTGCTGGCACGCGTCGCTCTACGCGCACGCGCAAGGCGGTCCAGCGTGGCGGAGGGGACGACGAAGGGTACGAAGAGTCGGGATCGGACGAGGACAGTGACGAGTATCAGCAGTCGGGCCGCAAGAAGGGGAAGGGCGGTCCGACTGTCAAGCGGCGCGCGAAGACGTCTAACCCGGCTTATGGTCACATCCGCTCGATTGAAGACTTTGAGTATCACCCCCGCGACGTCGATGATCCGTACACCAAGCCTCTCCGAGCGCACCGGGGTATATGCGAGAAATGCCACACGCAGCCCGCGCATATATTGCTGGCGAAGGAACAGAAACGCGGTCGGAAAGGGAAGGGGAGGAAGAGGAAGGTGGACGAAGATGAGGACGAGGAAGAGGAGGATGAGATGCAGAAGTTAGAATCATTAGGGGGATGGGTACGATGGTACGTTATTTTTGCCGAGCATCATCACATATATATGCATTTCTCAATGGTTTCTGGTTCATGTCTATAACAGCTTGAAGTGCCCCGTCACAGCCCATTGGCATTGCCTCGCAAGTACGCAGCGGGGCGAGATTTTGAAAGCAGCTCAGGAACGTGACCGCGCAGAATGGATAGCCAACAAGGCCGAAAACGGCGAGGACGAAGATGAGCCCATGGAAATCAGCGGTCCCAATGGCGACAAAGCGGGCCCTCCGAAACGGCCAGGCCTCACGCCGTACCAGACGACGGAATTCATCTGCGCCGCCTGCGTGAAGGGCGGTACCTGCATGGGCTGCTTAGAGACCGCGCTCGAGCCGGAGGTGCCCACTTCACGGCCCACGCCAGCACCAGCCGAAACTGCCCCTCACCCCCCAGATACAGATGTGCAGATGCTCGATGCAACTGCAGCGTCCACCTCCGGCAAGACCCTAGACTCAGCCCCGCCCCCACCTGCACCCCCAGCCTCATCCATACCCGACGAGCTCGTCTTCCGCTGCATCACCTGCAAACGAATCGCCCACTACGCGCATCTGGACGCAGACGACGACATGCTCGACGACGACGGCGAGGTCGACAAAGTCGCCGTCGCACGGCACTACCAGACCGTCAACCAATGGAACTGCGGAGACTGCTTCTCGTTCGTGTACCGCCTCGACAAGATCCTCGCCTGGCGCCCCTTCCCGCTCACCGCGGTGGAGCCTCCGCTCCCCCCAGGCGAGGCGCCGAGCTACAAGGCCAATCTTCCGCGCGAGTACCTTGTCAAGTGGGAAGACCGCAGCTACCGGCGCACGCAGTGGGTCCCGCATGGCTGGCTCTCCGCTAAATCACCGCAGAAGCTGAGGCATTTCTTGCTGCACGGCTCGAGCGTGGAGCTGCTCAGCGAGGCGGTGAAGGATGAGGAGGTGGCGAACGATGTCGCTGAAGGCGGTGTCGGCAAGGACGTCGAGGAGTCGACGGACTCGTCGTTGAAGCCCGATGGGCCGCTGCGCGAGACGGGATACTCACTGGACCCGATTCCGGATGCCGAGCGCAGGATCCCGCCGGCGTGGAAGACGGTCGACCGTGTGCTGGACGTCTTGATGTGGACGCCGAAGCCGAAGAGGAAGCATGCGAAGGGCGGCAAGTCGGGCCACAAGAACGTAGTCGAGACCGACTCTGAAGCTGAGGCTGAGTGGACGGCGACCTTCGAGCAAGGCGAAGAGCCTCGGGCAGAGTACACGACACCGCTCGATGATTGGATACGCGAGAAGGAGGACGACTTAGAAGAATCCGATATCGACCAAGTCGTGTGGGCGTTCATGAAATGGGACGAGCTCGGCTACGATGAGGGTATGTCGTATCGGAAGTCCCTATATCTATCACATTAACCCGGTTCACTTCGCAGCGACATGGGATTCTCCGCCTCGTAAAGGCGAGCCTGGTTATTCCGCATTCCAGGCTGCGTTCAAGCGCCTGGTGGCCTCGCAGCACGTCAATATACTGAAACACACCAGGGAGGAGTATCGTATATTCGATGATCGACCTAAAGGAGGCTACCGTTCCAAGGCCCTGGACAGGGACAAGCAGGAACAGCCCGAATTAGGACAGAGTGACCAACTGAAGCTTATGGACTTCCAAGTAAGAAGACGTGGCTTGCTGCAGCTGGAAGCTGGCTTATGTCGATTTCCAGATCGATGGGTACAACTGGCTCTGCAACAATTGGTGGAATCACCAGCCTTGCATCCTTGCTGATGAAATGGGTTTGGTAAGGCATTCACTGTCCATCGCTGGATCGACAAAATTAGTGCTTACAATTGACATCGGCGGCACCGTTAGGGTAAAACTGTTCAAATCGCCACCTTCGTAGGTACGATCGTCGACCGCTTTCAGGCGGCCCCCATTCTAGTAGTCGTCCCGAACTCGACGATCACCAACTGGGTTCGTGAATTCGCCCGCTGGGCGCCCAAGCTCCGGGTGGTGCCATTCTATGGCGAGGCGAAGGCTCGAGAGATCATCAAGCGGTATGAATTGACACATTCAAGGCCGGTCGTCGGTACTACGGGAACCAAGTTCCACGTCCTGGTTACGACGTATGACAATTTGAGCAACGCTAAGGACTCTTTGTCTGTGTTCAAGAGAGTCACGCGTTGGGAATGCCTGATTGTTGATGAGGGGCAGCGGCGTAAGTCATGGCGCATTCATCCTGCAAAAAATGTGGTTAACACTTGCCCGATTACAGTCAAGAACGACAACAGCTTGCTGTTCAGGAAACTGAACGAGCTCAACACGATCCATCGTATTATTATGACAGGGGTTAGCTTTCTTTTCTTTCGTCGCATGCGCATGTCTAATGGATGGCTACACGCAGACACCTCTGAACAATAATATCCGCGAGCTCTTCAACCTCATGAATTTTTTGGATCCCAACGAGTGGCATGACCTGGAGGCACTCGAGAAAGAGCACGAGGAGCTGACGGAAGAGCTGGTCAAGCAGCTTCATAATCGACTTCGACCGTACTTCCTACGTCGTATCAAGGCCGAAGTTCTCAAGCTTCCTCCAAAGGTGAATTTCACTGTAGAATGACGCGAGGGATCTTGCTAACTTTTCGATAGAATGAGGTCATCGTGCCAGTCTCTCTTGCGCCTCTGCAGAAAGAGATATACAAGTCGATTCTCAGTGGGTCACTCATGGTCCATGTTTGCCGGAATTTCACTCACGTCGTACTTCAGGCAAGAATGTCAACCTTTTGATGAGTTTGACGCAGTCGCTAGCGGCAAGCAAGGTGTCATTAAAGAGAACAAACCTCAACAACATACTCATGGAGCTGCGCAAGTCAGTATGATAACCGTCGCACCCTTATGATTGCTGATATTATTATGTTGGTACAGATGCATCCAACATCCGTATCTTGTCTCCCATGAGATAGAGCCGAAGGGATTGAGCATAGCAGATGCCCACGATAAGCTGATCGCCGCGAGCGCCAAATTGAGGCTCCTGAAGACTCTTCTGCCCAAGCTTCGAGCCCGCGGACATCGTGTCCTGCTTTTCAGTCAAGTACGTCTTTCCTATTCCACTCATTTGACAGAGCCTTGTTCATTTTTTCGAAGTTCGTCATAGCACTGAACATCATAGAAGATTTCCTCATTGGAGAAGGCATCAAGTACCTGCGTTTAGTAAGGCAGATATTCTTCGATGCGTATCTTGATGCTGAGCGGTACGTTTGTAGGATGGCAATACTAAACAGGTGGACCGTCAGAAGGGCATGGATGACTTCAATCGTCCGGACTCTGACATTTTTATATACCTGTTAACCACCCGTGCTGGTGGTGTTGGTATCAATTTATGGAGCGCGGACACAGTCATTATATTCGACCCTGACTACAACCCGCATCAGGTATGGTTTTTCATGCTAATCTTCCATGCGACTTGATGCTAAGCCACGAGCCTTTCTAGGATCTTCAAGTATGTGTCCACTCCGCGACGATATTTGTCTTCCGCTGACTTTCGTATCTAGGCTATAGCTCGGGCTCATCGTTTTGGCCAGACAAAGCCTTGTTTGGTGTTCAAATTGATGGCAAAGGACACGGCTGAAGGTATGTCTTTCGCACGTTGAGGCCGATCTACAGACTCTTACAACTAGTGCTATGCCAGAGCGCATCATGCAAGCAGGCAAGAAGAAGCTGATTCTAGACCATGTCATCGTGCAGAAGATGGACGAGGAGGCAGGCGAGGATGTCCAGTCTATCCTGACATACGGCGCGAAGGCTCTTTTCGAAGAGGGAGAATCCGCTCGCGACATCAACTGTATGTTTTCCGGATAATTAGAGCCTTGAACACTGATGACTGATATTATCGCAGACACGGACAACGACGTGGACAATCTTATCGAGAAGACCGAACGGGAGGGTGATGGACAGGACGCCGCCGCCGAGTCCGGCCTCACCTTCTCGTTTGCCAAGGTTTGGGCGGCGGAGAAAGACGATCTCGAAGAGATGGCGGACGATCAGCAAGAGGGCACCGACCAAGTCGACTCGTGGGCACAAACCTTGCAACGTATCGCGGCTCAACGTGCCATGGTCGAGACTGCAGAAGCTACGGGACGAGGTGTTCGGCGCAAGGCGGCCGCATGGGCATCAAAACCTCAGGTACGAGACAGCTATTATCGCCGCGATCCGAATTAAAATATAATGAATTCCAAGCAGCAGTCGATCTTCCTGGAAGAAACTCCAACCAAAGCCAAGCCAAAGGGCGCGAGCAAAGGTCCTCGGAGATCTCAATCCCGTGCTTCGGACGATTCAGACTTCCACGTCGAACGCACATCTTCTACGTCACTCTCTGACGACTCCGATTCTGTCGTTCCCGAGCCCGTCCCCGCGGTTCATCTCGGCAAAGGGAAATCCAAAGAGCACGAGTCGCTTGCTGCTCCTCGAATTCCACCTCCCCAGGTCCCGACGACGCCTGATGACAACGAGTGCAGCCTTTGCCAAAGTGTGCACGAAGGACCGTGCATGATGACCGAGAATTCAGAGAACTTAGCTGAGTATCGGCGAGTGTTGATGTACGATAACGTCGAGCCGGTCGAAGAACGAGTGAGTCCTTCGAAGTCTAGGACAGCTCCCACTGATGTCTGATTCTTTTTTGCCATTCAAGCGCCAGGCCATCAATATCATAGACAAGGTGTTGAACGAGCGCGGCAGGATCGACCTTATTGCTGATCAACCGCTGCGCCTGCTCGACCCAGCAATACCGGCTCCGCCACCTATACCAACTAAGAAGCCGGTAGTCCGCCAAGATGCCATCAGTGCCCGCAGTGCGCATGCACCTGAACCGCGGAAATCTGACCAGGCTTCAAAGCTCACGAATGGAAGTTCTCATGGATCTTCGAGCAAGCAACGGTCAATCATGGCCAAGCCGGCAGCCGCACCGCAGCCTGTTGCTGGACCCTCTAGTGTGCCGATATCGAACACTTCCTCCAGCACACTTAAGCGGTCCGCTATTTCTACGGAGAACGGGGAGCCAAAGAGGAAGAGGACTAAGATGGATACATCTATGTGTCCGGTCTGCGGGAAGTCGCCTCTTCATCTGATCAAGGACTGCCCCATCGTCGCAGAAGGGCCGAAAAGGTACTCACATTCCAACTATCTTCCGTAACGCATTGTTCCTTATACGGCACTCCGCAGCATATCAAAGGCGATCGCCCGGCTGGACCAGACTTCGGAGCACGATATGGTGGTGCGTACGTTACAGAAGTTGCTCAAGAAGCAGAAGAAGAAGCTGTTATTGTCTGCGGAGGGGGAGCAGCATTGACAATTTCTTGCTACGGCAGCGGCGTAGAACCTATACATATCTGTACGTCAATATCATTAATGCTTGCGCGCTATCTGCGCGCGATATAATAACTACGTAGAGTACAGCGTTTCTTGGGTCTTTCTGGAGGTGTGCATCGTGGTTTAGATCAGGACCGTACGTCGAAACGCAGGGAGCTGCGCAAAGTGGTTACCTGAAAATTATTTAATCGAGGCTCCTCCCATACATTCTCAGAGTTCGCCGTCTGGCTATCCCAGTCTCGGCTAGTCGTCTCCCTGCGCTTGTCGAAACATGCAAGGTCTACTGCGCACTACACTGCACCATTAGGGCTGCGGGGACCTTGCAGACAAGTGATATTTACTATCGTGATAAGCACAAGGGGAACACTTAATAATAGCCAACAATGACTTATCTGCGGCAATCAGATTATATGAAAGGCAATTTGGCTGCTGAAAGAGTCTTATACTACCTACTATGGAAGCCTTCAAACATCGAAGTTCCAAGTTTGTCCTGGTCGCAGCCCGCTGCAGGCTTTCCTAGGGTCTCCCTTTCTGAGCAATCTTTCTGCAGAACTGATCCCTAGAACCTTCCAACACGTGTTCGACTATTTAAATACCACCCAATGTTCGTCGCAGCAAAGAGCACCTCTACTAGTAGCGCGCTCCCCGGCCCATCTCTCAAACGACCACGACGCGAAACTTCGATGGCAGATAATTTCCCGCCGATTCCTTCCCTAGACGAAGATCTGTACCGCGTCGTATCGACGCACAAATCGCTGTTGTCTCCAGATGAGAACGACGAACTGGGTGATGCTGAGAGGTTGAGGTCGCTCGGAAAGCGCGTGCTCGCGCAGGCTGTGGCGGTCGCTTGCTTCCGCAAGAAACCACTCTTATCGGCAGTAGAGCTGGAGGTACAGTCCTATTTACAACGATGCTTGCGGCATCTCGTAACTCAGATGGTTCTTTGCAGGTCCTCATCGACGAGAGACTGGCGGTGGACACGATCTATGCCTGGGTCACGCAGTACGACCTCCGGAAGAAATACGTGTGCGAACCGGACTTCCGTGAGACGCTGAAAGACCCAAAGGTCCTGTCCAACACAAATGACTCTGTTTCATACGTATTGACCGGCTTCCAGGAAGCAGCCGACCTGTTCTACCCATACGTTGGCGCCGTCTTTGTGCATCACGGGGCATCCACCGTGCAGAACTGGGTCGGGAGGCTCGTCGACCCTGACTTCGAGCAGGAGGACCCGACCAGCAAGAGGTTCAAGTCCGCCGATGTCCAGTCTCCCTTCCAGCCGCCCCCGCCACTCGAACCCGCGCCACCCCTTCCGCAGGCGATCCAGAATAACCCTCTCGCGCCCGCACAGCCTAGCTCTACGTTCCTCCCGATATTCAACCAGACAGCCATGCAGCGCAGGTTGCAGGTAACGTGGCAGACGGCGTCGACGGGCCCGTCCCACGCGTCGGTGTGGAGCGCCGACTGCGTAGGTACGCCTCCGTCTCAGTTTCTCTATTCTCTATTGTCACGACGCTAAAATTCGTCCAGTGGATGGCATCGTGAAGGGAAGGGGGAGTGGCAGAAGCAAGCAGCTTGCGAAAGAGGAGGCCGCGAGACAGGCGTTTTATAACATGGGATGGGCAGGAAGTGCGTGTGATTCTATTTCATCTAGGCAGCCTGGCTTATATTCCTTCGTCCTCGTATAGACCCCTGAGCCAACACCATCTTCTTCATCACGGGCGGCATGTTGGGTCAGCATCGGCCACGATCATCTTCTCATCCATACCTCCGTCCCGGCCATATCAGTGTATCTCATAATCTCGGGGTGTGATTAGCTTCATTGGAAATAGCAGTCTGGAGTCAACGAAATATATAATGTTTGTACGATTACAATAAGTCAATTGTCCATTGAGAGCGATGAATTCGAAGAACGAGAAATGGAAGAAATATCCTGCACGCCGTCCCACAGCACGAAGCGCGCCACGGTGCCAGCGATCTGCTGCACGGGCGCCACGAACGCCATCGGCGCCAAGATCGCACTGTTGCCGTCGATGGCGATGACGAAGTCCCCGGCGTGCTGCCCGTCGACGAACGCGGACGTGCCGCCCTCCGTGCCGGTGACGATGATTTCTCTGCTTGAGAGCGCAGTCGACGTCGAGGCCGGGAGGGTATAGTTGGAGAGAGAATATAAGGTGTTGGAAGATGTGAAGGCCAGCGTCGAGCCGTTGCCGGAGGGCGTGAACCCGAAGGAGTCGTCCGGGCCCGTGAGCAAGGGTCCAGATACGTTGTGGGTCCCGACTTCGATGAGGAAAGTGTAGTTGTGGCCCTTGGACCCCAGGGGCGTCTTCACCGACCCATTCACCCACGTCCCATCATACTTATTGCCACTCCCATCTTTGACTTTCGCACCAGGCCGTTTCGAGGTCGATGTCAAATTGTACTCCACAACGACCGCATGCGCGCTCTTGATGCGGCGGTCCAGATTTTGCGCGGGTGCTGCGGCTTCGAGGCGCGGGAAGCTTGCGAGGTACTGGGCTTGCGTGAGATGGTTCGGGCGAGAGGCTGCTTGCCAGTTTGCCGCTGCGATGACGGGCAGGCCGGCTTTGATCGAGTAAAATGCCTCCAGGTAGGTCGTTGCGTTTGGGCCGGGGTCGTTCCATGCGGCCTGGTAATGCTTCAGGATTGCAAGCCATGATCGAAGAACGAGCGGCATACCATTATTGACCCAGCGAGAAGCGGGTTCTCCGGCGTTGGATTGTTCGAGCTATTCCCTGTAACAAGAAAAAATTGTTCAGATTGTTTGACATGCGATTGCACGGCGGGGACTCCGGCGTACCGCGGTCGAATACATGCGGGTCCCATATACCACCGGTTACCGTGTTCGCACCGTCCCAAAGACGCGTCTGGTTCAATTTCTGAGGATAACCGTCTGACTGCGGTGAAATGCAAAATCAGGACTCGTGCGCAGGGTGACATTGGGGTAAGGGGCGTACATATTTCAAGACGATATACTGGAATGCATCGTCGCTGGAAGACACGTGAGTGCGATGAGTAGAGAGGGCTGGTCGTTGGCGCACGTGCCTGTTTATGACTCTGTAGCCGGCACGGATGAGTTCGAACGGATCGTCCTCAAAGAACTCCCTGTATGGACGCCCAATTAATACATTGTCTAGAATAAAAACGCAAGCCACAGACCAGTGCTGGATGGTAATATTCTTCGACACCGACGTCGTATTAGACGGCTCGTTCGTGCCCCAAATACGTATAGTCTTCTTCGACTGCTGCCATATAAAATTGCTCTACCAACACCCGTCAATTCAAAATTGATTGCCGATTTGAGCTTGACCACATACCATGGTATTCACGAAATCATTGTAGTCATCGGCCAAGTCGGCGTCATACTCGTCCGCCCCAATCGACACCTGCTCTGCGCAACACATGCATAAGGCTTCATGGCCAAGTACAGTATCATCTGGAAAAAGCCTCACTGGAGTGTAGCCAAGGGAGGAACTCTAGACATGACGACGTCAGTCGCTTTGAAAATTAACTGGTGAAGACATCGTATCTGACCTTGCCAGATAGACTTGACCGTCGGGATGGTGTCGGGGAACGAGATGTTCAGCAATGTCGGATCGGTCGAGAGCGCGAGTTCCGGTTTCCACTGTGTGATGACCAGCGCATGACCAGGCTGGCAGTCGTAAGAACGGGCTCGGTTATTGACCTCACATCACCCTTGCGCAAGATTTAATTGGCTCACCGATTCAATCTCTGGGATAACCTAGGGGACCCATGAGTCGTTTACGCATGTAAAGGCTGCAACTGTGCTCTCCACTCACAGTGACCCCACGCGCAGCACAACTCGCCTGAAAGTCCTCGAACTCCTCCCGGCTATACGTCTCATTGAGATGCGGCGTGAGCCCCGCGAGCGCAGGATCGCTCGGACGCAGGCGGAACCGCGCATACGTCGTCTTCGGGTCCCGCAGCTCGACATTGTCCGACAGATGCGTATGCTGCAACAAAAACACGTGTACAACAGCACCACACATTCAGCTCCTCATCGACATCCATAGAGCGCAGCACACTGTCCACTCACAAATTCACTGATCTTGAACCACGACGCGTACGCACACAGCTCCGTCAGAAACCCAATCGGGTACCACTGCCTCCCCACATCTACACACGCGCACCCAACATCCATCAGCACCGCGACCCCCAGCGCCCCCGACGCTCACGATTCCACTCACCAAGCATAAACCCCCGCGTGCCCCAATCCGGCGCATCACTTACAACCCCCGCAGGGAGCACCCCGCCGCCGAGCAGCAGCGCCTGCAGCAGCGTGCGCGTGCCCCAGAACGCGCCGCGCGCGCCGCTCCCGCGGACCGCGACCGCCGCGGGCGCGATCTCGAGGCGGTAGTCCTCGGGCGTGCGCGTGCCGTCGTGCAGCGTGACGTTCGCGCGCTGCGAAGGGGACAGGAGGGTCAGGAACACGTCTGCGTTTCGCGCGGACGCGGACGAGACTTGGATTTGCACTTGCGCGGAGGTGCCCGGGAACAGCTGCTGCAGGTCCGCGCTGAACGTGTGCGCGAACGCGAGCAGCGTCGGCGGGATGAGCGTCAGCGCCGTGCTGTCGGAGTCTGTGGACGCCGCGAAGGCGGCGTCGACGGCGATGAGGAGCGGCCGGGATGTGGGGAGCTTGAATGGCTGCTCCGACGCGGACGGCTCGAAGGAGTGCACGGCCGGGATGACGCTGGGGAATCCGGCTGCGGCTGCGGCTGCCGTGACGAGCGGGAGGAGGCACGCGAGTAGCATCGTTATTGCAGGCTGCTCCCTGTGATACTTGGGTTCTGAGCTGGACGAGTACACCAGCCCGTCAGAGCGTCAGCAGAAGTCAGTTATATATACCTCTGCACCCTGATCCTCGTCACCGCCAGGGCCCCCACCCATAGCATACGCATCCCTTACCAGGACGCCTGACATCGAGCTCGAGCATGTGCGGACGAAAGAACCACCACGGCACCGCACATGTGAGAGCGAGCATGTGCTCCCCCCGCCGTCTTGCGCGGGTGATATATCGAACATGGCACGCCAGATATGATACCAGATGCTGAGAATGCTTCTTGTAGCATGCGCGTGGTTGTAGTGGTCTTCTGCAGGAAGCAGGACGGCGCGCGTCCTCCACCCGGCCCGCACTTGTGTAGAACGATTATGTAGCACAGCCACCTGGCAGGGTACTTACCACGGCTTCAAATCAACTGTATCAATCAGCATTTGAAGACATTCAAGCTCACAGTCAATGCCAGAACGTATATACGTAGAAATGATATACAACACCACACTATACCTCAGGCATCAGCAGCTCAGTACTCAACTCATCCTCGGGACTCAGAACATTTCAGCAAGAAACTTCGTACGATACGCTTCAGACACAGGGGGTACTTGTGTGGTAAAAATACGAGAGACGGGAGACGAGGTACGGCGGCGGCGGCGTGAACGTGAACGCAAACGTGAATGTGAATGTGGCTGTGAACGTAGGTATAAACAAGACGACGAGCGCGGGGGGACTCGGCAGTGTAAGCACTAGGTACAAGACCACCGGCGCCGTCGAAGAAAAAAAGGGGGGAGGGAGAAGACAAGAGAATGCACCGGCCCGTCGAGGGAGGGGTATATATGCAGCCAAGAAGGCAGAAGGCAGAAGCTTCAAGAAGATAGGAAATAAAAAGATAAAAAGGAGCAAAGCAGCTGTGTAGAAGAAGATAAAGCGAGCGAGCGCGCGTGCCGTTTTAGAAGTCGGAGGAGAACGAGAATAAGATAGGGTACAGGTTGGGTTGGGTGAGTGCTGTCGTGCGGGCTCTAGACGGGTCGGTGGGTCGGTGGAGGTGGCAACAAACAGGGCTTCGGGTGAGCAGTAAGGACAGTATGTGCGTGTGTGCTTTATGCATGTGTGCGTTTATGCGAGCGGGTAGGCGGAGGACTCAGTTCGACGTCGCCGTGCACTGCTTGAGGAACGAGTTCTTCGGGAACGGCTGCTTGAAGTCGTCGCGCCACGTCGTGAGGTTCGGGTTCGTGTACGCGCCGATGTACTCGTTGATGTACGCCGCAGTCGGGAAGTCCGGCGGGTCGCACCCGATGTTGATCCTGTCCGGGTGCTGGTACACGCGGATGTAGTCGATGCGCATCTTCGTCGGGAACGTGAGGTGGTCCAGGTCCACCTTGCCGAAGTTCGTCGACATGCCCAGGTTCGCGATGATGTACTGTGGCGCCTGCGTCAGCCGCGCGCTCTCACTCGGATGAAAAAGGGGGAGAGAGAAACGGGGGATGGAGAGGAAGGGAAAGGGGGGAAGGAAAGGAGAGGGGAGAGAAGGGGAGAGAAGGAGGAAAGGCGCACCATGGGTTCCTGCGGGATAGCCCGCGGCCCAATCTCCACGCGCGGGTCCGTGCGCATGCCGTTCTGGTTGAGCGTCCACGCGGTCTTGTTATTCGAGATCCACGAGATATACTGCCAGCCCACGCGCACTCAGCCAACCATGCCCACCACACGCAAACGCGAGCAGGACGACGTACCGCATTGTCGAACCCGGGCACGTACTCGAAGCCGTAGACGGAGAAGCACCCCGTGCCGCCGAGCTCGTAGCAGTCCTGGTCCGTCTGCGACACGCTCGACACCGCCTGCTGGAACGCGCCGCCCTGGTACGAGTTCATCTCCGTGATGTCCGGGTTCGCGATGACGAGGTTGTCCGTCGTGTTGAACCACTGGTACGCCGCGTTGAACGGCTGTCCCCCGTCCACAATCAGCCAATGTCACCAGCCACTCGAGATTAAGACAGCACCGACGTACCGCGAACTGGCACGACTGCGACACCTGCCCCGTGAGCGGCTCGCCGGTGATCTGCGCCTCGAAGATATCGATCTCGGGCGCGGCGCGCCCGACGTA
The DNA here is from genome assembly GCA_002286715.1 of Dentipellis sp. KUC8613. Taxonomy (NCBI): domain Eukaryota; kingdom Fungi; phylum Basidiomycota; class Agaricomycetes; order Russulales; family Hericiaceae; genus Dentipellis; species Dentipellis sp. KUC8613. The sequence goes on from NSJX01000012.1 coordinate 501,836, forward strand.
CGTCCCGTCCTGGTGCATGGGGCCCGGGTGCGACTCGCCGGGGCACGTGCAGCGCGAGAGGCGCATGCCCGGCAGGAACGAGAGGATGCCGTCCTGCTGCTTGTCGCCGTTCTCCGTCGCCGCGAGCGGGAGCCCGTTCACCGTCTGGTTCGCGACGGTCCCGACGTCGCACGAGTCGTACGTGTATGGCCACTGCGTGGATCAGATTCGTTTTCGTTTCGGTCAGCTGTGTGTGCTTGGGGAGAGCGAGAGAAGTAGGCTCACCATGCCCTCGAGCGACGCGCCGTACCCGGCGCGCCCGAGGTTGCCCATCGTCCACACGGCGGGCCACAGGCCGACAATATTATTCGTGCCGGGGAGCGTCACAGCCGCCTCAATGAGGCCGCCCGTGAAGCAAAACTTATTCCACGTCGACATCATGCCGCCCTGATAGTCCAGCCCGTGCGTCTCCTTCTGCGAGAGCGTGATCTCGAGCGCGCCGCCCTTGGTCGTGATCGCGGCGGGGTCGTACCACTCCATGTTGTTCGTCTGCCAGTAGTGCAGGTCGACCGCCTCCCAGTACGGGTCGTCGCCCGGGTAGAACGTGCGCCCGGGCGTGTTGAACTCGTCCGAGAACACGAGCTGCAGGTCCACGCCGTCGTCGTGGAACGACGGCCGCGTGTGCGCGTGGCTCGGCGTCTCGGCGTCGATCATGCCCCAGCTGCCCATGTTCGGCACCTGTCCGCACGGCGAGGGGCGTCAGAGGCGCACGTCGATGGCATCACGCCGCGCGGGGCAGGAGGGAGAGAGACGCACCTGTCCGGTCCCGTTGATCCCGCCAAAGTTGAACCCGCCAAACGTCTTGAGGGGATGCCTTTTCAGGTACGTGATCAACGGATATCCGAGGCTGTTCGACGGGTCAATAGCGCTCGGACAGCAAAGAAGCAACGGACACGTACAAGAGCGTCGTGATACCCGCAGCGAGAAGGAGCAGGCAGCCGAGGTTCATGAACCCGCGGCCGGTGAAGATGGTGCCGCCCTCGTCGTTCTTGCGGTCGCGCCGCGGGTCGGGGTTGTGGAGCGCATCGTCGGCCTCGACGAAAGAGGGTGAGAGGTTCGCGCCCCAGGAGGAGGGGTCGGGCGAGAGGGAGAACTGCGGGCGCGTCAGGCGGGGGGCAGGCAAGTGGGGGAGGGGCGGACCTTGTCCGAAATGGAATGGGCGACGAAGCCGCCTTTGCCGCTTGTGGTGGGATAAGGAGACTCGGTCTAAAACGGCGGGAAATGAGCAGAAGAAATAAAGAAAATGGGCGGTAGACGCGCCAGAGAAGAGGTGCTGGCCACAGAGCGAAGGGAGGGGGCTGCGAACGTGGCCTGCACGGTGGAGCCTGAGGTCCTTGCAGAGGCGGGAGAGAGGAGACTCGTTGTAGACGCAGAGGGAGTGTTTGGGTTTGCAGCATAGTAGCGCCGCTTGTCGGCCATGGGGAAAGAGTGACTGGTACAAGGAGAAAAAGAGAGAGGAAGAGAGGGAGAAAAAGGGAGGCGGACGAGGGTAGTAATAAAGAGTAAGACTCTGCGTTGCCGCCAGGCTCAGGCCAAGCTTGGCATCTCCAACTCTCTCTCCACATCACGTAAGCCGTTCCCGCCTATATACCGTCTCCCTCCTCCACCATTCCCAGCAGCCCTGTCCCGCCCCCGCCCACAAGCTCGCCTACGACTCGCTCCACCCGCCCAAGCCCCGTCTGCTCCCCGCCCTCCCCGCCCACCTCCAGCCCGCGCTCCGCCGCCATCGCGTCGATCTGCCTCAGCCGGTTCAGCACCGCCATGTTCGCGCGCTCCAGCGCCGCGCGCCCGCCCCCGTGCCCAGTCTGCGCAGACCAGCTACTCGTCGTCCCCGCCGCCCCGCGCTCGTCGGCCAAGAGCGCGTCCAGCAGCTGCGCCTTGTGCGACGTGTAGTTCGCGAGCGCCCCCGCGGGCGCGTTCGCGAGCAGCGCGTGCGTCGGCATGCCAGGGCTCCCCGCGGCCGTGCGCTCGAGCCACCGCTCGAGGCCGACCACCGCGTCGCGCGTCTTCTTGGCGACCTCCCGCTTCGACGGCCGCCCCTTCTTCTTGGGCGCCTTGGCTTTCGCTTTGCCCTTGCCCTTCCCGTGCTCGGCCGCTGGCTCCTCTGCGCCCGGCGTCCCGGGCTCGGTCGTGGATGCGGACGCGGACGGCACCTGCGCGCCCTCGACGTCATCTGGCACGAAGACCTCGCGCGGGAGCGCGCTTGGAGATAGCGGACGTAAGCCCGATCGGGGCAGGATGTGCAGCGCGTGTTTGCTGAGAAGCGCGGCGAGCTGGTGCGCGGCGTAGGGCGCGAGGCGGGCGAAGTCCCCGGTTGCTGCGAGGGCGGGCGGCAGGCGGCGCAGCGCGTTATATATATCTGCGAGTATGTAAGTCGGTGATGGTCGTATGGGTCGCGTGTGCGTCGCGTAGCGTACCGAGCGGGAGCTCTGCATGGCGCAGAGCGTGGAGCGGGGGGTGCGTGTTCTCTGGTTGGGTGAGGTAAAAGGTGTAGAGCGCGAAGAGGGCGGTCGTTCTGAACGGCAAGGGTTCTGCCTCATCTAGTCTTTCTTCACAATGCACATCCGGTCAGCACGTGCTGCGCTACTAAGGTAGAGGTCGGGCGTACCGACAAAGAGCCTGCACACGATCTTGAGGAATGTCTCCCTTGTGCGTGCGTCAAACACCTTCAGGTGCATCCATAGCCACCCCTCGTCCTCCCATATCCTCTTGAACAAGTTGAATGGGTTAGAAATGTCATTTGCCTGCGCGAGGTATTCGTTTGTATAGCGCTCCAACAAGCGCTGGATGTCGGCACGACAGGGGTTGACGAACAGCGAAGAAGTGAAGAAAGAGGGTTGCAAAATGAGGTCGCCACGAGCAGTGGAAGGAGACGGGACGAGCGACATGGCAAGCGAGGCGGAGTTATAGTTTCAAGGTGTGATATTTTGGGTGACGGCGTGCAGAAGCCGCAGCGATGCGATGGGCGGGGATAGCTGGGGACCGGTGGGGCCCGGTGCAGGATGTCAGCAGCGTCCAAGGTGTTTTGGTGTCAACGTTACAGGACTCGTTGCAAGCGCAGACCTCGGGGCGATGACGTCGACGGAGAGCTCGGAGTCGGAGGACGTGCAGACGGAGATTCAGACGCGTGCTACGGATCTGTCTTCAATCTTGCCGGAGTGGCCCCGCCGCGCCAAGCCCATCTCTCCTCCGCCGTCGCATCTGCAATATACTAATCACCTTCCGATAGCGCTCGCGGGCATGCCAGGATGCCTGTAACACTCCCCCCACAAGGTCAGTCTGCCACGAAACAGATATCACCATCACGCCGATTGCGCTGCAATATCCCGCTGCACATGCAGATGTCGCCGTGTCGCTGTCCAGCGGCGGTCAACTGACATGCCCATCATGCCGCTATACTGCCCTGCCTGCGTGAGGACCAGGCCTATATCATGATGCTCGCGCAGACAGCCTGTCTCTTTCTCTCTCGCCTCCTGCAGCTATCTACCACCAGCACAGGGCAGCCAAACACGAAGCACGTTTTTTCCAGCGTGCTCAGATCGGTGGCCACTGACGCCTTCGCCCGTCGGGCACAACTTGCCACTGTGAGTACGAAACGCGCCCGCATCGATATCTGCCAAATGATGCCCCCTCCCCTCCCCTGCACCGTCGCAGCTCATATCTATCGCGACCTGAACTGCTTCGCACTCGCGCCCCCGGCCGCATGATCAGCCTGGCCCACGGCGCCTGAGGCCCGTCCGTGCCTCTGGTTTATTTGCTGCCCGCACGCCGTCCGCAATCTGCAATCAGACTCCCCCCCCTCTCTCTCTCCCTTTCGCTTGTATCCTGTGCGTGCACACCCCGCTCCCTTTGGCAGTCCCTGCCGTACCCAACCCCGCACTAACACCTCTTCGACGCGCGGGCGCTCTCCTGGACCACCCCATCCCATCTCAAACTCCAAATTCAGAACCGGAATCAATCGAACGCAGATATGGCACAATACTCCAGCGTCCCCCACACGCCCCACACGCCCCCCATGCAACAACAACACATCTCCCCGCGCCCCCCGCCGTACTCCCCCAAGTCCTCCCCTAACCCGTCCCCGCTCTCCTCCCCCAGCGCCTCCACCACCTCGCTCCTCTCGCGCCCGCACGGTAACGGCAACGGTAACGGTAGCGGCAGCCCGCTCGGCAGCGGCACGCTCGCGGGCATGGGCGTGGGCCGCAGGCAGCCGCAGGACGTGCGCCCCGCGCTCGCACATGGGCCGCCGATGCTGCGCCCGTCGAAATCCGTACGTACATTTCCCCTTGCATGTTACATTGCGCGGATGTAGAGTTATTAATAACGTTGTGGTGGTCGTGGCGATTGTGGTTGTGGTGTGGTTGTTGATTTGGGTGGTCTGGGTGTAGGCGGGCAGCCTCGCGTCGTCGACGCGGTCCGAAGACCCCGGTGCTGCGATGCTACGGAGCGTGCGTGCCTCTTTTTTTGCTATTGCGCTATCGCGCGCGCCGAATTGTCCGCTGATACTGTCGCCACATAATATTCGCGCCCGCTTCCCCCCAACCCCCCATCCCCCACCACTCACCCCCACCGCACTCCCACACCCCCACCACCTTCACCCCACCGCCCACGCCCCGCCCTCACCTCCGGCGATGCACAGTTCATGCTCCCCCCACACCCCTCCGCCTGGGGCGCCGACGTGCGCCCGCACGTCCCCGAGCCGGACGACTGGCTGCACACGCCCGACCCGCGGCGCGACAAGCACGTCGACCGCGGCGGCTCGATCTGCACGCCGCGCGGCGCCGCGAACCTCGGGTGCCTGCTCGTGCTCGCGGGGGGGATTGTTGCGCTGTTGTGAGTCTTTGCTGTCCCCTTTCCATTCAAGTCCCCCTTTGCCTCCCTTTCCCCGTCTCGCCGCGGCTGTTTGCGCGTCTCTAACGGCTGCTTTTCTTTTCCCTCCTCTCCCCTCCTCCTTGTCTTCCATTTACTGACGGATGATTTTTCGCGGTGGTGTCGGATTGGGGAAATTCGAACAGTGGCGGCTATCCGATTATCTCATTTTTCAGGCGGCATGTGATGTCGACGAACGGCGGGTTTGGCGTCGGCGGGACGAACGAGACCGGCCAGGTACGCTCTCCCCCACTCCCTCCGCGCTTTGAAACCACCCAAGCTTAACAACCCCCCTCCCCCCCTCCCCCCCACACACATACACACTCACCCCCTCCCCCGCGGCAGATCCCGTCTATGCACGGCAACTGGGGCATGATCGACGCCGACACGCCGTCGTGGGCGCACCAAAAGGCCTCGTGGATGGACCCGAGCACGCAGCTGCAGCTCGTCTTCTCGGACGAGTTCAACACGCCCGGGCGCACGTTCTACCCGGGCGACGACCCGTACTGGGAGGCGGTCGACCTGCACTACTGGCAGACGGGCAACATGGAGTGGTACGACCCCGCCGCGGTCACGACGCGCGGCGGCGCGCTCGAGATCGCGCTCTCGCGCAAGCAGACGCATGGATTGGACTATCAGGGCGGCATGATACAGTCGTGGAACAAGTTTTGCTTCACGGGCGGCGTGCTCGAGGTCGCGCTGCAGCTGCCGGGGGATAATAATGTCGCGGGGCTGTGGCCGGCGGTGTGGACGATGGGCAACCTGGGACGCGCGGGCTTCGGCGCGTCGCTCGAGGGCATGGTGCGTCCGCCCCTTCTCCCCCTCACAATTTCACCCCATATCTGACTCGCATCTTCTCCATCTCATTTCGCCTTTTCTCTGCGCGACAGTGGCCCTACTCGTACGACTCCTGCGACGTCGGCACGGTCGCGAACCAGACGATCAACGGGCAGCCCGCGGCGGCGACGGTCGGCGGCGACCCGTACAACGACGGCATCCTCTCCTTCCAGCCCGGCCAGCGCCTCTCGCGCTGCACGTGCGACGGCGAGGCGCACCCCGGGCCGAAGCACACGGACGGGACGTACGTCGGGCGCAGCGCGCCGGAGATCGACCTGTTCGAGGCGTCCGTGGGCGATGGGGTTGGGCATTTGTCGCTCTCCGGACAGTTTGCGGTACGTGTGTGCTTGCGGCGGTGAAATTTGGAGTGGAGCTGATGAGGACGTTTGCGTTGGTGGTTCGCAGCCGTTCAATGCGGAGTACTATTGGGACAACTCGACGAGCACGCACCAGGTGTATCAGCCCGATACGACGCAGAACGGGTACTCGGGCGGCGTGTTCCAGGAGGCGGTGTCGTTTGTGACCAGGTCGGGTGAGTGTCGCCGCTGTGTTTGTGTTTCGGGGATTGCGAATTGGAGAGCAGCTTGGCGGTCGTTTTGTTTGGATTTGATCCTGATGCTGATACTGGTTTGGTGGTTTGGTGTTTTAGATCAGCGGTGTTACCAGCTGCTGGAGGATTGCATGAATGTGTATGGGCTGGAGTATGTTCCTGGTAGGCCTTGCCCCTCCGTATGTCTTTTGTTGGATGGTAGCTGATGGGTATTGTGCCGTGCAGGTTTCGACGATGCGGTTCGTGCACGGAATTTTCTTGCCTAGTTTTTTTTTGGTATTGACGGCGAAGTGAACAGTACATGACGTGGATCGCAAACAACCAGACCGCATGGACGCTCTACGCCTCAGGCGTAGGCGCAGATGAGCGCGTCAACATCGGGCCGCGGGCTATCCCCCAGGAGCCTATGGTATGCACCCACCCCGTTCTTCAGAGCCAGCCGAGTCAGGTGCTCACTGTGCGACACAGTACATCATCATGAACCTGGGCATGTCCACCGCCTTCGGCATCGTCGACACGGACAACCTCACCTTCCCGTCCATCATGCGCGTCGACTACGTGCGCGTGTACCAGCACCCCGACAACATCAACGTCGGGTGCAACCCGAAGGACTTCCCGACGACGGACTATATCAACCAGTGCGTTCTCCCCCTTGCCCTTGCCCTTGCCCTTCCCCCATCCCTATCACGAGGCTAATGCTACGTCGTGACTTGCTAGGTACATGGAGGCATACACGAATCCGAACCTCACGACATGGCAGAACGACTTCAAGCAGCCCTTCCCGCGGAACAACCTCACGAACGGGTGCTAAAGCTAAACCCACACTCAGCCCCCGCGCTCCCCCACCCTCATTCAGAACGCACCCGCACGCCCACTCGTATTTATTCCTTCATTATTCGGGACGTGGAACATTGTTGTAGGGAGTAACCAGCTGCAGCCTCCGGCGCTGCGTCCTCTCCTTTGCGTCAGCCAAGACGAGACAGAGACAGAGACGGACTTTCTTGCACATATATACCACTACATACTGTACGTACTCACTAACCGATCCCGATCCAGCTGCCACAGTAGCAGTACGCGTACACTAGTGTTGAGTTGAAAGAATTGCATTATTATTGTCCACATCGATGTCGCAGTGATTGTTGTGAGCCATAGTGTGGCAGCAAACAGCCGACAACAGCGCGTCCCACGCGCGTCGGCGAGGTCTCTGTCTAAGCGCGCGTGGCCTCGTCCCGCTCCTCCTCCTCCTCCTCCTCCTCCTCCTCCTCCTCCCTCCCCTCCCTCCCACAATGGCGCCCCTCACCCTCCTCCGCAAACCACCCGCACCGACCTGCTTCTTCTGTCAATCCACCATCACGCCCGCGCCCGCCGACGCGCGCTGCTTCCTCTGCCCCGCCTGCGGGTGCTGGAACCGCCTCGACGCGCACGGGGACATCCTCTCGGACGACCCCGCGATGCACGACGAGGCGCTCAACGCGCGGTCGTTCGCGCGCCGAGGTAAGCCGCCCCTTTTCTGCCGCGTGCGCCATGCGAGCGACGAACCCAGCCTCGCCCAGGAAGGACCGCTTTCTGCCGACGTTCGGCGGCACCCCGTTCTGCGACGTCTGCCTCTCGAACCAGCGCCTGCTGCACAACCTCCTCTCGAGCTACCTCCCCCCGCCCGAGGTGCGTCCCTTCCTCCTCTCCCTCTCCCTCCACCTCCACCTCCCTCTCTTCTCGCTCACCAGTCCGGCTCCCATGCTGACCTCCCGCGCCCCACAGGATCCCGAATACGAGCAGCGCCTCGCGCAGTACGACGCCTACCGCGCGTCCGTCTCCGCGCGCTACCCGCCCGTCTGCGCGCGCTGCGCGCCGCTCGTCGACGAGGAGATCCGGCGCAAGGACACCATGGCGCGCTCGAGCGCGCTCGGGCGCGCGCTCAAGGAGAGCCGCGGCCGCGACGTCCGGCGCCGCGTGTCGCTCTCGCGTGCGAGCCGCGCGGCGCTCGAGCGCGAGCTGCGCTGGTGGCGGCTGCGGGGCGCGCTGTGTGCGCTGACGCTCGGCGCGGCGCTGCTGGCGGATGGGTTCGGTAGGCCGTTCTGTCTGCTTGGAGTGTGCTTTGCGCTGATGTTGACGGGTGTCTGTGTCTAGGTGCTGCCGGCCATCGGTTACCATTTGACGCGAGCGCGCTGCTGCCGTGTCTTCCGGTGCTGGCCTTATTATCCATTCTGTGGATGGCATGGGACCCGACGTATGAGTCGCTTCGGCAAGCACAGCTGCAGGGCCGCAAGGTGCGGGTGCGCGGGCGGGATCGATACGTGGTGCGCAAATCTTTCCCTCCAGAGCCCTTTTCGCGATGCTGAGCGATCGCTCCCTCCACAGCGACTGCAGATACTCGTCTGGTTCGCGCGCCTGCTGACGACGATACTCGTCGCCGTGCCGCGGTGGAAACCCTCATGGGACTACCTCGCCCTGCACGACTCCGACCCCTCACGCCGAAGCCGTATATACTTTGCTCTATCTTTATTCCTCGAGCTTTTCGTGAGTCCGCCCTTCCATACACAAGCCCCAGCCCCACTACACTCTATTACCGTATACTGTATCGCAACCACACCGTTACTAAGAACCCAAACCAACCCTCTGCACAGGTCGCCATACGGTCCTTCGTAATCCTGCAGCTGTACCAGCCCCCCGCCGTGCGCCTCATCGACACCTCCGGCGCAAGGCACTCCGCTACACCAAACCTCGGACCGCGGGCAGGCACTCCCGCGCCCGCAGCCAGCGACCCCTCACACTTGGCCGAGCCCACCGCGCAGGCCGCACGGCAGCAGAGCCCCGTCTTCGGGCATCCCTCGCTGCTGCACCCTGCCCAAAACGCAAACTCAAACGCGATGCCCACGAGCGCGGACGATCACGATATGGACGACATCAGCATCAGCGCTGACACAGATGCAGATGCAGACGCGGACATGGACGACGACGAATACGAACATGTTAAAAATGACGACCCGGACGCGATGGACTGGACGCCGACGGTGTCCCCGTCATCGGCGTCCCCGTCATCGGCGTCCACATCGGCGTCCAAACAGCCACACGTACAGCCACACCCACGCCCGCCGAGCAACCCACCGCGAACCGCGCGCCGCGGGCAGCCCGTCCGCACGCGCACGCAGGAAGACCTCGACACGGGGCTCGAGTCGCTGCTCGCGCGGACGAACCTCGTCGAGGCGGACGGGCGGGGAGCGCGGGTGTTCCCGCTGGCGGGGACCGGCGTGCGGTGGGCGTGGGTGGGCGCGGTACTAGTGGTGCTGGTGCTGGTGCTGGTGCTGGTGGGTGGGCTGTTGGTGGGGGCGTGGGGGAGGAGGTGGTCTGTGCGGATAGTTGAGCGTTCGGGGGAGCTGTGAATGGATTTACGCGATGCTCATGTATGGTGTAGGGTGTACTTAGGGTGCAGGGTGCAAGTAGGGTGCACTATGCGCATATAGTGTTTATGGTGCAGTGTCCGATCCTATGTGGATTTATCTCACCTAGGCCAAATAGCCGAAAAATACTAGATACCAGCGTCAAAGCCCGCGACATGCGCACGTGTCAAGAAAGCGAATTCAATAAGCACACAGCACACGCAATAAACCACAGTGAACAGCAGGCGCAGGGAAGGGGGGCAAAAGCGTGCTGCAAGTATATACCATAAAAGCAAACTAGGTTTGGGGGGGTATACTAGCATGGATAACATACGAACGGACAGTCATCCGGCACGATACGTCGGGCAAAGGGATAAAAAAAAGGAAAAGGAAACGGAAGCAGAAGCGGAGAGAGGATGGGGCGGGGGAGGAGAATGAGAAGGGTCCGGCCAGCGACTCATAAGGGGCGGAGAGAGACGAGGATGGGGACGGGGACGGGGGACAAGAGCGGGGGGGAGAAGAAATGTCTGTATTCGTGAGCGCACACCGCGGGCGGGAAGGAACGTCTGGACAAACGAGCAGGAGCCAGGAGTCCGACCCGGCGGCGTGCGCAGCCAGCGGCTCCTCCGCGTCCGAACTACCCAACAACATGCACGACGGCAAAGGCCAAGCCAAAATATCATATCGTCAAGGAGCGTGAAAAGAACGGAAACATCGTCAACGATGACGACTCCACGCGCGCGGGAGCCGCGCCACCTCTGCGCTCAACCACCACCACCGCGGGTCTAGTACCCGGCGTGGTACCCGCCCTGGTAGTGCAGGGGCACGCCGTACTCGTCGTGCGTGCGCGTCAGGCTGGGGCCGCGCGAGAGCGACTCCTGCATCTGCGGGCCGGGGCTGGGGCCGCGCGCATAGGGCCCGGGGCTGGGACCACGCGCGAGGTCTGCGTAGCCCGCGCCGGGCGCGAGCGTCATGGCGCCGGCGGTGAAGTCGTGGTCGGGGATGGGGTTGAGCGGGTTCTCGGACGCGGTCGCGCCGTAGCCGCGGGTGGACGCGCCGTCGTGGCCGGAGGAGTGGAACGAGGACGCGTTGGACGGCACGCGGCGGTGCGTGGGCAGCCCGCTGTCGTGGTCCGTCGGCTGCCAGTCGATCGGCTGCATGCGGTCCTCGAACTGCGACGACGGGCGGAACTTCCACTTGCGGATGACGGTCCAGATGATGGCTGTCCCGCCGATGCAGGACGCGAGCACGATGATGATCGTCAGCGTCGTGTGCGAGAGCTTCGACGAGCCCTGCGGCGTGTTCTGCTTGTCCGACTGCGAGGTCTGCGACGCGCCCGGGACGGAGCTGGTGATCGTGATGGCGTCAACTGATTGCGCCGGCGTGCTCGAGGCCAGATCAGGGGCGTCCTTGAAGTTGGGCGCCGCCGAGCTCTGCTGTGGCGCGGGCGTGGACGTGGGTGCCGCGGACGTGGGGGGCGTCGAGGACGCCGTGTTCGTCAGGGAGTTGAGCAGGCTCGACAGCGTGTTCGATGCGGACGACGATTGCTGTGAAACGCGGAAACGGCGACGTGTCAGTACCATTGCCGCACGACGCCGCGAAAATCATAAATACTGACAGAGCTGCTGCTCGACGACTGCGACGAGCTCGTCGGGGCCGCAGACGACGAGGACGAGGACGACTGCGACTGCGACGCCGGGCTGGACGCGCTGGCAGAGTTCGCGCTCTGGCTCGCCGAGCCGGACTGCTGCTGGGCAGGGCTGTTGTTGTTGCTGCCGCTGCCAGCCGCGGCGTTGCTGCCGTTCGTGTTCGAGTCGGTCGAGTCCGAGGGCGGGTTCGGGGCAGCGCCCTGGGCGGCGGGGTCGACGAGGTTGGCGGCAGCGTTGGGTGTGGTGTCGGCGGGGAGGCGCTTTTTGATCATGCGTGTGAGGTCTGCATGACCGCGGTGGTGGAGCGGGACTGAGGCGAAGCCTTTGGCGTCCGCATGTGCCACTAGGGCCAACGCGAGAGCGGTGTAGAAAAGGAGTGTGAGGGCAAGCTTGGAGGGCTTGGTAACAAACATGGCGTGCGGGTGCGGTAGCGTGCAGCGATTAGGATTTAATGGACCAGCCTGGTGAGCTTGGTGAGCTCGAGAAAGGGAAGAAAGAGGAGGAAAAGCGACGGACTGGGTGGAAACTAGGGGCGGTCGGGCCCTGAGCTGGAGGAGAATAGCAGTCTGTCCTGGTTGAGAAAAGAGGGTGTCCGGGAAGGAATGAAAGGATGTGCGAGACGGTCAGCCACAGTTGCAAGCGGTACCAAGGTAACCGCGATCACTCAATTATCTGACAGCCACCCCTTCTCACGCGCACGCCTTACTGCCCTCACTAGTTCACCCATTCATTACAATAATTGTCCTCGAGTAATTAAGGGTCCTTCCCCAGTGGTATACGAGCAGGTACATGGAAGGTAGATACAATAGCTCTCCCCCGTCAAACTCGCATGAAACCTCGAAGCAATGTAAACGTAAACGTAAACAGTCCTATCCAATCTCAATACGAAAAAGCGTTCGTCCGCCGCCCCTCTACTCGTGGCTCGTCAGCGACCAGCTGTCGAGCGCAACAAACGAGGGCGTTTTGAAGTCGCCCGACGCCATCCCCGACCACTGCGGGTTGAACAGCACCTGCAGGTTGTACGTCCCTGCCGGCAGGTTGATCATCACCACCGTCACGCCCGGGTTCTCCTGGTCGCTCTGGCCCGCCGGCAGCGCGGGGTCGTTCTGGAAGCGCTGCGCTTGCCCGGTGCTGATCTGTGCGCCCGAGGGCGCGTTCAGGATCTGCATCGTCATCTTCGCGTCGCCGATGGTCAGCGTCGCAGAGGTGCCGCTCTGGTCGACGGAGACGGTGGCGTTCGTGTGCATCCGCCACATGACGGTGCCTTGCGTGTTGATGTCGTCCTGCAGCAGCACCTGCTTACGGCCGTTGATAGTGCGGATACCGCGCTTGAGCGACGTGCTGTGCATAGGCGAATGATTAGCACAAATTTAGAATGCCACATCTGCCAACACTTACGTGCTGTTGTATGCGCTAGTCAGGTCAGCGACAAAGTAGGCAGTCGAAGAGCCAGGAGGCGTGTAGACGGTGCTCGATCCCTGCGTTTCGCCGGTGGAGCCGTGGTTGACCTTGGGCGACGCGTTGATGTTCTGGTTCTGCTGGTTGATAAGGACGGTGTTCTGGCCCTCGGTACGCTTACGGTAGTACAACCACCGCTCGGCGTCCTGAGTGTCACCGTTGAAGTAGCCCTCGGACAGATAATCGCCAGATCCGAGCTCTCCAGCCCACCGGGTGCCCATCGCGTCCAAAACAAAGTCACCGCAGTCGAGATCGTTGTGGTTCTGGTGGCCCAAAAGCTGGCCGGCCTTCATCGCAACGTAGAGCGCGTTGTTGTCGGTCCAGCTGCTCCGCATCGATGCCCACTGATCGAGGCCGTTGTCGAAGAAGCGGTCCAGAGGCAAGCCATCCCAGAAGGCACCAGAGACGGTCGGGTCGTACCAGAACATGCTCCACGGCTCGGGGGCGTCGTGCTGGTCGCGCTGGTAGAGCATGTACTGGGGGATCTTGTAGTGGTTGCCGTAGAAGATGATGCTGTTCGCCGTGGTCGAGAACTTGTTCGGGCCGTGATCGCCGTAGTTGAAGAGCGACGTCGCACCCTGGACGTACATGTGGAAGTCGCCGGTCAAGTTGAACTGGGGGTTGACGCTCAGGAGACCGTAGTCGGATCCAGTAGCACTGATGAGCGCGGCGCTCATCTCAGCGTGGCCAGTGGTACCGAAGTACCAGTAGTTCGCGGTCTCGGCCCAGGTGCCGTCGTCGGAGACGGCCAGCGCGCAGTTCTGCTTGGCGTTGTCGATGCTGTGGCTGAGGATCTGCTGAGCGATGCCAGAGGTGTCGTCGCCGAGGATGGCGAGGGCACCGAGGGTGAGACCGCCGTTACAGACACAGTTCCAGTTGCCCTCGGTGTTGGTGTCCCACCAGCCGATCGAGGCGTTGCCGTTGTACGCATTCATGCCGAGCGAAAGACCGTACTTGATCATCGTCGAGATCATCTGGCTCTTCTGGTCGTCGGTCAGGACTTCGTGCAGCCAGTCGTACGCGATACCGAACGCGGCGGTGAACTCGGCGGTATCGAGGAAATGCATCGAGTTCCACTTGTCGTCGTCCGGTCCGAAGGGAGTGGTACCGTTACCGGCAGCATTCTACGCGAATCCGTGAGACCCCAAGTCGACCGCCAAGTACCAAGCGACATACCTGGATCTCCTGCCACGCCCGGTCTGCCCACTTGGTGTCGTTCGTCATGCGGTAGACGTACGAGAAGGCCTTGAGCCTCATCTTGATCTCACGGGCATTGTCCAGGATACCACTGGACCCGTCCATGTGGTAAACGACAGGCGGGAGCGCAGCGTACTGAGTGGCATTGTTGAAGATGCTGGCGTTCCAGCTCTTGAGGTAGGGGTCGCCGGCGATGAGCGCGGGAAGCGCCTGCCATTTGTAGGCGGGGGCAATAAGACGGGGGCGGTCTGTGCGAACGGTGGTCGGGCTGGGGTTAGAGGGCTGGAAGGGGTCGCTGGGCCAGGCCAAGGCAGCGTTGTTGGAAGGATTGAAAGTGGGGGTAGTAAAGGCGGCAGTGTTCGTCTGAAAAAAGCGGGCATGTCAGACCGGGCACGTCGATAAGGCGTGCAGCGCAGACGACGCACGGTAGAAGGGTAAACAGGCATAAGATAGTCGCTGTTGGTAGAGGTAGCAAAGATGCCGATGGCGTTCTTGACGCTGGCAGCAGAGCTGGCGGCGGCCTCGCCGCCGCCGGAGCCCTGCGCTGCGTTGCTGCTGCTTGAGCTACTACTGTCCTTGTGGTTGCGACTGCCGACGACGCCGCCGACGACTGCGGCGACGATGACGGCAATGGCTACGGGTACAGCGATCCATATCCATTTGCGGCCGCGGGCGGGAGGCTTCTGGGGGGTGATATAGCCGGATGATTCGTGGTAGTATGGGTCGCCTGAACCATAGGGTGAAGCACCCTGCTGGGGGTTGATGGCGTCGTAGCTGGCCATAGCGCCGCTGGCCGATGTAGCGAAATGGAGAGAAGAATGAACAAGGGCAAGAGTAAAAGAGGGACAGCAGTCGGGAGGGAGGCGGGAGCCAAAAGGCGGAGGGGACGGAGAACAGGCAAAAGGTGGTAACCACTCGCCGCGCCGTCCGTCTCCTTATACGCGCCACGTTCCATTTTTAGATGCCGCCCGCCACATCCATGCTCACAAAACTCAAGTTCGTTGGTATGTTTCTCCAGCCTCCTCGGCTGTGCCGTGTCCAATCACCACCATTCGACAGACATTGGCGGTATGCTCCTCTGTCTGGTTATTTTCAGTCGTCCAACCCCACCCTCTGCCAGTCAATCTGACCGATCCTGTGTTCTGCGGCATCCACCATGGCCGCAGGAAACACCAAGGCTGGTCCCGTCCATGTCCAGACCCGCGTCGCGCGCTCATCCTGTGAAACAGACGACCTCGAGGCCATGCTTGACCGCGCGCGCGCTGCAGGCGTGCAGTCCATGCTCGTCACCGGCGGCAGCCTGAGCGAGTCCAGCGACGCACTCACACTCGCAAAGAAGCACGGTATGCCGAGCCTGCCGCCGTGCTGTTCTTAGCTCAGGCTGCGCTATTCTTGGGCAGGCCTCTACGCGACGGTGGGCTGCCACCCCACACGCTCGACGGAGTTTGATCGCCACCCAGATGGCCCGGACGCGTACTTGAGTGCGCTGGATCGCCTGATTGCAGACAACCTGCATGGCCCCGGCCGCGCGGTTGCCATCGGCGAGTGCGGCTTGGACTATGATCGCACCCATTTTGCCACCCCGGATGTGCAGCGCACCTATTTCCGTACGTGGGCGACTACTGATCGACATCGCTGCATGCCTGTGATCTTCTGTCATAGGTCGACAGCTGTCGCTGGCGAAGAAATACCACCTTCCCCTCTTTCTGCACTCCCGGTCGGCGCACAGCGACTTTGTCCAGATTCTTCGAGAGGAGGGTTTCGGGAAGGATGGTGGACGAGACGTTGGTGCGAAAGGGGGTGTTGTACATAGTTTCACCGGATCAGCAGAGGAGTGTCAAGAATATGTGCGCTTTCTTTATCTGACGTCCACGTAAACCCACCTCACGGCGTTTATGCAGATGAGCATGGGTTTTCATGTCGGGTTAGTGTGGCCGCTCTCTCTATTCTCAGCGTATGCTTAAACTGGTGCTGCCACAGTATCAACGGCTGCTCGTTGAAGACGGAGGAGAACCTCGCTGCTGTGAAGACTATCCACCTTGACAAGCTTATGTTTGAGACCGGTAAGTCCAAACCTCATACCAATGGACTGTCAGTTGTGACAGGCCTTCTAGATGCGCCGTGGTGTTCCTTGACATCGACGCATGCTTCGAAGCGCCTTCTCGAAGATCTCCCAGAATCATTGAAGGCCTTGTATTTCCCTCCTGCCACAAAGGCGGAGAAGTTCGTGTACGGCCAGCCCGTAAAGGGGAGGAACGAGCCAAGCGCAATTGGCGGTGTTGCTTGGGTTGTAGCCAAGCTGATGGAGAACGTGTCGTACGAAGAGGTCGTAGAGAGGGTTTGGAAAAATACGGTTGAGCTCTTTGGATTAGATGAGCTTCTATAGGAACACTGACTTGTGAAATTCTCTACGCGTCTGCTGTAGTTGAGCACTTTCAGTACTTGCTGCTATTCGTGCTCATCTATACGATTGGAATTGAGCAGATTCTCGTTCGTCATCTTCAAGTGTTCATACAACCGCGTAGCTTGACGTTCCTCAACCCTTCCTAACATAGTCAGGGTCGACTCCCAAGGGTTTGCGCGGCCTTCATCTCAGATACCCAAAAATAAGTGAGTAAACGAACGGCTATTGCTATAGATACCCAGAGCCCAAGATGAAGATATATTCTACACGCATTATAACTACGACCTCGCCCACCCAATCTTAAACAGCCTATACCCACCCTCATCCGCCCTCCCCCGTCCATCCTGTTTCTCCAACTGCTCCACATCCACAATAACCAGATCCCACTCCCCACCGCCCGACTTCGGAAACACCTCAAACACCGTATCCGCCAGCCCCGCATGGCGCCCCGACGGCCTATCCGCAATGATCATCCAGAACACGCCCCCAGCCCCATCCTCGCCCTGCGGCTTCACCAGCAGCCGCTCAACACAACCCCGGATCCACGCCGCATGCAAGGGCTCATATACCACATCCGCAGCCAGAATAATATCGAACGGCACGTCGAACGGCTCCTCATACACCGGGTGCTCCCAATCCAGCGGCCGCACGTCCACCGGGTCCCACTTAAAATTCGCATCGACGTTCGCCTGCAAGTTCGCGAGCACGTCCGGGTGGAAGTCCGTCGCCACGATCGTCGCCTTCGCCCCAGTTTCGCCGTGCCGCTCGAGGATCTTGGCCGTCGCAATGCTCAGCAGCCCCGTGCCCGCGCCCAGTTCCAAGATCCTCCGTTCTCTTCTCCCTGCCTGGATGGGACGGGGCCCAAGACCGAATGAGTCGGGATCCGCGGCCATGCGCTCCGCGAGCAGAATCGAGCTCGCCCAGCTCTGCAGCCCGACGGAGGTATGGTCCTCGCTGAGCAGCGGCGCGTCGTTCAGCTCCACGCTAATCGTCTCTCCCTCTTCCCCTTCCTTTGCTGAGCAGCCGAACGGGAACGAAAACGCCCGCGTGACGGCCGCCTCCGGCTCGCCCCCGACGAACGCAGCGAGCAGCGCGGCCGCGGCGTCGACGAGCGCGGCGCGCGGGCCTTCGTCGGCGGGCGGGCAGGCGGCGGGGTCGAGCCAGAGGTCGGCGCGCGCGGCGAAGCCGGTGAGCCATTTGAGGGCGAAGGCGCGCTCGAAGGCGTCTGAGCGCAAGATGTCCAGTTCTTCGTTTTCATCCTCATTTTCGTTTGCATTTTCGTTTTCTTCGGTGTCTGGATCTGGGTCTGGGGAGAGCGGCACGGCGACAGTCTCCTCCACGACCCGCGTCTCCTCGGCGTCCTCCTCGTCTTCTGCGGATGCGTATCCAGAGTCGGGGACGGACGCGTCGTGGATGAGGTGTGCGAGCTTCGGGTTGCGTTTTGCGACTTTGATGGTGCGTGCGGGCGTCGGGGGCGGAGGTGGGAAGTATATCGTGCGTAGGTTGTCGAGGGCCGCTTGGACCTGTGCGGAGGAGTGCTGGGATATGCGCGCAAGTGGGGGCAGGCTTGATGTTGGTGCGGTCGGTGCGGGGGCTGGTATGGGGCGATTAGTCCGATCCATGGTAAAGTGTATGGTGTATGTTGTATGTTTGTATGCTGGGTGTTCTCTATTCTTGTCTAGAATCTATCTTCTATTCGTCCTTGTCTTCGTCCTTGCCTCTACCGCAGGTCTAGGAGTCCGCTCTTCTATGGTCTTGCGAATTGCGAGTTGCGAGATGCGAGTATTAGAGATAAGCAATAAGTGCTGTAGCTGGGAACAAATCTAGCGGGTATCGTCTAGAGCACGCCAAAAGCCCAAAATAAATCGTGAAAAACGAGACGGGGGTCCACGGGTGTTATTGCTGGGACGCAAGCATTGCGGGCGGGGCAGGCGAGAGGGAGGACGTCGAGCACAGTGTCTGTCTGTTACGTGTTGCAGATGCTGGCTCGGGGATGTCATTCACCGCCGCACAGGCGCGCGGCGATCGGCCAATCAGAGGCGCGAAAAGCAAAAATTGGCGCACGTGTTTATCTCGGGCGGGCGGCCCGGAGGCCGGATAACAGGCGTCACCAGCGAGATGGTATCGTGTTCGCCAAAGGAGTCGTAGCTTTCAATAATCTACATACCTGTTATCGCTGCTACCGCCATGTCGCCCTCGTTCTCCGTCTCATACACCCTGCGCGTGCCAGAGGGAGTGCAAGCACCTGGATTGCAAGCGGAGAAGACGCACCAGTACGAGATAAAAAGCGAGGAGGGATATGCGAGGTACTACGATGCGCTTAGATCGGCCATCGCGGACGTGAGGGCGAAGACGGGCGACGAGCTGACGGCGTGGAGGGATGCGGTGGGGAACAGGGAGTTGAAGAAGGAGCCGAAGTCGGTGAAGAAGGATGAGGACGAGGAGGACGAGGACGAGGACGAGGACGAGGACGAGGTGTAGGTGCGCATCTAAGGTTTCGTGCGTATTCAGTAGGTCGTTCTGTTCATGGCCTTGACATCTTGATACTCGATACTCACAACTCATGCATAGGACCCTGCGAACGCCGCTTACACCGCTTGACCTATCGAGCACGTCGAGTCTCACCCGATCCAGCTGGGATCTGTCGCTCTCGAGCGTGAAAGGCGATAATCGGGCCACTCCTTGGGGGAAGGGCGTCCATATATATGGCCAGAGGATTGTCTGCCTGTCGTCGTGTTGTTCAGAGACGATATGCAATTGAGCGCCGACAATGGAGTTGGGCTACCGGAACACCTGACCCTCAGCGTTCTAGAACATCACAAATTTCATGAATCACTAAGGTGAGACGTTCTACCTCATGTACACAGGCCGCCTTGAGTATTTCTAGCTGTCGTTTTACATGGTAAGCGTGCACCGATTCTCTGACGCTGTCTGATTCGATGCCCATTCCTAGATTATGAACGGAGTGCCACAACTAGGCTGTCTACGCAAACGATGCGGAACAGGCTTCAATTCCTAGGATTCGCCCGTTTAACTGACCATGGTCATCCGAGCACACATTTTCGTCGCAAGCTAATGAACTTGTCCTTGGAATCGGTATGATATTCACCTGTCGTGCTGCAGCCCGGTAGGGGATGGACACATTTTCGTCTTTCACAGGCGCTTTGGACAGCGCTTTGAATCACGATGTTTGGAACAGCACACCACCATGATGGGCCAGAACGCGACTTTGGCAAAGTCTCTGTGTCCAGTGGTGGATACTCGGGAGTTTTGCTTCCTTCCTTTCAGTGACACGCCCGTGGAGAATCTACGCAACTACCTTCTTTGTCCTTTCGGAACGCAGTCTATCTTCGTTGTCGACTCCGACTTCATTGTTTGACAGATCCCTTGGAGGTTGGGGGGTCAATTGTTTCCCTGCGATGTTGAATTCGAAGGAAGAGCTGTGGGACGTCGCGGTACCTGCATACGGATACATCCCCCAAATCAGCCCATCCAATAGAAAGACAGTAAAAAGGCTCTTTGAACCGACATATTTGCCAAACCTCCATATCAACAAAAGAAAGGCTTTGGAGCCCAATATGCAAAACCTCCCGCTGCATCGCAGCTAGCAGGACGCGCCCCAAAACGACGCGCCCACACGCGCCCACGCCTGCCCTACACCGCCCTGGTCCGTGCGTGTCGCGCCACCCTTCAAATACCGCGCGCCCACAGTCCCGTTTCCTCACCACTCTGGCCTTTTGGCTTAGATCAAGTGTAGTATCTGTTCTTAATAGTTTAACCACTATTATGGGGGCACCGCCCCCATTATTGGTTATCTAATTTTTGCCGCCCTTGTCCCCTGGGCTCTGCTTGCAACCCGGGGGCGCGATGACCTCGCCGTTGCAGTACTGGCTTGCGTCGTCGGGGGATCCCTCGCTTTTTTTCTTTTGCCGATGTGTGTTCGCTGTGCGTGTTCGTGCAGCGGGGAGTTGGCAAATGAATTGGTGCGAGGGGTCCTTTGGTGCTTGTTTTGGGTCGGGTAGATTGATTTGGGTTGATTGGAATGTATGTTGTGCACGATGAATGAATAGCATCAATTCCTATGTTCTTCATATGAGATTCTGCTGGTTGTGAATATTTGAATGTATGTATGGGGTTGAGAGCTGTTGGCGATAGACCCTGTGTGAGTGGTACCGACATATCATGCTCTCATTGAGGGGTGGTACAAGAGTGTAGTCGGGGTATTTATTGTATGCACATTTTTATGGTATATTCTACTTCATTTACAGCTATCATCATCACTATACACACTACTAGCCTCACTCCGAGCCTCCACCACATCCACATCCACATCCCTCACCTCCTCCACACGCACCTCCACCGACCGCGACACCGAATGCAGCCTCGGCAGCGGTGGAACCGACGACCCCGACGGCACAGCAGCCGACGCTTGCGGCACGGGCACGGGCATCTGCACCACCGGGCCCCTCCCGCGCCCCCGCACCCTACCCACGCCCCGCACACCCGCGCGATACACGCCCCTCAGCACCCACGCGAGCACGAGCGCGGCGCGGTGGAAGCCATACACGATAAACTGCAGCGTGAAGAGCACGCCGGCGGCGCACGACATGACGAGCACGGCGGTCGGCCACGCGTCCCACGCGATGAGGAGCAGGAAGAGCACGAGCGTGAGCACGCCCGCGAGCAGCGCGAGCAAAGGCAGCCGCGAGGTGAGCGCGAAGAAGAAGAACGAGGAGTAGACGTCCACGGCGAGGGTCTGCGGGGTGGGGCGCGTTAGTTCGATTTGTCGGGACGAGGCGAGAAGGGGAAGGGGAGGGGAGGGAGGACGGGGAGGGGAGAAGAGACGAGGAGATGCACCTGGAACTTCTGCACGTCCGCACCGGTGTAGGCGAAGATGAACCATGCGTCCATCGCGAGGCCGATGGCGCACGCGATGGCGGAGAGCGTCACGCAGCGCTTCCCGACACTGTCGACGCTGAACATGGCGTCGGGCGAGAAGCCAAAGACGGCTGTGTCCAAGCTGTAGGATACGCGGGTGAGCTCAATGCATTGGCTTTAAACGAGACCAGGGATTACTTACGCCGCGACAGCAAGAAGCTACGGCGGACCAGACAACGTCGTCAGAATTCATAGGTGCCAAGATAAACGAGGAGACGTACCGAAGCCCCGACATAATACCACTCCGCGATCAGCCTCCCCAACACACGCTCGAAATCCGAATCCACGCGCGCCTCGCGCAGCTCACGGTAGTACGTGAACAGGTCGAAGACCGAGCGCCCCGCAGACACCGACGACGCGATGGACGCGTTGTCCGGGATGTACGACATCGGCAGGAAGGAGGGGAGCGCGATGCCGAGCGGCGGCCGTGGGTGTCGCGTGTCTCTGCAGACCTCGACTGTAACGGAACTAGTCTCATCGTCGGCGCACTCTGACGGCCACGGGTCGAGGTCCAGGTCGAGCGGTTTCCCGTTGTTGTCGGAGGAGCCCTCCCGCTCGCAGTCGTCGTCCGTGGAGCTGTATTCGGTCGCGGCTTCGTCGTCTGAATCGAGGCAGTAGCCTTTCGGCTTGGGGCGTCGGCGGCGCAGCTTGGTGGGCCGGTCGTCGACGAGGGTCGATTGGTCGGTGCATTGGTCCCATGGCCGTCGTTCTTCGCTGTGTTCTGATGTTGGTGTCGCTACACTCGAAGAGGGCGCGTCGTCAGCTGGTGGCGCGTACACAGTGAGTATATGGCTAGGTTTAAATGAGGTGTGCGATCGTACACATGGCACCGTCGGAGTATTGACCATTCGCGTGGTCATCGTAGTCCTCGACATGTATGCGTGTTGAGGACGACGGCGCCCGGAGGCGCACGAGCAGACATGCGTGAGGATTCTGCTTCGAGGAGCCGTTTTTCCGAGTCTGGTTTGTAGTTGTCGACAGGCGTACGTCTATGTCTACAAAGGGAGCATATATCAGGTCGCGTCCGTGGACCAACGATGGATTCAACAACTCACGAGGTTCATCGCCCTGTCTTTTTGCTATCTCGCCGAGAGAGGACGAGGCAGACGCGACGAGGTGCCGCTTCCTCCGGTTCCGAGCCTTATGACTCTGCGATTTATGCCATACCTTGAATTCGACGCGGCTGCCTTCGTGTACTTGTTCACTGCTCAATTCGTAGTCATATTAGCTTCCGTCAACGACTCCTAGAAAGGGTTGCGATTTGAGGTACACACAGGATAAGAGGCTGCTTTAGGTTCGGGTTCTGCCCGTCTACTCCGAGGACGACTTCGTGAGAATGGTGCTCGTCGATGTCGATGGTTACTATGGGGCGCCAGACTTTCTCAGACCGCAAGGATCGGAAGTTCTGTGAACGGAGTACTGCACAGTGTCGTCGATGAGCATTGCGTCGCGCGTGCGGTGACGACGGACTGCAAGGAAAGCTAACCTAGAAAGTGCCAAGCTCTACGTACGAGTCGTCAGTATCTGTCACGACGACGTGAACACATTGCTACGCACCGAGTGTTGTCGGATGCAGGTGAACGAGTCATAAAATCCGTGAGCGGTGAGAAATAACGGTGCTTGAAGAGAGCAGCAGTGGAATCAGAGGGACATAGTCTGGACGAAAGCTCGACAGGCGCCTAGTCAACTAAACGTTTATAGCCTTCGGTGCCTTCTGATGTCGTCTGCACTGCCCGATGGCGACTAGACGCCCATCCCTCCTGGCGATCTGTCAAGCAAAAAGCTGGCGTGGAGATTTGCTGTCGAAGGAAGATGGATTGTGTTTTAGAAGGACGAAGATGGTATGTAGATTCTCCATGAGCGTGTGAGGCATCAAGGCAAGGCAGGACGTCGACGCACCGAGGAAGGGAACCTGTTCTCAAAACGGAAATATGTGGGGTAAACGCCGACGGCACAGCAGTGACGACTCGGACTCGATGTTAGCTCGCTTCAAGATCGTCAAGGCTGCGCTGTTCCTCACAGCTGTGAACAGCTTTATACGTCCTTCTATACCCAAGCTGTGACCCCACCAGCTTCAGGGAAAATTATACCTGCTGCTGACCGTCGGGAGTCGAAGAAACCGTCATAGTCTATCTGAAGTCCTCGTGACGCATCGCGCACCGGAGCTCGGCCAACCACCTCCCATCCGGATCTTGGCCCGTGCCAGGTTCCTTCTGTCAACGACCGCGAGCCCTCTTTTATTTCTTCCCTGTCGTTGAAGTGCACGTCTGCAAACTCTGGCCCTTGCGCTGCAGAAACTCTTCCGCGCGTAACTCACAACTATGATTCCTTCTCGTCAGTCTGCAGCGGCCGGAGCTCGCGCGCTGCGTCGCGTTGCACCAGTCCCTGCACGCGTCACGTCCTCCGTTTTCGCATTGACGGCGTCGACAGCGCCCAAGCAGAACTCGAAACGCCGTGTAGGGTCGCATGCGACGCAGCAGGACGTATTGGGCTCCAAAGTGCGGGGATTTGCGACTGCCGCTGGTAAGTCGCCGTCTCTATAAATTATGCGAAATGTTGACGTTGTATGCGCGTCATAGCGTCTCCATCTTCCCCTCTGCCTCCGCGGAAACCGCATTTTGACAAGATCCTCATCGCGAATCGGTGGGTCCGATACTCTCGCTTTCCGTATCTTTGCCTAATGCGAAGATGTCAGTGGAGAAATCGCATGTCGCGTCATCCGGACGGCGAAGAAGCTCGGGATCAAGACCGTCGCAGTGTACAGCGAGGTCGATGCCGATTCTCTGCACGTTCAGTTGGTATGGACGTGCATATACCCCGTGAAATACGAGATTCTGATTCTGCGGGCCTTGTAGGCGGACGAGGCTTATTGCATCGGACCTGCTGCGTCTTCGGAGAGTTATGTGAGTGGATATATGCGGCATGATGTTCGTCGTGTATGCTGAACTCTCGCGTTTTTAGCTTCGAATGGACAAGATCATCGAGGTCTGCCATAGAAGCGGCGCTCAGGTGTGCAGAATCTCCCAGTTCAATGCGTCTGATTTTAAATCCTTGTTTCTTTAGGCTGTTCACCCTGGGTATGTTGTTTGACGCGTTCATCGAGCGAAGGAAGCGTATAACGAGGCATCTCAATAGCTACGGCTTCCTGAGCGAGAACGCCAAGTTCTCCGAGCAACTCGCGAAAGAAGGCATCGTGTTCATCGGTCCGCCCGCAAGTGCGATAGTCAGTATGGGCTCGAAGAGGTCTGTTTCAAACTTTCATGCATATATACGCTGCAATATTCACATTTCGATTATTTGTAGCGAATCGAAGACGATCATGTCTGGTAAGACATCATCGTGAACTTGGACCATTCCTCCGTGCTCTGACACCGCAGCTTTCCCCAGCTGCCGGTGTACCCTGCGTCCCCGGATATCACGGAGCCAATCAAGATCCACAATACCTCTTCCAAGAAGCCGAAAAAATTGGTCCCTCCCACTCCCAATTTTGTGATTCTTCGTCCTGATAACTAGTTCCAGGTTTCCCGGTGCTCATCAAAGCAGTCCACGGCGGCGGCGGGAAGGGCATGCGCACGGTGCACGAGCCCGCCGCCTTCTTCGACGCGCTCGAGTCCGCGCAGCGCGAGTCGCTGAAGGGCTTCGGCGACGCGACGGTGCTCGTCGAGAAGTTCATCGAGCGCCCGCGGCACGTCGAGGTGCAGGTGTTTGCGGACCAGCGCGGCGAGACGGTCAGCTTGTGGGAGCGCGACTGCTCGGTGCAGAGGAGGAATCAGAAGATCATCGAGGAGGTATGTTGTGGTTCGTTCCTTGCATTGGTTTTGACTTGGTGGCTTATGGTGTGATGTAGGCTCCTGCGCCGGGGCTGTCGCCAGAGTTGAGGGCGGATTTGAGCGCGAAGGCTGTCGCGGCGGCGAAGGCGGTGAACTACGTCGGCGCTGGGACTGTCGAATTTATTTTCGACAATGACACTTCACAGTTCTACTTCATGGAGATGTATGTGTTTCTTTCACGCTGCACACGGCAGAACTGATGTTTTCTGCATTATGTAGGAACACCCGCTTGCAAGTCGAACATCCTGTTACCGAGATGGTGACTGGACTCGACCTGGTCGAATGGCAGCTCGAGGTAAAGTATTTTTTTTCTCAAAGGCGATATTCCTCTAATCCTGCTGTTCACGCAGGTTGCCGCAGGGAACCCTCTCCCTCTCTCCCAATCCCGCATCCCCCTCGTCGGCCACGCCTTCGAAGCCCGCATATACGCCGAAAACCCGCGCAACGACTTCCTCCCGGACTCCGGACCCCTCCTCTACCTCTCCACCCCACAACCTACACACACGTTCGCGCCGACGCTCCCACCCTTGCCTCCCAGCTCATCAGACCTCCCGAGTGTCGCCGCGCTGACGCCGTCGCTCGTGAGCGCGACGCGCGTCGCGCCGTCCGTGCGCCTCGAGCAGGGCTTCACGCAGGGCGCGCAGATCGGCGTATTCTATGATCCCATGATCGCGAAGCTTGTCGTGCATGCGGAGGACCGCACGGAGGCGCTGAGGGTGCTGCGGAAGGCGCTGGAGGAGTACAAGGTCGTCGGTGTGTCGACGAACATCGAGTTTTTGAGGTCCTTGGCAGGTCATCAGGCGTTTATCGATGGCGAGGTCGAGACTGGGTTCATTCCCGTAGGCCTTTCTTCGCCCAATTTCTGTATCCTAAGGTGCTAATTGCGAACTGTTTCTTCAGAAACATCATGACCAGCTCTTCCCGCCCGCACCCGCACCCTCCCCCGAGCTCCTCGCCCAAGCCGCCCTCTTCACCGTCCTCCACTCGCACCCACACCCCACCTCGCCCAAAACCATCACCCCCTGGACCTCGCTCCCCTCACGCCGCTTCGGCGGGGACACCTACGACCGCACCCTCACCTTCCAAACCGACCCGCCCTCGCCCTCGGACACACCCTACACCGTGCACGTCAAGTCCTCGCCCGACGGCACCTTCGACGTGTCCGTGCACCTTGCCAACGCACCTATACACGCCTTCACGAGCGTGTCCGCGCACCTCGCGTCGCCCACGGAGCTCGCAGCGACGCTCGACGCCGCGCGCGTGCGCACGACGATCGTCGCGCAGCGCCCGCCGCCCGGCGTGCCCGCGTCCGCGGCGCCGGGGACGATGGAGCGCCTGCACGTCTTCGCGGGCGGGCGCCGCACGACGCTCGTGCGCCCGACGCCCGGGTGGCTGCGCGCGCTCGGCGGGGACGTGCTCGGCGCGGCGAGGGGCGCGCTGAAGGCGCCCATGCCGAGCGTCGTGGTGGATGTGCGAGTGAAACTTGGGGAGCGGGTCGAACGGGGTCAGGTGGTCGTCGTGCTGGAGAGCATGAAGACGGAGACGGTGTTGCGGGCCGAGGTGGCGGGCATGGTTGGGGCTGTGGGGTGTGTGAAGGGGGAGATGGTGGAGGAGGGGAGAGAGCTTGTTGATATTGTTGAGGAGGTGGAGGAGGGGAAGGTGTGAGGATTTGGGTTGGGCTGGTTGGTTGATGGCTGGTATGAAGGATCTCTGAATGCAGGAGCAATGTACACTAAATCAAGGAAGTGAGCTGAAACTTTTATTTTCATTTTGTGTAAGGTATAGGCTCAAAGCAAGTTGAAGGATATTTGCACTACTTTGTTTATCTGCTGAGTTTTCTTGATGGAATATTTTCTTCTATGCTTCAAGTTTGAGAGAAGATAAAGGGCCACTCAATCTCAGTGTAGTGCAGCAAAAGCCTTCCGGTAGTTGAGCTAATCTATACAATTGTATACTATGATTCAGTATTCTTTATATCTTCTCTTTCATGGGTATCTCCTGAGACAGTTCAAGTCTTGTCCTAGCAAAGTCAGTAATTACACAAGACACAAGAAGTGAAATCAACACAATGGATAAATATATAACTAAAATCATACAAATGGCTGTTTAATGTACTTTTAGAAAGAAATCCAAACAAGATTATGTCTAAGATGAGAAAATATATAGAAGTGGATATGCAAGTATAGTATTCAAAAATCCAATGTATAAGTAGAGCATCTAATCAGCAAGGGTAGCATTTTGCCACATTTGAAACTGTGCTTTCCTAATCTCTCTTCCAAGAGCAATCCCTAGTGGTAGAGGGACTGCATTCCCTATCTGTCTGTGCATCTATATCCAGCAAATATTCAGCTGGTATGCTTTATGTAAACCGGAAGTGAACTCACTGTCAGAACTTTGTTATTTTCAGAATGAAAGACAAAGTGATCTGGGAATCCTTGAGATCTTGCCAGTTCTCTGACAGTGACAGTCCTATGACACTGCAACCAGATAAACAAATCAGAGTACATTTGAATCCTAAAACACCTACATAGGGATTAAGAACTTTGCTCTGCTTGGCAGTGGGCTCCATATTGGTGACAGTAGTCTGAAAATATCCATCCTTGTCTATCCTTCCATAAAGTCCTGGCAGACAACAATGAGCCAAATACAAAAAAAAAGAGAAAAGACCATACCTGGCCTGAAGCCTTGTCTTGCAACAGCTGAGTTGGGGTCAGAAAATTGCCATTCCCAGAGCTCCTTCTTCAAATCTAAACACAGAAAATTCAGCTCAGAATAATCTGATATATAAATATCATACCTCTATAATCAGCCCCTGCAACAAGAGGGATATTGAGAACCCTATGATGAGAGGTTAGACTCTATCCTGAAGACCAATCTAACAACAATCTCACCTCTCTACTGTAGTAGGCTTCAAGGTCCTTGTAAAATGCTGAATATTGGGTGTTGGCCTCTCCCTACAGAAGTGCTGGAAGGTAGTGAGAGGAGGGGTGTGATACTGGGGAACACCCTGAATACCAATCCAAGGCTTGGTTTGGTCACATTCCAACTGCACAGCCTGAGACACCCTCCTGACTTGCACAGCATGGCTCAACCCAGCTTGTGAGAAGGGTTTAGGGTGTTTCCTATATAAACTCAGCAACTATGCCTACAAGAAAAGGTGCAACATACCAGTGAAATCTAGGAAGGTCCGATATAGCACTATCCACAGTGACAGCTTGAAAGGGAGCTATGCCCCTTTCTGTAGAGATGGGCCTGACAGGGTGTTTGCTGCTAGTGAACCTGATAGCCAGCTTGTTGGCATCAGGGAAATCATGAGTGGGAGCTGGGAATTCTGGGAGAATATAGCTCCTCTTTGCTGCTATCATGAAGAACCTGACCCGAGTCTGAGGGGTGCCATAGTGGGCCCCTTGTAGCAGGGCACAGTGGACCTGGTAACTGGACCTCCTTGAACAACTGACAAAGAAATTGCAAAAGAAGAGGGACTGACTTCATGGCCAGTAAAGCCCTGTATACAAATTTCAGGCCTCCCATAGTGATTCCACCTTCAGTCCGATACTGGTCCTTTTGTACTGAGTTGAGATTGAAGGAGAGGAACCCCTTCACATTCTCAAAGACACAGTAATTGGGCCTCATGATGTCCACCCAGGAGAGCAAATTCAGGATTAGATTGCTCTTCCTGTCATTTGCCTTCTGGAACATATTTAGGCCTGAATGAGGTTGACTAGAAACCTGTGAATAATGCTAGACATATCCAGAAAAGGCACCTTACCAGGGAAAACCAGCAATCATGATGTCCACAGCATCCAGTGAGGGAGGAGGACCCAGCTTTGTAACATCATCATAAAGCTGAGTAGGAGTCTCAGCCCGACTCAGGTGGCCTTTCTGTGACTTGATAGTATACTGAAGAACAGTGTTTGCACACTGATTATAGACAACAGTATCTGGCATATTGGCTCTACAAAGAAGCATAAGAAAAAGGGAAGTTAAATAATAGATTTACTCACTTGAGAGTTATGGCTGCACTTGGAGAAATCTCAATGGCATGTGTGGTCTTCATGCCCCCAGCCATCTCCATTCCCAGACCAAAGGCCCCCACCCCAGCAAAAGGATCAAATATCCTCATTGGAGGACCCCCAGCAAACATCTCCCACTGAGCCTGCTTCAACTGCATGTCATTGAAGCAGGTCTCACATATGGGTAGCTGAAGACTGGTGGCAGCTCTCCTCAAGTCCCACCTTGCAGGTGACAGGGTTGGGAAGTGATACTTCAGATAGAAGTGATCTGTGTTGTTGCTACACCAGTAGTCCCTGCTGGGGATGCTGTCAAAGTGGGCAACATAACAGACCCGGAGGAGGTCCTGCATCTGCACTGTTTTAGTTTCATCTGTGAGAAACAGATGCCTCTACTCTCTATTAGCAAGATACTGATCTGACAATGCATCTGCTTACCTCATCCCTTTCCTGATTTGGTGGCAGGATTGAAGCAAGGCTTGTAAAGAGCCCTAGTAAGCGGATCTTCAGTGGGACATTGGTGGATGCCTTCTTAGGGATGGCAATGCTGGTTATTTGTGCAATATGGCAGGGCCCATCACTTGATGATTTTACAAAGACAAAATCATCATTGTGATAATTAACCCCCCTATAGGCCACACCTTTTGGTATTGGATATCCCTGTTCATTGGCATCTGCCTGAGACAGGAGAAGACAAGAATGGCAGTTGGAAGGTGGCTGCAGATTACTGGCTGGGGAGGGTGGGATGGATGTGAATGAGGCACTTTGTTTGGAATACACAAACCTATTAATAGATCATCAGCCAAGTCACATCACCATGTGACAAGAACAGCTTACTTATAATAGTAATGATCTTCATTATCAGGAAGGGCAGTTTGATGTTCTTCCAACATTGTGGCTTTGACTTTCCCAACAAGCATTGGAGGATCAATAAATCCACAGATATTTGTTAGGAACAGCTCCTGAGGATCACTGATATCCCCAAGAATGGTCTTGGAGCTGTGCTCAAACCACTGCACATGCACACCATACTCTGCCCCAATATCCTGGAAGTACATGATCTTTGCAAACCTGCATTTCCCAATCAGCCTGGGGCCCCAATATCCCGAAATAGCCATGAGAAGAAGCACCCACCAAAAATAGTCCGCAACGAGGGCATTCGGCGGGACCTGCTCCGGGTCTGTGGGCAGCTCCGGCGCAGGCCTATCCGGATCCTCCGCCTCGTCGCTCCCAATCGGCACAATCACCACATCCCCAATCTCATACACCGTGTCCCGCACCTTGAGCTTGGTCAGAAACTCCGAGCCGCGCGCGAGCTGCCACTGCTTGACCGCGGACGCGCGCCGGTCCGCGCTGTGCGCGGCCGCGCACGCGCGCATGATCGTCTCGCCCTCGCGGTCGCGGCGGCGGCGCGCGGCGGCGCGGCTGGGCTGCGCGGGGCGCGGGCCGACGACGACGAGGCGCTCGCGGAAGAGCCCCGCGGCGAGCACGCTGATGAGCGGCGTGACGTGCGTCGGGTTCTGCTGCTCCGGGCGCAGCACCGCGAGGTCGCGGTCCGCGGTGCTGCCCTGCAGGCGCTCCTGCAGGCGCGTGAGCGTGCGCCGCCGCTGCGGCTGCGGCTGCGAGCGCGGGGGCCCCTGCGAGGAGGAGGGCGCTTGTGGGTAGAGGTCGGTGCCGCCGAGCACGTGCGAGATGAGCGGGTGTGAGAGAAGCCGTGAGACGAAGGTGCGGCGGTCGGGGGTGTCGTCGGGCCCTTTGAGGTTGTCGGCGAGGGTGTCGATGGCGAAGCGGAGCTGTGGGGCCTGATGTATGCGCACGGAATTGCTCAGTAAAGCGAGCGAGGCGCAAGGCTAAGAATACGTACGGCGTCGTTGATATCGCGCACATCGAACCGCCTGCCGACGATCTCGTCGGGGAAGGCACCGAATTCCTCCATGAAGTCCTCGTATGATATTTGTCCCGCCGCGAGCGCCGTCGAGATGAGCCATTGCAGCGTCTTGTGGACGCGATAGTACTCCTTGTATAGATCCCTATAATGCGGAGATGGCTTGCGGAGTATGTACCACGCGTGCAAGGTCGTGATATAAATCGGGCTGCTCAAGCGACCGTCAGCAGTACTCCCACACAGGGGCCAAGTGAGAAGAACGCACTCATCAAGCTTCGAATAATCGATATACACCGCAAGCACGGCACTCAGCCTGAGCCGCATGCCGTGCGCCGCGTCCCTCGCCCCGTCCCCGTCCTCGTCCTCATCGTCGTCCTCGAGCCCCTCGTCCTCCTCGTTGACGTAGTACGGCGCGACGGCGCCCGCGCCCTCGAACTGGCGCCCCGCGACGTCGTCCACGCTCTCGAGCAGTGCGGGCGAGACGAGCTCGTTCGTGCGCGACGGGTCGAACAGCACGAAGTCGGTCAGCACGCGCACGGGGATGCCGTCCTCATTCCCGTCCGCGTCGGCGGCGTCGGCGTCCTCCCCGAAGATGTGTGTGTCCTGCTGCTCGAGGATGTCGCCGGGGTGCGGAGTGTAGTATCCCGGCGCTAGAAATGCAAGTTCAGCATTGATCCTAGCCTTTTAGGGACGGTCCTTCGGAAGGGGACAAGGGGAGTGGGGTGGGTGTATGCGCACCTGCAGCTCCCTTGCGCCCATCAGCCTGATTGTGCCTTTTCGCGGGCTGCAGCGTACAGATATATCAGCACACCCTTGATGAGGAGAGACATAGATGTCGGCATACCCTCGCGTCGCCCTGTGTCCCCGCCTTCCTCTTCTGCGCCTGCGCCTGTGCGCGCCTCTCCTGCTCCGCCTCCTCGGGGAAGCTCACATCGAACGCGGACGGGCGGCGCGGCGGCATCGCTGATATGTCTAGAATTTCAAACTTGTTCTGTTGTTCTGTTGGGCTGGGGTATGCCTGTATGCTGGGTGTGAGCACGAGGTGAGGACAGAATCCAGATACAGATCCTCGAGGCGGACGGGCGGAGACACGGGGACGTCACGCCCCGCGGCGGGCGTGCGGACGCGGTCACGTGCGTGTGGGGTGCCCGCTTCGCTTGCTCCTTTCGAGTCGGAAATTTCGCAGCGGACGCCCGTGGGGGTGGGCTGTCGTCTCACACCAGTCGAGCGGGTGCTCAGGGAGGGAGTGCTCGAATTTGAAAGAGGGCTCCCACATCAGGGACGGGGCTCAGATGGGCTCTCGCATGACTGAGATTGGGATTCACATGAGGAAGTCACGTAGGGTACTCTACTCTAGGGTAGTTATGGTAGATTGTTCTGACAGCAATGAGCAAAGCTGTTCGTCGTCTAGCAGTGACCGACATCTAGTCTAGGCAATTCAGAACTTGTAGACCTGGTCCTCGGTGTACCCGAGCTCCTTCAGGATACCGCCGAGCTCGCCCTGCTTCATGCCTGCCTTCTTGCCTGCGATCGCAGCGACCTGGCCGGGAGGACCTGGAGGCATATACGTCATCAATATAAGCTCGTGAAAGTCGACGCTGCAGCGTGGAATGGGAGCCGCGACGTACCGCAGATGAAGACCTTCGTCTTCTCCTTCAGCTCGGGGCCTGCGATCTCCTTCTTGAGCAGCTCCGCGTTAACGTAGCCAGAGGGGCCTGTCCATCACAGTGATTAATGAGAGTGAAATGAGATGGAGATTGAACACGGGGCATACCCTTCCAGTTAGGGCCAGGCTTATCGAGGGTGTACACAACATCGAAGTTGTTGGGGTATTTCTTCTTGAACGCGTCAAACTCGCCCTTCAGGAGGATATCCTCCTCGGTGACGTTCGCAAAGATGAGCTTGAACTTGGTCTTGTTGGTCGGGTCAGAGAGCGCGTGGTCCAAGATCTGGTACAGAGGGGTGCTGAATCACGCGTGGATAAGCAGATTTGACATGTGCGCAACAAATTACCCACATTCCACTGCCGCCGCCAATGAGCGCGACCTCCTCGAACTCGTTCACTACACGACTGCTGTTGAGATGCAAAATTAGACGCGCGAGAAATAGACTTACTCTTCCACGGCCACTTGGGGATGGGGCCCTTGATGCTGAGAGTCTGACCCTCTTTCAGCTCATGGATGTGCTTCGACGCGAGACCCGCGTCGTACTTCTTCACGAGGAAGGTGAGCTCGCCCTCCTTGTCGGGCGGCGAGATGGGGGTGTACGGGCGCACGACGGGCTTGCCCTTCGCGTCCTTGAGCGCCTCGGGGTCCGACGACTTCACGATGACACACGACGAGACGGGCAGCAGCGAGGCATCATTGTTCGGGAGCTCGAACACGAACCTGCACGCCCTTGAGCATGGCCCCGTCAGAAGCGGGCGGGTACGTACTCGGAAGTGTTGTGGTTGTACGGCACGACCTTTTTGAGCTTGAAGTCGACCCAGTTGTCGGGGTCGAGCGGGCTCTTCTCCTGGATGCGCTTCGGCTTTGCAGACTGCTGGCTCTGCAGGTAGAGGTAGCCCGCGAGGCCGGCGACGCCCGCGCCACCGAGGTAGAGCCCGTAGTTGGAGCCCTTCTTTGCGCTCGCCTCTGTCGAGAAACGGCGTGCGGCTGCGGCCTGGGGTGCGTTGGTGCGTGTGCATTTTAGTATACAATGTGTGCTTACCGCTGAGCGGGCGGTGGTTGCGGCGCGGATGAAGGACATGGTTGTGGTTAGAAGGAGGTTAGTCAGTTTGTCAAGACGCGGCTGGATTGCGCACGACGGATTGCGTCAGGCGAGTCGGGATCTCATCGGACGTCGGGACAGAAAGGTCAAATGGGGGTATAATAAAATTAAATGGGAGGCTAAGGTACAAGGTATAGGTCGCGACGTCATGAGAAGGGCGCGGGTGTGGAGGAGGAGAGACCAATGGCAAGGGAGTCTAAATTTTTGAAGGGGACGATGACGTAGTGGGTTTGTGGGATAAGAGAGAACTACAAGTCTCAATCGGGCGGCCGCCACCGACTCGCCCTTGACCAGGCTCTGTAAGTATACCTCGCCGTTATACGTTCCGCCCACGGCATCCCCTCAAGCCACTCGGCCATACCCCGCCCGTCGCCACTCTGGCCCCCTCCACGTTCGAGACTGTCTCCACTTCAAAGGGCAAGGTGAAGACGATGTCGTTTGTCAAGCTCAGCATCTTCGGCACCTCCTTCGAGGTGCGTTCCCTCCTCCCGCCTCCGCCGACATCCGGTAACAGATTCCATAGGTCACCACTAGATATGTTGACCTCCAGCCCGTTGGAATGGGTATGTCTCTGTTCGCTTGAGTGCTCGATTATGCAGATACTGATTTGATCGCTAGGTGCTTTTGGTCTCGTCTGGTGCGTTCAGGAGCGACGCTGCGCGCGTGAGCGATGGTGCTGATCTCCCTGCCCACAGCTCTGCAAAAGACCAGCTTACCGGTGCATCTGTTGCCGTTAAGAAGATCATGAAGCCATTCAGCACACCTGTTCTCAGCAAACGCACTTATCGCGAGCTGAAGCTGCTCAAGCACATCCAACATGAAAACGTAGCGCTATTTCCTTCCGCCCGTTGCGCAGTCCTCACTGTCTATCACAGATTATCAGCTTAAGCGACGTCTTCATCTCGCCCTTAGAGGACATGTGAGTTTCCGACCCGTGCCGTCTGCTTTCCGCCGCCTAAGACATAACACCACCCAGCTACTTCGTCACAGAATTGCTCGGCACAGACCTCCACCGTCTCCTGACCTCCCGACCGCTAGAGAAACAGTTTATCCAGTACTTCCTCTATCAAATTCTCGTACGTCATTGCGCCCCCACGCAGTTATTTTCTATACCCGACTCTGTTCTGACCTTCGATGACAGCGTGGTCTCAAGTACGTGCACTCCGCCGGCGTCGTCCATCGCGATCTCGTAAGCACCGACGTATGTCCTTCCGCAAATCGCAGCCAGCTAACGCACCCCCGCCGCATGCCAGAAACCGAGCAACATCCTGGTCAATGAGAACTGTGATCTCAAGGTACGCCCTTGTTCTGGACCAGCAGTTTCTCTCCATGCTAAGCACGCGGTTCTCCTAGATTTGCGACTTCGGTCTTGCACGAATACAGGATCCGCAAATGACGGGATACGTCTCGACGAGGTATTACCGCGCACCGGAGATCATGCTCACGTGGCAAAAGTACGACGTCGCCGTCGACATCTGGAGCACGGGCTGCATCTTCGCGGAGATGCTCGAGGGCAAGCCCCTGTTCCCCGGCAAAGATCGTGCGTCACCTTCACCGCCCTGCTCATGCCGTACTTACTCACACGTTCGTCCTGCACCATTCCTCTGCCGGTCCTGCGCTATGCCATCCCCGCATGCGACCATGACAGACGTCAACCAATTCTCTATCATCACTGAACTACTGGGGACGCCGCCAGATGATGTCATCAAGACCATCTGCAGCGAAAACGTACGTGCGGATCTAGCACTCAATCTCCTTCGCTGGGTCGCCTTATCGCCCTGCGCTTCTCGTGTGCCCGGCGCCAATATTTGCTCACGCGCCCCTGATCTAGACCCTCCGGTTCGTGCAGAGCCTGCCCAAGCGCGAGCGTGTGCCGTTCAGCGAGAAGCTGCGCTGTAATGACGAGTCTGGTGCGTCTCTGCGTTATTCCATTCAGGATAAGGTTGGAGCAGAATCTGACGTATCGCGGGTGTAGCGCTGGACCTGCTCGAGAAGATGCTCGTGTTTGATCCCCGCAAGCGCATCACCGCGGCCGAGTGCCTCGCACACGAGTACGTCTCGCCGTACCACGACCCGACAGACGAGCCCGTCGCGGCGGAGAAGTTCGACTGGAGCTTCAACGACGCGGACCTGCCCGTCGACACGTGGAAGGTCATGATGTACAGCGAGATCCTCGGTGCGTGCGGCCGTGCTTCGCCCTTGCAATTAACTGTTGGCATTGACGGTTGTGATATCTTGGGGTGCAGATTTCCACCAGGTCAGCGACTCGAGTGCCACGGCGAGCGGCGTGGTGCCCGAGGGTGCGCTTGCGGGCCCGGACGAGTCGGCGGTGCCCGTTGCGCCTGCGGCGACTGCGGCGGCGGCGACTGCGGAGTAGTCGCCCTCCGCAGGCAGGGGGATGCTGGCTGGGCTCGGATCCCCCGCTCTTCTTTGTCGCCATTCACGCGTACCGACAAAGAGGAGACCGAGGACCTGGGATTGATATCAGGGTAGGGGAGGCGGGGGATTTGCAGTCGTGAGTGAAGGGATGTTAGCGTTGTAGCAAAGGTCAAGGAAGAAGACGAATCTGTACTATTTCCTCTGTGTTTCTGTCTCTCTTTATTTTTGTTTCATTTCGGCGAATCGTGCGTCTGACTCTCCGGCTCGGGCTCGCTTGGCGCTTGGCGCTTGTCTTGACTAGTACTGGTTCTCGCATCACCCTCACCCCCCTCCCTCCGCACCGCGCATTTTTGCATTTTTGGCACCGTTACTGTTACTGTTACCGAGTTTGGCGTTCGGGTTCTGGCTTCTTGACTGCAGCGTGCGTTAATCCGCTCCCCCCGTCCATGGCCATCGGCCAGCTCCATTTTATCATAACCACACTATGCACATATACGTCTGCAAGTATCCGCCTTCGTGCGATTGCGCTTGAGCTCCGAGTCCTCCCCATCTTATTCCAGTCCATTTGAGATCGATCATGATCACTGTACTGTTTCTTTTCTGTGTTGTTGATATTTGGCGTGGGCGCTGCTCAGATTTACTTCTCTGGGTGTATTATGCTGTAGTAAGGTCGTA
Source organism: Dentipellis sp. KUC8613 (assembly GCA_002286715.1). Classification (NCBI taxonomy): domain Eukaryota; kingdom Fungi; phylum Basidiomycota; class Agaricomycetes; order Russulales; family Hericiaceae; genus Dentipellis; species Dentipellis sp. KUC8613. Next base: position 538,702 of record NSJX01000012.1, read on the forward strand.
CTTAAGTATGTAGCCTACGTAGAGTTACGGATTCGGAGTCTGGTGTGTGGCGAGGCCCTATACACGAGGGGCCGGTTCTTTTATCTCATTTCATATTCTGGATTTTCAAGTAAATATAGCCTGCTATCGATGGCCGGCATTTTTTTTGTCAGTCGAAGGACCCTTTGATTTTTGCGAGCGTTGCAGAGCGCGAGCATCTTGGGAATTGGGAACGCGTCAGCGCCGCTATGCCTAGATTAGGCGCACGTGGTGCGCGACGCTAGCGCTGCTGAACCCTCCCACCACCACCCCTGCCGGCCCACCATCCTATCTGCCCCTCTCTAGATACCTAGCAAGCACGCACGCCACGCCGTGCGCACACAAAACCGCCCGCCGCGCCGCGATTGCCGCCATCTTGCCTTGGTGAGCCCGTTACCCTGTGTGGCTCGTAGCGCGCATCCGCAAGTCTGGGCAGCAGCTGACGGTTTACTCTGTTTGTGCGTTGTGCTTGACGGTGGCCCGTCTATCCTGCTTCAGCGTAGCTAGAGCCGATACCGCTAGATAGACCCCCGCACGAGCAAGACAGACAGACAGACAGAGACAGAGATGTCCAGCCCAGACCCCGCGAAGGCGCACTCGCCCATCTCTGCCAAAGGCGGCCAGGCGCGCCCCAGTAGCCCCGCAGGCTCCGTCAGCTCCAAGTCCAAATCCCCCGGCGCCCGCGCGCCGCACTACAGATCCCCGCCCCCGTCCACCTCCACCTCCGCCTCATCCACCTCCGTCTCATCCACATCCGCATCCACCGCCACCGCCACCGCCACCCCTACTCGCGCGCCCCCGCCGCTGCCCTCGCGCCCGCACGGCAGCGCCAGCACCGCGTACTACACTACCCCCGCGCCCGCGCCCGACCCGCCGTTCCGCGAGCCCGAGCTCGTGCCCGACGAGCCCGACACGCGCGCGCGCCCATTCGACGTCTACGACCCCGCGCTCGTGCCCGCAGACGCCTTCCCCACGCACTGGGGCACGTCCTCCGCCCCCGCGCCCGACCCGTGGGCCGCGGCGCCGGGCGCGGGGTTCTGGGGCGGGCTCGGCGTCGGTGGGAGCGGCACCGGCGTCGCGATCGACGGGCGCGACGCGGACGAGGAGGCGCGCTGGTGGGACCCGCTCGCGCGCGTGCGCGGCGCGCGCCCCGGGCCCGGCGTGCTCCCCCCGCTCATGGCGCAGCGCCTGCACCACTCGGAGCACTCGCTCTTCCACGTCGCGGTCGGCGTGCCCGAGATCGCGCTGCCCGTGTCCTCGTCGCCCCCGGCGTCGGCGGCCCCGTTCGCGCAGCCGAGCGCGGAGCAGGTGCGCGAGGCGGTGCCGCACCCGAATGCGTATTATTGCAGGAAGCACAATGGGTGGGTGGTGTTGCTGTGGAAGGCGTCTGCGCGCGACCCGCCGCTCGCGAAGTCGTTCATGGACGCGCTGCCTGATGGCGCGCGGCGGCACCGCGCGCACACGTGTGTGCCGGGCGAGGGCCCGGGCAGGGTGAATCGGACGCACCATTTTCATGTGTATGAGGGCGCGGTGGACGCGCGCGGGCTGCCGACGCCGTATGTGCGTAGTGAGTGGGAGAGGGAGGGCGCGGTGAAGCGGAGAAGGAGGAAGGGCACGCTGGATCTGGCGGATGGGGGGTGGATGGTTGTGGATGAGGAGGGGGAGGAGAAGGCGAGGAAGGAGAAGGAGAGGGAGAGGGAGAGGGAGAAAGAGAGGGAGAGGATGGAGGTGGAGGAAGAGGAGGGCGAGCCGCTGGATTTGTATGTGTGCTGCCAGTGTTCGTTCTACTGCGTCGTGTCGGGCGTCATCCCGGGCGTGCTGCCGGTCAGATATGTCGAGGAGCTCGTGAAGGACAAGGCGGCGCATCCGCAGGTTGGGAGGACGTCGGAGTGGGCGGTCATGACGGCTTGGGAGACGATTCTAACGTGCGTATTCCTTACTTTTTTTCTGTCCAGGACTCGACCACGAATATGCCTCGCATAGAATTATCGAAAACAAGCTATGGAAGGACGAAAATCGCCACCTCCCTGTGACGAAGAAAGCATTCCAAGGGAAACTCGGATGGAGTCCGACGATGTGAGTGCTGCTTAGTTTTATGTCGAAGTCAAGACTGACGGAGATTCTAGCCAAGCGATATTTGCTGCCCTCGGTTTCACCGTGGTGAACCAAGATACTCCTGACGCGGCGCTGAAACCCCCGTACACGTACCCGGATACATTGGAAGGCAGACGCAACCACGCGAAGCTCCTACGTGCGTGGGTTGAGATCAGTGCGTGGATCGCGGATTATCAAAGGCGTTTCGGTAGGGATATTCGCAACTCTAGAAGTGTGGATGCTAAGACAAGTGTAGCGCCAGCCTTTAAGGACATGGTGCTCCACAAGTTGTGGGTCACGATCGAGAGTGCTAGAGAAATGTACCAGAGCGGAATTGGGGCGCACCCAGATCAGAGTACGTCCGTTTTCGTTTTGGAAGCCATTTTATGCTAACGCGGGGCTATCAGTTCCCAGAGGTCTGCTTCCAGCGTCTCTCCAAGACCACCAGGATATGGAGGAATGGGAACTCCTTGGCATGACGCCTACATCGTACTCATGGGGTGAGATATCTGCCTTTCTTTGTATTTACGCTGGCTAATGAGTCCGCAGAGCTCCTCGCCTTCGCATACTTCGCCCAGACGCGCTGCGACCCCGCGCACACAGTCGAGTACTTCTCCGCCTTCTACAAGATCTTCGACATCATGGCCTCCTCGGGGGACGTCCCGACGGACCTGCAGAGCATCATCTTCGACGAGCGCAGCCGCAACCGCTTCACGCACGACAACCTGCGCGAGGCGGTGCGCACGCTCGGCTTCGGGCGCGACGGGCCGCTGCACGTCGAGTTCGATGACGATGTCGACGACGAGTTCGTCCGCAACGCGTGGCGCGAGGCCGTCCGCCGCGCGTGGCACGATCCCGTGGACAGTGCGACGAAGTGGAATGCGGCGAATGAGGCGCTGCGGATCGTCGCGGAGGCGCGGGGGAGCGCGGTGCTGAGGAGCGCGTGGGAGAAGGAGGCGAGCGTGAAGATGACGCCGGATGCTGCGTTTCATACACTGGAGGTGCCGAAGGATGTGGATGAGGGCATGCTGATCACTGTCTATGCGATGCGGGTAAGGGATTTCTTTCTCTCACTTTGATGAGACATTGGCTTATGGATGAGGTAGGTTGAGGACCAACCTAGTCAAGCAGATAGGATGCGCGAGGCCATGTCTGTCATTGCTGAGTACAAGGATAGCGCACGGCTCCGGGAGTTCCTCAAGTCTGGCGCAGATCGTAAGCACAATGCTTTTTCAGTCGCGGCGAGGAAAACGCTAATTTCGCTGCATGTAGCTGGCGAAGTTGTAGAACCGACGCGCCCAGACTGGCCTCGCGGCCTCAACCAGCTCGGCAACACGTGCTACCTCAATTCACTCTTGCAGTACTTCTATACTATCAAGGACCTGCGCGAGGCCGTCGAGCCGCTTTTGAACGCGTCTTTGAAGAATATAGATGATGACAAGCTCACGGACGATGATCTGAAGCGGCACCGCGTTGGTGGACGGCTGGTGACAAGGCGCGAGATTATGCGGTCGAAGAAGTGTATGTCTTTTTCCCTTCTCCCGACACTGAGAGCTTCAAACTGACTGTATGCTTAGTCGTGAGCCAGCTCGCCGACCTGTTCTGGCAAATGGAGCACTGCGAGACGGCCGCCGTCACACCCACCATCGAGCTGGCGAAGCTTGCGCTCGTCACGTCGAAGGACGAAGAGGAAGACGACGTCGACCGCGGTGGAACAGATTCGTCGAACGACACGGACGCTACACTCGTTGAGGACGCGCCGATGCATACTGTCCCTACGTCTATGGAGGCCTCGTCCTCTGTGCTGGGCAAGCGCGCCCGGGACACTGACCGCATGGACGTGGACGGTGCGCCACAAGAGAAGGATGCCACCGAGGCGGACGACAAGGACAAGGCGATGGACGTGGATGCGCCTGTGGTGCAGAAGCCTGCTTTGCCTTCGAGAAAGGCATCCGAGTCCGTTATGATGTTCGGTGAGTCGCCTTTGGCTGTTGCTCCATTGGTCGTAGGGAGTCTCATGGGTGCTGTGAAGGTCGACAGCATGATGTCTCGGAGTGCATGGATAATTGCATATTCCAGATCGAGACTGCGTTGCTCAAGTTCGATGGGATGGATGGTTCAGAGGATGGCAAGACGAGCATCATTAAACGGTATGTCTTCATATGTCTTCTTTTCTGGTTGGGCTCCGAACTTCCAAGTTCCTGATAACTCGTTGTAGGCTATTCTACGGGACACTTAAGCAGCGCATCACGGTCGTTCCTGATGACTCTGGCTCCCGCTCGTCCATCCACGAGAAGGAGGACCTCTTCTCGTTGCTGCCGGTCAATGTCTCTGACGAAGGCTACGACCTGTACGACGGCCTCAGTGGGTACTTCGACGACGTGGTCGAGTTCGAGTCAAAGAAAGCCCGCATGGAAGTAGCGCTCGTGGACCTGCCTCCGCTACTCCAAATTCAACTTCAGGTACGCACTCACGTACTTCGCTCCCGATGCGGGAAACGCTTATCATTGCACAGCGAGCCCAATTCGACCGCGAGACGATGCAGCCGTACAAGTCGCAGGCGTACGTCAAGTTCGGGGAGACGATTTATATGGACCGGTTCCTAGACAGCGCCAACCCTGAGAAGAAGGAGCGCTCTAAGGCGATTCATACTGAATTGAGTGCCTGTCGCGACAGGATTCATCTATTGACCACTGGCAAGGTAATCATCCAATCATATCCTCCACGGCGAGCGTTGCTTATTGAGGTTTCGTGTTGTTAGCATGCGCCTTTTGGCCCTGCTCTCACAAGCACCCACGAGTTCCTCCAGAAACAGGAAGCAGTCGAACTGCCGGAGCTCGATGACGAGTTCATGGCAGTCCTCAACTCGGAACAGGATTTCCTGAAAGCCGAGCTTGAAGAACTGCGCGCGCGTGCGGCGAAGCTGAAGCAAGAGCTCGAGGACATCTGGGCGAACGAGCACGAGGCCGCATACGAGCTGACGTCCGTCTTCATTCACCGAGGTTCATCGCCGTCCTGGGGCCACTATTTCTTCTACTCCCGCCACTTGCCGGAGAACCCGGATTCTTGGTTCAAGTACAATGATTCGGACGTGGGCATCGTGTCGAAAGACGAGGTGCTGGCGGACACGACTGGGTCGACTGCGAACCCGTATATGGTGCGGCCTTCTCTCTACTTCGCGTAAGACTTGATGCTGATGAGTACTGGTGGGTCGCGCAGCTGGTGTTCGTGCGCAAAGGATCGGAAGTCATCAACACTGTAAAACGCTTTGACCTGGCCTCGATCGAGAACGCTAGCGTCTAACGTGTACTTTTGTCGCCATGTAGAAATAGGCTCAGGTTGCTGTTGGCTGTTCCTCACAAGTCATACCCTAACATGCATTTGTACATTACGCATATCTCGCATCTCGTACCCTGCATCCCGTCATGTTGTCTTGCTAATTATCTATTGAAGATTTTGGATTTACTCAGTGCAGGGCGGCGGTTCGCTGATGTGGAAGTTTAGATGATAAATCAGTCAGGTGAGCATGGTGGTGTCTATAAGTAGAAGGCAACACGTACGAGACGGTTAATTGCCATCCCAATCTCCAATACGCGCGGTGTGACCAGAAACCCGTCAAAGCGATCCCCAGGGACGAGCATATCCGGACCTTTCTCGTGGAGCATCCGAGCCAATTCATCAAGTGTATCCTTCAGATTGACTTCCTCGTGCGAGGCATGCGTCGTTGCGAGGTACTCTAGGGTCGCAGCGATGGCGCGGGTTTGGCTTTGATGAACCAGTTGCCGGAGACCAGAGAGCTCGAGTGCGTTCTCGCCGATTTGGATCGTCTCGCGGGCTCTGGCTATGACTTTGAGATTTGTAGGAAGACTGCGTATGGACAAGGCGCGAGGCTTGATATCGCCGAAGGTATGATCTGGGAATACCATTTAAAATGTCAGAACAAAGTGGGAAGAGGCATAGGTACGGGACAGACCCTCGTAATCGGCCACGACGGATGGGATTTCCTTCGCAACCTGTCGTGCGGCTTGGGTAATGTCGTAGCACTGGTAGTTGCGCATTTCGAGGACGTTGTCCGCGACATCACAATAATCCCCTGGAAGATGGGCGTTTGAACGGGACACCTCGCACTGACCACAGCGACACGTACCGCATCCGCCGATTACTAGTATTGCAGAACATCCGTGGTCTCTGTGCAGAGCGCGGATCTGATCAAGCGAGAGAAGAATTTAGACGATGATGATATGTGTCGAGAAGTGAGAGCTTGCCTTGAAAACAAGGGGAGTAATCGGGTCTGCGGATACGAGCCGCTGCATCCGGCGGTCTCGAATCAGGAAATTGGTAGCGCAGGTATCTTCATCGAAGAGAAGGGTTTTCGCCCCTAGTTCCAGCGCCTGTCGATATGCTCGTCAACAACAGCCATTGGTGTATAAAGATCGCCTACCTCAATGACGCCAGCCGCCATAGACGTACTCCCGCTTGCATCTTGGGTGGTGAAAGAGGTAGTCGGAACGCCACTGGGAAGATGACTGATGAAGGGCGAGATGTCAACATTCTTGATCGAGCGGCCGTCTTCGCCTTGGACAGACACGCAGGTGGGTGATGAGACTACGAACTCTCTACCGTCTGAAACAAAGATAGGTGTTTATACGATCACAGCATGATGAGGAGCCTCTGACCTCCAGGGATGTGATTGTAGCACCCGACGGCAAGGGCGTCTAGCAGTGTCGATTTTCCCTGCACGAAGGATCATTACTGATGTGTCACGTCCGGGGAAATGCATGTCCTACGTGAAATCCGCCCCCGGCGATCATGGTGATCCCTTCTGGGATCCCCATGCCACGAATCTCGCCTCGGTGAGGAAGTTCAAAAATGCATTCAAGGCTTGGCGGCGTCACGAATTTGACGACGTCCGAGCCAGAGAGAGGGAGGTCTGAAGATCCAGATGCACGAGGTAGTATCGCGCCGTTAGGAATAAATGCTGAGAGCTCTAAAAGAGCCATGCAGTCAGTCGATGAGGTGAAGAGTCCCTAATATAGGACCACATACTGGAAGCGGACAGTTTCTCGCGAAGTGAATCCTGATCTTCAATACAGTTCACGAAAATTTCAAGTTCTTGCGGTTTATGAGACTCGTACAGCAGTTGGTCTGCGAAGCGCGGAACGGTGTCTCGAAAGATGTTGACAGCCCACCCCCCTAGAATTGTTCGACCTATAGGCGGACAGTCAGTTAAGGAAGAACACCAATCCAGTGAAAACACCGGGTACCTTGTGCGGGGAGGCCAAGGGTAAATCGGGCCTCGATGCCAGTCGAGTTGATTACGACTGAGCTCCGTTGCAGAACCTGCTGACCAGGCTTGTCGACAAATATTTCACCTCCCTTGGCACTATGGTAAGCCTTGGAGGAAGAGGCGGCGGTTTGCAACGCAGCTGTAGAGGCTAGCCCGCGTGTGAGGAAGTCGCATAGAGCCACTTTTCTGAAATCCCGGTTGGAAGGCATGACTTGAGACACGAGCGAGTGCAAACCTGATTGAATTGGAGAACAGGCTTGCGGGAAATTGAGCTACTTCGTGGCCGATTTGGAGACGAAGTTTGCTAGGCGGCGCGTACGGATCGCTTTGAACGTGGTCAATGTGCAAAAGGAACTTGTCGTAGCGCCACGTCCCTATCGCGATGGGTCGACTGCATAAGTCAGCCTACTTCAAGAGCTCACAGACACACCTTCCACATCATGATACGCGGGGTATGGTTTGCCGTCGATACGAAAGAGTGTGTTGACGAGTTCTTGGCTGGTACGAACTTTCCGTGGAAATGGTATACGCGTCAATGCTCGTGAAATTATGAACCACTTACTGTCAGTCACGCGTTGTCTCTTTCTGGAGCTCGAGGACGAAGGATCTTCTTCTTGTGCTGAAAATCCGCCACGTTTACCTCGGCCTCGACCTCTTCCACCATAGAGGTTCTTGTAGAAGGCGCCGCGGCCTACAGATATTAATTCATCGGTATATCTCTCTTTTACTGATGAAACAGGTTACCTGACATCAAAGGTTCTAGCCCAAGAACTCCCCGCAGCGTTATACTAAGACGTTGCTTGTATACTACCTTGCTTGAAGCTCCTCGATGGAAGTAAGATGCAACCTTCGTAGTTACCATATCCGGAAGCAACTCAGAGACACGTGTGTTCAACCAGACGGATTGAATCGTCGCTAGTTTTCTTTGAAGATTTATTCGAAGGGAATTTCCATCTTTACCAGCTTTACTGCCTCAGCCTCCAAGAACCACAGCTGTACAGCCTGCGACGCTGGAACCCCAGCCGTACCACATCCCATCTGACTGACCGGCCTCCCCAATCAATCTTCGACTAACCGATCGCAGGATGCGTAGTATCCATCGACCGGACGACAGGCCCGTGCCTGTCATTCGGCATGCTCCTCTAGAGTGCAGTGGCCCATCAACATGTTTGTTGGTTCTCCTGGGATATCGGCCTTGCTGGAGCGTCTGTAACCCCGTCGTCAGAATATATGAATTGAGGTCCGAAAGACAAGAGATTCACCTGCTAGTTATCCAGGATGGTGAATACGAGAAGCTGCGACAATCACCACAACCTAGGTCTGAGCCTTTTCCTTGCCGTCCGCACCTTCCGTAGACTCCTTATCCACCGGCTTCGACGACACGGCCTCTTTACTCTCCGCGTCCTTCTCCGACTCTCTCTCGAGCGAGTCCAGCAGCATATCCAGGTTCTCGATGATACCGTCTATGCGCTCCTCCACACCCTCCGCAACGCCGGTTGCGGTCTCCAAATGGCGCAGAAGCGCCGCGAGATTGACGTCCGCGTTCTCGTCCGAGGGCTGGGATGAGATGACTTCCTTCAGGTAAACGATGTCTGCCTCCAGCGAGACGGTGGATTTCGAGGAACCATTCGCAGAGGCCTTGTCCTTGCTGTTCGCCTGAGAGGACATCGTCGCAGTGAATGTTGTAGTAGTTTCTGAGGCGGTCGCAATCCGGGCCGGGTCAAGCGAGCAATAAGAGCGCCTAATTAGGCTCACCAAAAAAGGAAGGAGATACCACATTGGGACAATAACACGCCTGTCGCTGTGGCGCTTGCAGCACTTCCGCGACTTGACCGCGACCTCGACGTGCGCCATGGTCTACCGATCCCCAGACACGGCGCTGCGCTCGTTGATCAAAAGCCTACCGAAGAAGAGGACTGAGAAGGATGCCTTGGACGCGCTGGTGAAGAAGACACTGAAAGACACGGCTGTGAAGTTCACGCCTGAGATTAGGAAGGGGCAGTGGGAGCTGGCGTTGAAGACGGAGGTGCTCACGCATGCAGTACGTTTCTCTGTTGAGTTTCCGGATATTCTTCTGACGTGCATATTGTGTGAAGATGAAAGAGGGGAAGGCTTTGCAGGATCCAGACACCACGACGTACTATGACGAGTTGAAGGATAGACTCGATATCGTCCTCACATTCACAGAGCAAGGTGTGCATCTATGAACAGCAAACCAAAACCCAAAACTAATAATAAAAATTTCTAGATGCTTGCGAACAGACCTTCCCATTCACGACCCTCCAAGACCTTCTCGAGACCCAAACCATCCCCTCATGTTCCCATATCTTCTCCTGGATCGAGTCGCGTGCGGACCGCCTCACCGAGGGCATGGTTCCCCAGAAGGGCAAGGCACTCATTCTCCTCCGTATGCTGAACGACCTTCTGCGCCGGCTCTCCAAGATGGGCTCGAACACAATATTCTGCGGACGAATATTGACCTTCCTGAGTGGAGTGTTCCCTCTCGGCGAGCGGAGTGGTGTGAATCTGAGGGGAGAGTACGGACCTGTGTGGGAGGGTGTGCAGGTGCGGTCGAAGGAGGACAAGGAGAAGGAGAAAGGCAAGGAGAGTGGCGACAAGGACGAGGTGATGACAGATAGCAAGGACGAGGCCAAAGACGGAGCGAAGGCTGGCGAGGAGAAGAAGGACCAAAACGCCATGGAGGTCGACGAGAAGCCCGACTCTGGAAAGCCGTCTTCTCCTGCGAAACCAGCCGACAAAAAGAACGACAAGAAAGAAGGTCAGGATCAAAGCCGCCCACGTCGTCGCGTGCCTCATGCTCAGATACTTCCTACAGACTTCTATGAGACTTTCTGGTCACTGCAGCTGCCTTTCTCGCGACCGCCGCTCTTTGCCAACGCAGCTGCTCTGCCTGAGTTCAAGGAGGCTGTCAACAAAGTGCTGCCTGTGATTAAGGAGGCGACAGCGAAAGAGCGTGCCATGATGGGGAGCCGCTCCGGTGCTTCTGTATCGAATCATCTGAAGCGGAAACGGGAAGCGGAGCCTGGCGAGGACGAGACTGGCAACAAAGACTACTTCTTTGCCAAGTTCCTGACGAGCCCTGACCTGTTGGAGCTTGAGGTACGTTGCAGCGTATACTTGCCCAAGCTTTATTGACTCGATGGTATCTATTACAGATCGCGGACACACACTTCCGCCGTCAATTCATCTTCCAGCTTCTCATCCTCCTGAACCATCTCCTCATCTTCACCAAATCAGAGAAGGCTGCGTGGTCATCACCGCGTAATCGCTCTCTCCAAATCGACTTCACACTCGAACCCGACGACGCCAAGTGGGTCACCGACACAATTGCCAAGGCTCAGGAAGAGCTACGGCAAACCGCCCCGGGCGGACGTGCCTTCGCGGACACGACCCACGCAATTCTCGAACGCGAGAAGAACTGGATTCGGTGGAAGAACGACCTCTGTGCACCATTCGACCGGGAGCCTTATACCGTTGACGTGAATGGCGAGAAGGTTGGCTTGGAGGAAGCGACCCGAGAGGTGAGGAAGAAGATGCGAGTCGAGCCGCCGGAGTGGGAGCACAGGCTTGGTTCTGGGTCGTTGACCGACATCTGGGACATGGGCTACAGGAGTTTGCAGGATCTGCAGAACCCCTTCCAGTACGTGCTCACGTTCACTCGGCGTCTTTATTTCCTCTAATGACGTGTTTTCTTGTAGACCTGGAGAAGTGAAGGACTTCGTAACGAAGGTCAAGCAAGAAGATGCCCGGATAGAGATGCGTCGGAAGGCCCTAGCACGAGCTGCAGCGCAAGCGAAAGCGAGGGCTGCCCCGCCTCCTCCACCAGTTGCTGCTGCTGCACCACAGGCCGAAGCCATCGCTGCGCCTGTAGCAACAGCACCATCGCACGAGGGCACCAAGGTTGCTGCCAATGGTCCGTCCGGGAGCCCCATGCTTCACCCTCTGCCTGCGAAGCCTGGATCGTCATCCAAACCTTCATCCAGTGGAGGCGAGCCCACGCCGGCACCATTACCATCGGCGGCAGCCGCTACCCCGACACCTGCCCCGGCGGCTTCAGCCGCACCCGCGGCGGTATCCGCGCCCGCGGCAACTCCATCGCCCGCACCAGCCCCCAAGCTGCCCCCAGATGATCAGATCGCCCGGTTCCAGGAGGTAAGCACTCTTTGTCTGGTGCCATGCGTTCAGCACGGTGACTCATGCCCTTTGCTCTGTCTCTAGAACAAACACAGGTGGTCTTGGCTTGCGTTGCGCACGGCGCGCGACCGATACCTCGCACATTTCGGGAAGATCGGGACGGGTGACATCACGCTGCTTGCGCAGGAGATTGAGAAGGCGGCCGCGCGGGAGGAGCAGAAGCGCGCGGAGAAGGACGCGAAGGAGGCGGGCGGTGATGCGGCGATGGAGAGTGCTGCTGGGACCGGGGAGGAAGGGGAGTCGGCCACAGAAGCGGCGAGGAAGAGCGAGGACAAGGATGTCCCGATGGAGAGTGTGTCCAAAGAGGATGTGGCCAAGGAGGCAAAAGAGGTCGAGACCGCCGGCGATGCGAAGATGGAGGTGCAGGCGTAGCGCGTGGTCCTCGGGACGCTGGTGAGTGGCTGGACTGTTGTTCTGGGCTGAACTGTTTTCTGAGTCGTCAATAACCTTTGCAGAGCCTCTGCTTGTTGTACATTACTCCACATTCATCACCCTGCACCATGTGCTCTGTAGTGTCGCCCTCACGTTCGCCGAGCTCGCTGTGCTATAGGATGAGCCTCGACGGTGACTTCCTTCAGTGAGCCCGAGATGAAAGGCTCGGACCGGACGGACCGTCGAGGACGTCATAGCTGTAGATCTGTTTAGATAACAGACTTTACTCTGCATCTCAACTAGATCTGGCGGATATCGATGTTCATTCAAAGTAGCAACTCGCTTTTTTTCTGGGGTAGAAAATGGCGAAGTTAAACTGCGGAGCTGTAGCATGTGTCTGCATATGATGTCTGTTACGCCATGGTTTGGAGCGGGATGATTGGGCCGGCCATGGATTGTTCTGGGGCAGAAGTAAGAAAGGGCCCGTCTGAGAGCGTTGTAGAGCCAAGTTCGAGGAAGGTCCAGAGAAGGAAAGGCCTGGCACAGTCGCCGAAGAGCGCGACACTAAGCGGGACGACCACGCGTGCACGTTGGCTTTTACATTATCGCATCGGTATATAACGACGTGGACATCGGTTCGTGAGGGCATCAACAAATTTTTGACACAGCTAATCCAGGATGTTCCATCGCTTGTCTAGTTCTCTCTTCCCCAACTTCCACCACTCTGATTCTGCACACGAGGCTCCAATGCCTGCCGATTCCTCTCTCAAAGTGTGCCAACTTCATTCATGTCATCCGATGGCCTTTGTTGACCCTTATGCTAGCGTGTTCTGGTCACCGGTGGGGCTGGGTACATCGGTATGCAGTCATTCTTCGCGAACCGTCGCCCCTGTGTGTTGACAGCAGGCGCCCCCGCCTCATCCCCGCAGGTTCCCACATCGTGTACTCCCTGCAAAAGACACGACGCTACAAGATCATCTCCATCGACAACTACCACAATTCACACCCCGAAGCACTTAGTAGGCTAGAGCAGATCGCCCGCGACGCGCTCCCCGCGAACGCAACCGCGGACGACAAAGCATCCACATCGATCGACGTCTACAAGTGCGATCTCACCCAGGTCGACCAGGTCCGCGCTGTCTTCGAGAAGTACGGCAAGGGAGGCATTTGGGGTGTCATCCATGTTGCGGTGCGTGGCTCGTGTGCTCCACCCGAGACGTGTACTGACTTGCGTGCGCACGCCAGGCATGGAAGGCTGTTGGAGAGTCGACAGAGATCCCCGTTACCTATTACCACAATAATGTTACAGCAACCATCTACCTTCTCCAAGTAATGAGCGACTTCGACTGCAACCGGCTCGTGTACTCATCGTCCGCGACCGTGTACGGCACACCGCCGACGATACCCATCCCCGAGTCGACCCGCCTGCAGGCTCTCAGCCCCTACGGCAAGAGCAAGATCATGGCGGAAACAATCATCGATGATTTGGTGCATGGTATGTTCTTTATGTGCTCACGGTGACAGCGTCATCTCCTGACACGTGCTGTCCGTAGCCCAGCCGAAGACCTGGAGGGCGATTTCTCTGCGTTACTTCAAGTACGTGTTATCATGTTGCGGCATTGGTTAGATAACTGACGTTAAGCATAGCCCTGCCGGCGCGCACCCATCTGGCCTCATTGGTGAAGACCCCCTGGGCCGACCTGGGAACCTTCTCCCCTTGCTTGGGCAAATGGCAGTCGGCCGTGTGAAGGATCCCGTTCTGCAAGTCTTTGGCAATGACTATCCTACTCCGTACGTGCACTGTCCGGACCGAGTAAGACATGCCATGCTGATGTTCACGATAGGGACGGCACGTGTGTCCGCGACTACCTCCACGTTCTCGATCTCGCCGATGGCCACCTGCTCGCGCTGGATGCCCTGACGGACGAGTCGAAGGTGTTTGACAATGTTCCCGATGGGGTGCGCTACAAGGCGTACAACCTCGGTAGTGGAAAGGGTAGCAGTGTGTTGCAGATCGTCGAGGCCATGCGCAAGGCGACCGGATTTGATTTCAAGACTGAGATCGTGGGTCGGAGGTGTGTATCCTTTCGCATATCCACCATAGTACTGCATTGCTGAATCATCCGCCATCTCTCACAGACGGGGTGATGTACCAGATCTGACAGCAGACCCTGCGCTGGCAGAGAAAGAGCTCGGGTTCAAGGTCAAGCAAAGCCTCGACACGGCCTGCAGAGACCTGTGGAACTGGCAGACCAAGAACCCCAGCGGGTACGTTACAGCCGGGTCGAAGTAAAGAATGTAAAGATGTACTCAAGTTTACCAGGCGATAAGCGCGTCGTCGCCTAAGCCGGCACGATTTAGACCTTGTATATGTAGCAGAACGTTTCGTTACGAATGGACTTCTGGTTTGTTTATTGCCCTGTTTGAACTGTGCAGTGTGTTCTGTGATTGGCTCTTTCGCCACGAGGTATCCGTGAACCACAGGCCTGAGGTTACTGATGCCGGTGGTGAACGTGATCCACTGTGTTTGTGCGGATGGTCTCACGGCGGGGTTTGCGCTGTTCTAGTCGGGCTGTTTCTGCGCATCATATCAATGGCAGAAGACCTATGGGATCCACAGGATCGTTCACGAGGTCGGCTTCTGTAGCTGTGTTACTTTCAGCTGAGCGCCGGAGCACCGTCGCCTGGTCAGGCGATCCCTCTGGGACGTCAACGCTGTGAGTTCTCTTCGCTGCCGCTCGCTGGACGCTTATGGACGCTCTTCATTTGCCAGGATGTTCTGTACTTCGTTTCTTCGTACTTGAAGTCAGAATGTATTTTTTTCAAACGTCTTTGATGGACTCGAATGAACTTGGTGTACCACAACTAGCGTGGTACGCTGACCGTTTGCAAGACGCCTTCTTCGTGTACTTCTCCACAGAGGCGCCATGCATATTCCAAATACAGATCTCCATGCCCAACAGAAGACCCATGGCAGCGAGATGTTCAAATGCCGCCGCATATAATCTTCCTGCGCTGATGCGTGCCAGGCGTGAGTGCCCGCCGCTGCGCTCAGCTCCCTCCACCCATGGCTTTCGGTATCCTCGGTGAGTGAGCCGGCTCTCTCGGCCACTCGTGCAGCAAGTCGAATGCGAAGCTGACGATACGAATTATGGCAGAGGACAATCATTTGGAGCCTGTGCCCGGAACGGCGCTTCTCTCCGAGCTTGGGATCGTACATGGGCATGAAGTCACGATTGACGAAGCTGCCGACCTCAAGCGCGGCACAGGGCGATATTCGCACATCATTCTGAATCCACAGCCTGCTGACGACCCTCGAGACCCGTGCGTTGTCGCATGCAATATACTTCTTAAGCATTGCTAATTCGAATTATTATAGATTAAATTGGCCGAGATGGAAGAAAGAGGCATGTTTCTGGACGCTGTGCGTGTTACGTTGACTCGTCTTGCCCATTCGATCCCGACATTGTTGTGTTTTTCAGGGCGTTCGCTGCGAGTCTCGACGGCGCGCTGTCTCCCATGACAGGCCCCGGCTACGTGCTCCTCGCAAACCAGTTTCACACGACTGTGGACAACGTGGCGTCTAGCTTCGGGTGCATTCTCTTGGGTCTGGGATGTTTCATGTACGTCCTTTGCTGTATCTTGATGCAGGGCCCTGCTGAGTCGAGGGCAGGTTCCTGCAGGGATCCTTGGCTGTTAAGTTTGGGCATCGTATCGTTTACCTGTGTTCCGTGTCCCTAGTAAGTTTATATCCCGAGAGTTGATGGGATCAATTTGACTGGGCCACAGATGTTCATTGCGTGCATCTGGTGCGCCGTGAGCCCAAGCCTCGCTTCGATCCGCGCATCGCGTGTCTTCCAAGGGTTTGGCATGTCAGCGTTGCAGAGGTGATATTCAATTCATGTCTTTGGGAACCGTCATTTGCTCATCGCGAAAATCCCAGCTTGGTCGCGTCTACGATTGAACAGATCTACTTGTCAGTATTTTCTTACTGCCAGCCCGAAACGCTACTGACATTATCACCGTAGCATCCACGAACGCGGGGCCCGCACTGTTATTTGGAGTTTTGCGATCTTGGCAGGGATAACACTGTAAGTTCATTCATGTCACTGAATATTGAATCTGACGAAGATTCGGCGACCAGTGGTCCTTTGATCTTCGGCTATGTTGTCCAGAACCTGACCTGGCAAATGGGCTTCTGGTTCGTGAGCATCCCGTTAGGCTTATGCACCTTGATGGTGTTTTTCTTTGTTCCTGAGGTGAAATTCCGCCCCTCCAGACGGCCTGCATATGACGCTCACCCTTTTTCTAGACGACATATGATCGCCCAAAACCCGATACCAAGAAGATGGAAGAGAAGGAAGAGATGTCTCTTGAGAAACGAAGCCTCGAGAAGCAGGAGAGCTCTGTGGAGGAGCAGTCCTCGGACGTCAGGAGCATCGCCCCAGCTCCCAGCTATATTTCGCAGCTGAGGATATGGAATGGGACGTTCAGTGACCAACCTTTGTGGAGGATCGTGCTGAGGCCGTTGCCGCTTCTGTGCTCCCCAGTGGTAAGTTCATGCTGGCATAAAATTCGCAATATCTGTACTCACAGATCGTAGACCTCGTTCTTGTTCCTCTCGCACGGCATGCAGACTGCCTGGCTAAGTAAGTCTTCTTTGTTACCTGGACGAAGATGGCCTGAGCCTTACCCTGGTCAGGCCTCCTGCCGATTTGCTCCTCCACAATATTCACCCTGGAGTACAACTTCAATGCTGCCCAAATCGTGAGCGTGATCACCCCACATGAGACTCGCAAAATATTCACTTTTTCGACTCGAAGGGCCTTACGAACCTCGGTGGGCTTGTCGGCATCATCATTGGAATGGTGATCACGGGCCCGCTCACGGACTGGGGCGCCGTGTGGATGTCGAAGCGCAATGGCGGCGTATACGAACCCGAATTCAGGCTAGTATTCATGTCCGCAATGCTGTTCGGTGTATTTGGGTATGCAGGATGGGCTGGTACGTTTGTTTCAGGCTGTCGGATAAACCGGTGCTGAAATATCATCTAAAGTGGGCACGGTTCATGGGATGCCTTGGATAGGCGCAGTCGCATGCATGGCGTAAGTCAAGCGCGTTTCATCTGAGCGCTATGAGCGACTACTCACACGACATCCGTAGCATGGCCAACTTCAGCATGGTCGTCTCCGGGTCCGCCGCCGTGACCTACCTCCTCGACACACACGGTGCCGACGCACTGCACTGTCTCGCCATCAGCAACTTCCTCAAGAACATGGTCCTCTTCGGGTTCAGCTTCTTCGCGAACGGCATGATCGAGGCACGCGGCGTCAAGGTGTCGCTGTTGATCCTCGCGGCGTGCCAGGCGTTCTGTTGGACCGCGTCGATTCCGATGTATATTTTTGGGAAGCGCGTGCGGTCGTGGGTGAGTTCCCATGTTATCTATACAATGGGGTATTGGTTGCTGAAATTTGGAGTTTTGTTTAGCTCGCGAGGAATGCGGAATTTTTCGATGTCGATCGAAAGACGACATAATCGCGTACATACAAAGGAGTGTGTAGTGAAATTTTTATCAGTATTTTACCATTCAGATGTTGCCGAATGTCGAAAGATAAAAGAAAGAAGGAAGAAAGGAAAGAGGAATTCGAACGAACTAATTTAGCGCCCGCGGATGGGCGCTTGTTTTGAGCGCTCAGATCGCGCGTGGCTATGACGCAATCTAGATTACGAAGAGATGGGCCTCATGTCGAGCTCGCACGCACAACGTAACGCACTTGCAGCTTCAAACTACCATCACCAACTTGAAGTATACCAGTTCGAAAGCCTTGTTGAGAGAAAAGATGGTGAGCAGTCCAATCCCAAACCGAGCTAAGAAAAAATGGCAGAAGTTGCTCACGCTTTGATCTGTAGTCTACTTGGGAAGTCCGTCTTTCAAACTCGCGCGGCGTGCCGTACTTCTACAACAACGAAACGAAGCAATCTGTCTGGGACGCACCTTCTGAGCTTTCGCAGGACCAGATCAATGCACTTCCTGGCGCGAAGGAGTACCTTGCCGGTGGTAGCGGTGGTGAGGCCCGTCCCGCGCAAGTGCGCGCGAGCCACCTGCTCGTGAAGCACAGCGGCAGCCGACGCCCCTCGAGCTGGAAAGAGGTGCGCATCCACGTTCTGTTTCTCACCCCTCGTCGCAATTTCACGAAACTGACGATACCCACGCATCGGCCTCCAGGCAAACATCACCCGCTCGAAGGCGGACGCGATCGCGCTTCTGCAGCAGTACGCGGGCGAGATCAACGGCTCGGAGGCCAAGTTTGCCGAGCTCGCGAAGGAGCACTCCGACTGCTCCTCGCACGAAAAGGGCGGCGATCTGGGCTGGTTCCGCCCCGGGCAGATGCAGAAGCCCTTCGAGGATGCGGCGTATGCGCTCAAGGTCGGCCAGATCAGCGACGTGGTGTCCTCGGACAGCGGCGTGCACCTCATCCTCCGCACTGGCTGAACCCAGGTCCGTGGTGCGGTAGTAGCAACGGCAGAAGATGGGGGTGAAATGGAAGTGCAGCAGCGGGAAGCAATTCAATAAAGCGGGGAAAGGTTGGAAGCAGTCGACGGATCAAGTTTGTAATAATATCCAAGAATCTGAATCGACAAGATGATATCCTCCTTTTGTCGACAGCTTAAGGTCCTGTCTGCTTTAATTAAGGGTGTATGGTGCAGGTCAGGTTCCGCCCCATGGCATCAAAATTCTACACCACAAGGAGGGCTATTCCCCGGCGGCACGTCAGGCGCATGTGCTCATTTACGCCAAGGCGGCTTCATTAAGACGTGCGCCTGAGAAGACGGCACCGAGCACTTCTTACGGGGATACAACATAATCCATGGTGCGGTTGGTGGCCCTGTTCCTTTCTGGTCCCGTCTGATCCACGATGCTACGATATCAAATTATACGAATCTCGTCCCTGCGTCGATCGTGCATGTGCCATAAAGCAAGGGTAAAATAACAGCAGTGGTGAGTCTAAATGACCGATATCGTCCACAGCTCTCGTGCTTGTATTGGACTTGTTTGCCAAATAATTAGTGGGCTGGTCCAGATGCGATGCTTTGTAACGCAATGGGCAGCGCTGCGAGACGAGCCCTCGTGTTCCGATCCGGCTCCATCGCCAACGTGGGTCTCGGTGGCGAGTTCTCTGTGTGAGGCAGCCGGAAGTAGTGGGTCAACGTGTGTCCAGCCCCGTTGAAGAAGGCAGGCGAAACTGGTCGGTCATGGTCAGATTGGCAGACTAAGCATCAGTCATAAGTAGAGGCTACAATTGCAATCCTCAGAACTGCGCCGGATCAAAGGCGGATTGGCGGAATACATTTATAGCAGAACGATGGTCCGAAGACCGGCGCGTGCTGCGGTAGCATGGCGAAGGCAACCTGCAACCGTCAACAAGCGAATGATTGTAAGCAGTAAAGTGGTTGTATCAACAAACCTATGTGCCAAAATTAATGGAGCCTTTAATTCCGACCACGGTCACTTGAGAGACCTGTAGCGAGCACGTCAGGTAGAAAGGGCTCATACGGGTCATCCGCGATGGCCTCGTGTCGGATGGCTGCCACGATGAGAGGGATGCCGTGAAAAAGCTCTAGCATCTGAGTGGGCTCGGCGCGTAAGGCAGCGGGCTGCGATTGGAAGGATGATGGACTTACGTAGAGAACAATCCGAGTGCCAGTCGGGTAGTGACGAGCGTGTATTCCGGCCCCCTTGAGCGCGCATGAGGTCTGAAAAGTGGTCGCGAAATCATCCCTGACCTTTCTCTTTTGGATTGCGGGCATGATCACGCAACAGGAACCAACATACACTCAGAGGCATGTGTACCTCGAAAAACAGAGTCTGTGGGCCCCTTCGAGGATAGCTACCTGATTGTGATGGTGCCGTGAGTCGTTTATGGAGATGAGGAACAAACCAGCTGGAGCCTGGAGGCCGTCATGCGCAAGGTCAAGTTCGCAGCATTCTCGGTGCCATCCGGCACCGCGGTCGAAGAGGTCCGGTCGCCCCGCCCGCCGAGTTGGAGCCCGGAGCGGCAGAACTAGGCACAGGAACCACAAGACCTGAAGGACGTCGATATCTCAGGCCACATGGAACGTCGAAACCACGTCCACACGTTATCCAAAGCTGCAGAGAAGCTCAGAAGGACCGGGTCGAAAGCAAGAAGTCGGAAGGCGAGCGACGGGGCAGGACGGGAGGCATACACGATGCAGGATTATTTTTATCAGATAAGAGGGGCAGAATAATTTGTGGATGATAAACCCAAGAAGGTAATTGGACAATAATGACGCGCCGGGCAGGCGGCTCCGGGAAATCATCAGTATTATGGAGACGCGGCTCGTGAGGTCGTTCCTCACCGTCAACCACGTCGTCCACCTCCCTCTCCTCACCGTGCACCGCGACAAGCTTGTCGCGCGGGGCGTGAAGCATGGCTATGTCCAAGGCTGCAAAATGGATCCCTTTTGCTGTTTCGCCGTCCCAGCAGCCCCAGGTCGTCGCTCCCAGTAGCAACCAGGGCCTTGTTTCGTTAGATGCATTGCCGGAAGGAAAGCAGTTTGGCCTCGAGAACGTACGCTATGCTTCTTCTGCACATTTAGCTTCTAGCTAACCCCCAGGGCATGTCTGGTAGTTTGGGAGTACATGGTACGCATCTCCGAGGAGCCCCGATTGCGCCTTCTGACCGTGCTGCAGCTACGCCAACTCGGTTCTCCAAGCCCTGTACTTCTGCACCCCGTTTCGCGATCTCGTCGTCCAGTCCACTGATATCTCTGTTCCGCCCCCTCCGAAAACGTTTCCTCGAACGTTGACCGCACCATCGTCGCCTCAAACCGCAACGACACGCCGGAAGCCAGAGCGAACCAAACACATATCGGATGCGGGACCCGTGCCTCCCTCGCTTGCATTTACCATCCCAAGCTCTCCTCCCACTCTTTTCTCCGCCCTACGTTCCCTCTACGTTTTTATATCCAATAATCCCCAGGAAAAAGGGACCGTAGCGCCGCGCGCGTTCGTGGACAAGCTACGAGAGCTCAATGAGCTCTTTCGGAGCAATATGCATCAGGATGCGCACGAGTTCCTCAATTATCTGCTGAACCGGATTGTGGAGGAAATTCAGAAGGACCGGAATCATAAGGATCCCGACTTCAACGCTTCAGGCGAGGACTGTGAGTTCAACCTTTGACTAATGCGGTGACAGGCTGCCGTATTGCAGCTCGCTTGCTAAATGTGCTATCAGTGTCCACATCTGTAGCTACCCTGTCCTCTGCTGCTCCTACGTCAACACCCTCGGCTTCAGGTTCGTCACCAGCGGATAGCACTTTTGTGCATCGGCTATTCGAGGGTGTTCTCACGTCAGAAACGAGGTGCCTAACCTGTGAGACTGTGAGTCTAATTGCTCTTAAGCGTACCCTTCATTTCCTTTGGTGCTGGACACTTCCGTATCCCCCGCTATAAAAGGAAACAGCCACCATGTGTGTTGAGATCAATGCTAATACCGTTGTTTCTCCATGGGCGTTTCTGTCCTTGCTTATCACAGGTATCATCTCGCGATGAATCCTTTCTTGACCTCTCCATCGACATTGAACAGAACTCGAGTGTAACAGCTTGCTTGCGGCAATTCAGTGCTAGCGAGATGTTATGTCAGAAGAACAAGTTCTTTTGTGATAGCTGCTGCGGACTCCAGGAGGCTGAGAAACGGTACGTACTCATGAGGACACCTGTCACGTATGTCCATTGACGTTTCGGCGGCCGTTCCTAGGATGAAAATTAAGAAACTTCCTAATATTCTTGCTCTACACTTGAAGAGGTTCAAATATCAAGAAGACGTCCAGAAGTACATTAAACTCGCGTATCGCGTAGCATTTCCGCTCGAACTGCGATTATTCAACACCGTTGACGATGCGGAAAACCCGGACCGGCTGTACGAACTGTTTGCGATCGTCGTACACATAGGAAGGTGCGTATATATGTCTTTAATTCCCTTGCTGGTCGATTGACGATATGTTGAAGTGGGCCGCATCATGGACACTACATCACCATTGTCAAAGGTCCTTTGTCATGGTTAATCTTCGATGACGACAAAATTGACCCAATCAAGGAGTCCGAAATCCCTAAATATTTCGGCGACAATGCGTGCGGCTCTGCTTATGTCTTGTATTATCAAGCTGTCGACATCGATCTGCCGTCTCTTGGGATCAAGACTGAGGCTCTTGTTGCCGCTACTGCTGCTGCCGCCTCGAACCATCTCAATGGCATCCACCTGCATCGCGATGCTGATGGAGGTCTCAACGACAGCGTCGAGGCTATCCCAGCACTTCCACCAGGCCTTGGTAGCGATGGCGTGACAGTAGACACCAACTCTGACACGAGTCGCAGCTCTCCCTTAGTCAACACCTCCAACCCTACCTCCGGTATCCCGCCAAAGATCTCTCTCCCGGCGTTACGTGTCGAGACTTCATCAGCATCGTCGGATAGGCCAGCGTCCCCGGCAGGTTCTACCGACCATCTCAACGATAAGGTCCCACGCCCATCGCCGAGCCTTGCTGAGGGGTTACGTACTTCTACTGATGACAGAAGAGGTGCGAATGGGAGTGCGAGGAATTCATCGAAGGAGAGGTCGCCCCGCCGGCCATCCACCGCACCCAGTCCTCAGTCGCCGCTTGACAAGAAGAAAAGCAAAGACAAGGCTGAGGTGCCTCCGGTTCCTGCCGTTCCCCATGTCTACATCAACGGCAAGGAGAAAGACAAGGAGCCAGAGCGGAAACCTAGTCTATGGTTCAAACGACGTAGTCTGCGTCCCGACAAGAAGGACAAAGACAAGCTCAAAGACACCATCCCCGCTTCTCCCACTGGCCCCGCCTTCTCGCCTCTCATATCACCCACCGTTTCACAGTCGACTACAATGTCGGTGGCGCCCTCTGGCAGGACAACAGCAAGTCGAGCAGGGCAGCAATCATCGTCATACCCTGTTTCCTCGAATACTGCGTCTGCCTCTGGCGCACCTTCTAATTCCTCATTACCACTCGTGCCGCAGTCGCTGGTCGTCGTACCTTCCCTTGCCGGTTCACTCGAGTCTCCCGCGGCGACGTCCACGAAGGGAACGGATTCAGTGTCGGCCACTTCATCCATCGCCTCGTCAAACTCTAATGCCGTCCCATCCCCACCACCTTCATCGTTCCCTCATCATTCAATACCACCGCACAATGACCACCATCCGCCTGTGCCCGCCGTCTCATCGCCCCTCGCATCACCCCCAGCATCACCACGCGCACCTCCAGAACACAAGAAGTCGCATAACTTTCTTAGCTCACGACGAAAACATTTCTCGGCGTCAGCCGTTCGTCCATCTACCGCCGGCGCAACTCCAAGCAAACACTTGTCGAAGCTATCGGAGCTGCCGCCCGTTCCCACCCCCACCCTTTCCCATACACCCGCCTCTCCTGTCACGAGTGACCTCAGCGATGGTCCTGCGACGGATAGCGAAGCGCTGCGCGCGCAGTCCTCGTTGCGCCGAAGTGGAAGCGAACGTTGGCGACGGCCACATTCTGTGCACGGACACAACCTCGGCCTGGGCGGCCTGTCAGGGAAGTCGAGTCCAATGCCGGACAACGTCAAGGAGAGCGAGAAGAGCGATGGAGGCGCGCTACCTGTGCACACGAAGGAAGGAGGCGGCGGCCTGCGCAAGGCAGCGAGGAAGCTGAGCTTCACGGCGCCGATGTTTGGCCTCGGCCGGAAGGACCGGGCGGAGCGCGAGGAGAAGAAGAAGGCGTCCCGGGCACCTCCAGCAGCGTTTGCTGGTGCCGCCACGATGTCGATGGCGACGCGATAAGGCGTGCCGTTCGTCCGGCCTGCGCGCTTGGTTACTCTTGCTTTTTCCCCCTCCCGCCTTCCTTCATCTTCCTCATCGTTTCATCGTGGCTGTTGCGATCGATCCGCGCAGACGCCGCTGCAGGACAGACAGTGGTTTGCCTTGATGGATCCCGCGATCGCATTCGCCTTGCAGTTGCACCCGCAGTTCTTGTTGTTATTCGGACATTTGATTCATGTATTCCCAGATACTTTTCCGAGTGAAGTGTCATTGCTTATATCTCTACTCTCTACTCACTTACACTCCTTGTCACGACTGTATACTAGAGTCCCTAGTATATTACTGGCACGCATAATGTAATTGCATACAATTATTTCGCATCACTGCATTGCTGCAATCGTACATTGGTTTTTGCATATATATGATATGGATGTGTGGATTGAGATACCGGGAAGCTGCGACGGTCAGGTTCTTTCGAATGTCAAGCCATTTATGTCGTACAGCCCGAAATACAGTTGGTAGGTAATGGTACAAGCCTATAGTAGAGGCGCGGCGACAGAAATAGGAGATGCGACATTTCAAGCATTGAGGAGGACCAACCAAAGTCATACGTACTCAGTCCGTTCGGGACACTAAGACATAGAAGAAATAAGACCATGCGACAGAACCCGACGTTCGAACCGCGTGCCATTACTGTTGTCCACGAGCGCCTAAGCCCGCGGGCGCTTGCGCAGGTCGCCCCGCCCCGTGCGCGCCATTATTCGCTTTACGAGGTCCTCATCCCACCCGACGCACCGTAGGCCCCAAACTTTCAGACACTGTCGACGTCACGTCAGCAACACCTTATGCATCCCAGAAAAGCTTCACCTCTTCCCCCACGCCAAGAGCAGCGTGCACTTCGTGTTTCGAAGCACGAGTCTTTCGCTTCATTAGGGCTTTGACTTCATCGGCAGTCGGCTCCCGACCGCTGTTGAGCAAGCGAAAGACAATCCTGGCACTGATCTCGGCACAATCCTCCACCGGGCTCTCCTCGATCTTGCGTACCCACTGGGACCTTGTCTTGATGCGATTGAGAACCCCACAAGCCTCAGTATTCAGGGCCTGGAGAGCGAGATAAACATGGAACTCACAACGGAGTGCAGCGTACTCCACTGCTCAGCGGACAGAAATGGTGGGTTCACGTCCACGAGCTCATACTCGCCCATATACAAGCAGCACTTGGACGGACGCCCGGACACAAACAGCGGCAGGGTCTTCGGCCACGTATCGTTCTTCGGGCAGAGCTCAAAATATAGCCCAGGCTCGCCAGGCTGCAGCGGCGCACACGGGTGCGACGAGAGGCGCACGCGGAAGGGCTGTCTCAGTCTATCGTCGCTACAGTTGCGCCAGAAGAGTGCCGGGCCGAGGAGACTCGCCATTGTCGGCGCAGAGATTGTGACGCCCTGATTGCGATTGACCTCGAGGGCAGAGAGCGCTTGCTCTGAGCGTCGACCGGCGATTGAGCGTGGTCCTACGAAGTGGGCTCGCAAGACACGTCGGAAAGCGTCACTATCAGGAGTCAGGTATCATTAGTGGGAGGTCGGCGAGTAGTGACGTCGTCCACAACTAACATTAATTCTGGCCTGGCTAAATTCTCGCCGTCGATCTCCGACAGTGGGACGGCTGGAGGATCTTCGTCTTCCGAGTCCATAATTTCGATGACCTGCTCTGCAATAAGCGGATGCTCAGGACACGGTGGACGCGGTGTTTACCTCGCTATATCTAGCCGCGGCCCGAGCTCTTTGTTTTACTCGAACGGGTATGTCATTGAGAATAATCAAGTCGGGATCTGCTTCGGACGGTTTCCTAGCGTGATATGATGTAAGTTAAAAACATCCTTGGAACCGAAATAGCGACGTACCTGGTTGTCTGCTGCGCTACGAACTGAGACGGCAGATTTACTTTCCTTCTCTTATTGCCGTTGGCCTTCTCAACAGTGTCCTAAGAAGCGGCAACACTGATATAAGAGAACTCCAACATTCAAGTCAGGGACTCACTTTCTCTTTGTTCTGCGTGGATGTGCAGGAAGATCTCGCACCCGTGCTTGACTTACGTTCAGCCTCTTTGAGCATATGCATAAGCTCTTGTATCTCTTGGTCCTTTGCTTGAATCTCCTCATCTTTCGCCCGGATCTGCTTTGCCCTGCTGTCCAGGATCTTCTTCAAGCGCGACTCGTAGGAGGTCATGTAAAGATAGTGACGTTGATCCGTCGGACGACGGTGCGAAGGTGCCTGCAGTGGGTGAGTGAAAGTGGTAGGAAGCAGAAGCGAAGGAATCGACGAGTGAACTGTAGGAATGAGGAAATGCTCCCTTACGGCGATCTCATCGCGGCATACTTCAGAAAAATTAGATCTTCATCGTCGGATCTATTGGTACATGTCACGCCGCTCGGCGTTCACTTCTATTACATCTTCTTCGCGTTCACCGTTAGATCGCCGCGCTCCGCTGATCTACTCGGGGTTAACATCTTCCACGGTATCGTAGAATTCCTTCGCAATGCGCTTCTGCGCGTCGAGGGCAGTCTCGCCCTGCCAATCATACCGCACATGAGTGTCTCTAGCACGAAGATACAGCGATAGATTATAGCATTACCTGGGAGCCCGCGATCCCGCGGATGACGAGGTACTTGCGGCCGACGAGGATATCCTCCGTCACGTCGCCGTCATGCGGTGCGTCCTTAGACCCCGTCACGAAGCCGCCCGCTTCCTGGGCGACCACGATGCCTGCCTATCGATCGACCAACCTCAATTCAGCGCGATCTCGAACTCGAGCAAATGGGGAACGCGACGTACACAAACGTCCCAGGGCCTATACAATTGAAAACCCCGCGTCCGATCAGCGATGATGCACGCGAACGCACATGCCGACGGCCACTCACCAGCATCCAATTTCCCTGCGCAGTTGGAATGCCGTTAATACCCGTCTGAAAACGCCGCGCGGGGAGGGACGCACCAATACATGTCGAGTCCGCCTTGCGCGACCATGGCGAAGTTGAGAGCGGCGCTCCCGAGCGAGCGCAGTGAGTGCGCCATGCGGCCGCGCTCGATGCCGCTCGCAGGGTCGCCTGCTAGGCGCGTGAACGAGTCTGCCTTCTTCTGCAATATGTTCGCTTTGCGGTCGGAGCCCCACTCGATGGCTATAATATTCAAGGCACCGCAGATTATTAGGAACGTGTTGCGAGTAGAGATGCGGGGATCTGAAAAGCGGAGGCGGGCCAAGGGAAATAGAGCACTGACCCACGAGGGCTTGAGAGAGCGATGGCAGCGGACGGGCAGGTGCCAGCGGCAGCTTCTCTGGCGCACCGCCGTTCCGCGTAAGGAACGCGCCCTGGTTCTTCACGCCCGTGTAAAGCTGGTCCAGGAACGGGTTATATATGACGCCGAGCACGGGGCGCTTCTGGTCGATGAGGCCGAGGGAGATGCACGCGAAGGGGAACGCGTGGACGAAGTTCGTCGTCCCGTCTGTGGATGGTCGGTCAGAGGACAACGCGGCGCGTAAAGCGCAGACGCGTTAGAGGTTCTTGGGAGAGCAGCGAGAGAGTGCGCACCGATGGGGTCGACGCAGAATGTGGGCTCGTCAGTCAGCGGGGCGCGTGATCCCGCGGCGTAGCTCTCCTCGCCGATGCTGCACAATACAATCATCGCAATCGGTCAGCGCCAACGATCTCGTCTCATCAACACATACATGGGGCCTGCATCTAAAACATGGCCGTCGTGATAAATCGCGAATAATCACGTACAAATGGAAATTGGGGTAGTTCTGCGCGATCTCCCGCTTCACGAGCTCCTCGACCTTGACGTCGTACTCCGTCACGAGGTCCACGGAGTTCTTCTTCTCGTGGATGTCCTCCACGGCTGCCTTCTGGATCGCGCGCGAGCCCTCGAGCATCAGTGCGCCCGCCGAGCGCGCGAGTGAGACCGTGAAGGCGAGGATGTCGCGCAGGTCGGAGGGCGTCAGTGGACCAGACATGATCTTCTGTTGGATGGATCAGTGTCGACTTGTAGGGTCTACGGGGACACTGAACGTACGGGTTTTATGTCGCTGAACTTTTATCAAAGCGAGGATCAATGTACGATGAAGAGTTT
This sequence comes from Dentipellis sp. KUC8613, assembly GCA_002286715.1. Lineage (NCBI taxonomy): Eukaryota > Fungi > Basidiomycota > Agaricomycetes > Russulales > Hericiaceae > Dentipellis > Dentipellis sp. KUC8613. The sequence goes on from NSJX01000012.1 coordinate 566,640, forward strand.
GTAGGCGGGTGGCCCACCCCGACCCAATGAATCCGGACGACGCGGCCCGGGGCACGTTGGTGACGTCACATGCTTCAGCTGATTGGCTTATAGCTTTGAATGAAGCGCTTCAAGTTCAACGCGGGGGCTTCAAAGCTTTCAAAGCTTCAAAGACATGGCTACGCTTTGGATGGCTTCGATTGGGTTACGACATATAGACTTCAGGCTTCAAACATAATTTATCTACGCTTTGACTACATGTACAAAATTAGATGCTATAGGCTGACAGATGCTATGACCGGGAGTCTGACTTCAAGGAAGCCCAACAGTACCGCGACGCGTGTTGATAGAGAGCAAGCCCTTCATGATCACGGCGACGCCAGTCGCACCAGCGAACCATCCGAGCTCCCTCGCCCACCTGCCGCTCTGTCCGACCGACAGCCCCACCAAGTCGTAGATCAAACATGCGCCGAAGATGGGGTCCGACACCAATCCCTGCATGTGCCCGAATGTCAGATACCTCGTTGACCGGCCTCACTAGACTACAGGACACTCACCAATGCGATAAACAACCCAGCCGTGAGCGTCTGCACCACACCATTCGGGGTGCTATACTTAAGGAACACGGCGCCATTGTCGAGGAAATCGAGCACGCCGATGCCCGCAAACATCTTCGCGACGAGGTGCAGCAGCACGTTCGCGCGTGTCGCGGTGTGGGGCACGCCCCGCAGGCCCGGGAGCACGGTGATCGCGGCGAGCTGCGCAAAGCTGTTGATCGTGACGAAGACCTGGGACCACCCGAAGTCGCCCCTCAGCCAAAACAGCATCCACGCAGCTGTGCGGTGCCGGGATGCGTGTCAGCAATGGGCGAGGGACGTGAGAGCTGCTGTGGAGGCTGACCGATGCAGAGATTGCCGAGCGCGTAGATGGGCGCGTAGGCGAGCGTCGTCGTGCGCAGCTCGGCGTCCTGCGGGGACACGAGCGTGGGGTCCGCGAACTCGCGCATGGCGAAGAGCTCGCGGATCCACATTGCTTGGATCACGACTTGCACGGAGAAGAAGCCGGCGATGAACCATGGGTTCGGCGAGAAGGCGTAATGATTCTGCAAACACACAGGTGTCAGGGATGACGAGCGGTTCGAAGGCGCTTGCACGCACCATGTCCGCGACGTCTTTCATGTTCGGCTTGGTCAACATCCCGTACATCTGTGCGGCGAAGTTGACGACGAAGGAGCCTGTGGCCATGCCGCGGGCCTGGTTCAACGAGACAAAGTTACCCATGATTGTAGTGCTGGTGAAATGGGGGATGATATGGGTTTGCAGAATAGAGGGCGAAAGCGGGGAGAAGGAAGGCATGTCGTGTGCGCTGTCCGCCTTATATCCGACGTATAGGAGTCTCACCCCGCAGTCGGATGCATAAGATCAAAGGAGAGCTGGCAGGAACTTGATGTCATCGCGGAAGAGGATCGCGGAAGTCTTACCTTCATAGTGTAGTGCTTATCTCAAGCACAGCAGCTAGAAAGTCAAAGCTCCTCTGCAGACAGATATTGTATCCAGTTCGCGCTCTCGCTGAAATGCTTAGGATTAACGGCAGAACCCAAATGCTATTGAGCGGAACCGTTACCTCCTTGTTAGAAACGCGACACAATTCTCCAAAGAAGCTGGCTGGGTTGCATCCGGTATTATCACGTGATCGTCCTGCCCGCAACCTCGAGCACCAAGCTTGCTACCTCGAGTCAGAGCGACATATATTCAAGCAAAAAGTCCGATTAAATCTGAAGATCGAAGAGTAGCATAAGATCCAAAAGACGTCCCAACCGAAATCGGTAACGAGGTATCCAATCGTCCGCGCACGCGCACACGCACGCACACTGCAGCACTGTGTTTCGTAAACCCGTCGTTTTGCTATTCCGAGGGAAAGAAGGTCCAGGATCCTTTACAGCGTCACCCAGGCGCCGAGGATGATGCCGCCGACGACTGCGCCGAAGGAGGTCAGGAGGGGCGTCGCGAGGTGTGTGGAGCGCATCGCGAAGGCGGCGTTGGGCGTGCTATGGCGTAATTATCGGTATAGAGATCTGATGCATCAAAAAGCTGGAAATCACGCACTTGCTTGCAGCACCGGCACCAGCACTGGAGGCTGCTCCTGCCGCACTGGAGGCCGCGCCTGCTGCGCTGGAGGCACCGGACACAGCAGACTCGGCGGCTTGGGTCGCGGCAGTGTAGACTGAGCCGGCGAAGGAGGTGACAATGCCGGCACCACTCTCCGCGAGAGTAATCCCAGCGCCGCCAGCAGAGGTGATCTCGGTGAAGGCCTTACCACCGATGGCTACGAGAGAAGCATTCAATACCGAAAATGATGCTGATGCGTGTGGACTCACAGGTAACCGTCGTGATGAAACCGGGCACCGCGCTGCCGATGGCAGAGGTAGCATCGTTGATGCCAGAACCGACTAGCAAGCGAACATAAGCGAAGTTACACTGGAGAAACAGCCGCTTGCACGCACCGACAGAGGTCGCGACACCAACTCCGGAGCCAATAACCGAAGTGGCGATAGGTGCTTCAGAGCCTATGGCAGAGGTTGCATCGTTGATGCCAGAGCCAACTACTGAAGTGGCAACACCAATGCCAGAGCCAATAACAGAGATGATACTGTCAACTATTTACACCAAGATTTTCCTATGAGCAAACACCTCGGGAAAAAGCTAAAAAGAACGTACTTTGGCGTTCCTCGATCTGCGGCGCGGCACAGACAGCTGAGGCAAAGAGAGCAAGGTACACAGCACGCGAAGCCTTGGAGAACATTTCTGCAACGAAACACAGGGGTGTAAAAGTCGAAAGGAGAGGATGAACGAAGGGAAAACGGCGAAGGCGGAAGCTGTATGGCCCAGGGCTGTCGACCGGCCGCGGCTTATATTGTTAACGGGAGTCGGTGGCAGTGCCGGCCATGCTCCCCCGATGGCCGTGACGGCCGTATGCTATGTTGCGTGACGCGTGACTGGAGCGACGTTCGGACGGAAGCGGGGACGAAGGCCGAGGGGCTGGCGCACCGAGGCTGCGGGGAGAAAATGGACTTGCAAGTATTCGTTCAACGCAATGTTCTGCCAACGTAGCCAAAGACGCATATCTAAAGAGGCGTTAGATATCACTTTATCCACGAGAAACATTCAATGGAGTGACAATCATGTCTCCACTTCATGCCGGTGGGTATTTAGGTGGAAGGGCAAAAATGGGGACTCGAATGCGCTTTTGCACCCTCCCTCTGCGTGAAAGACCCCATTTCATGCCGAACCTAAATATGCATCGGACGCACGCTCCCTGAAAAAGTGGGGATCAGACAGGAATTTTCGAGCGACTTGCACCTCAGACAACGTCATGAGGGAATCGTCCAGCAGCTCAGATGGGTTCGGTCTAGGGTTACGACCCTGACAATGCGACCCAAGAAATCAGTCACAAGTAGATGGACAAGAATGATTACCTTTCATTGACATCAACATCTTCTCGGGCAATCACTTGCATCCGGAACCCAACTCGCTGCGAAGTAAAATCAAATTCAAGTCAGAACGAGCTGCACTTGATCAGGTATATTAACAATGTCCGATTAAATCTGAGGAATGAGAAGTAAAGTAAGGTCCTGAAGACGTTCGTTGGTGATGCATCCGATCGTCCGCCAATGCGCAGTAAGGCTACTCGACCAAGCAGCTGCGCAGCGCGCAGACCTGACGTTTTTCTATGGAGAGAGAGGAAGCTTCAGGATTCTGGTTTAGAGCGTCACCCAGGCGCCGAGGACGAGACCACCAATGACCGTGCCGACGGAGGTCAGGATCGGCGTAGCGATGTGCGCGGAGCGCAGCGCAAAGGCAGCGTTGGGTGTCCTGTAGTGTGACTGTCAGTACAGACGTCATGTGCAAGGAGTCAGTCGTTACTCACTTGCTCGCATCTGCAGTGTTGGTCGCCGAAGCACCGGAAGTCGCGGTGCCAGAGCTCCCAGCGGGAGTGGTGCTGGCGCCACCAGCAGTGGAGGAGGAAGAACCGCTCAGGGGACCGACTGGGGAATGATAGTGAGTAAGGTCGCACGGTGAGGAAGAGTAGTCTGCACGCACAGACACCGATCCCACGTCCGGGCACAGTAGAGGCGACTAATGAGCCGTCGTAAGTAACTTACAGATCAACAAACAATTGTTTGTACTCACTGACGCCGTTTCCAGAGCCGGCCGCCGATGCAGCCACAGACACCGAGCTGGCGAAAGCAATGCCAGAGTCCTGCGCAATAGAAGTTGCGAAATTTACGAGACTGTCGACTGATCACCCCGAGGATTCCTATGAGCGCATGCATTCAAGGAAGTATGAGAGACGTACCCTGACGCTCCTCAACTTGAGGCACGGCGTAGACAGACGAGGCGAGCAGAGCAACGCAGGCAAGGATCGAGGTCTTGGCGAACATTTCGGCGACGAGACTACGGGGGGAGGTAAAAATCGAAGAGAGCGAATGAGCTGAGAAAAGTAGTGGAGATGGGGAGCTGGTTTGTTCGTCGGCCCCTCGCGACTCTTATATACGATACCGACCTAGCAGCTGCATCTAGGAAACGATATGAGCGCGCCTCCACTTGCACGGCGCTATCGCGAGCGAAACAAACCAATCTGAACCCTCTGAATGGCGCACAGATGTTTCGGCAAAAGCCGGGCGCCGTGACGCGCTTGCGCAGGATTTGTCACGGTGGGGCTCATCGCAGACGACGACCACGAGCAACCGCCATCTGCGCCCATCATCAGCTACTAAGCGTCCGCGGATTCGACTGGCCCGAGGTTGCCCCCGGTGTCACAGGTCAGTGAAATGAGGCACTCACAATACTATGTTTATCGTCGTAGCGGAAGGTTTTCGGCAGTTTTCTTTTCGTTTCTCACCTCCCAGACCTCCCGCTGTAGCACAGGTTTCGGACTGTTCAAGCCAGATCGCTGCGGAAATGCTGTGGATTCGCTGCGGAAGTGGACAGCCGTCACGACCTTCGTGATTCTGTGGTGCTGCTCGTGCCCGAGAAGCTCTCTACAGGCAGCTGCCAGCATGCATGGTGTGCCGTATTTGGCTCGTCGGAACCCATACGGGCTTCTCCCCCTCACCCAGGTGTCATCGACTCCTAACGGTGCCATTGAATACTGTAACACATGAATCCTCATTGGTGCTCACCCTACTTCCGCCTTCGCCTGACCAGCTTGCATGGTCGAATCTGTATTCCGGTCCTACATTGTGACATAGCAGTATGTCACGCCGATGCTTCCAGGCAGTCAAGACATGGCGAGGCCGCGCGAGATTGCCGTACTTTCGCCGTCACGCACAAGGGGCGTGTGTGATTGTATCCTTCTAAAGAGGCCTAGGCGTCGTCCGGGGTCAACGCGATGAATGGAAGCGCTTGAGCTTCGAATAGGGGGTGGCACTGCGAACGACCAATGACACGGGCAGATCAACCCGCCGGTAGAGGCAATGGACATGATGCTAGTGCACTGCAATCAGATGTTATATCGCATAAACCAGTGAAAGGTTTCTGAAGCGACGGGCGTTTAATCCCAAAACTCTTTGCCGCACAGATACTTAGTCTGCGAAAGATGTGCCGGTTATAAAACCCGCGCAGAATGCCAAAGCGTTGGAGCCCTGGCGCACAGTGGTGGCTGCATTCGATTCGGTTCTGAAGATATTATCAGTACTTCAAAGTGAAAGTCGCAAGCAGAAGTGGCAAGCGCGCACATACCTGGAAACTAGCGCTGAGCTCCCTTCAGCACTGATGTCCCCTGTCCGACTCGGAGTGGCACCAACAACAATGTCCTCGGAACCCTCAAACATGGTGGTTACTCTCTGCTCTGACGGTGCGACCGATATGACCGTTCCATCAGTAGAGAAATCACCAAAGAACACCCTCTCATTTACGACTGCGATCGACCATAATAATCGGTGAAAAGAACATAGCGGTGTTGAAGACGCGACGGATGCTCACCGTTTAGCGTGGAAGTGACGCTTTGATCCTCGCCCCATTTGGTCGCCTCAGGATGCCCTTCGCGCGGGTCGACGCATGTTATATATCTCTTGTGAAAATCTTTGAAATCTTACGGATGGAAAATCTGTAAGAAGCCCACGACGCCACGACGAACGTAGCACTAGACACGATGAAGTTCACATCTGACCTAGCCTCGGATGCGGACGACTCGGCCTCCCAAGTAGCACTCGTGACGTATGGTTGACTTGAGAATGCCGTCGTCTGCGGTGAATTTCGTTAGATCATTCGATGGATTTCGAAAACGCGATGAAAATCCTACCTGAAAAAGCGGCTTGTCAGCACGCAGAAACAAGTACTATAGGCAACACCGCAAATTTCCTGAAGATCATGATGCGAGGGCTGAGAATGATGGTAGAGTAGGGAACTTGCACGAAGAGCGAAGTCGGGACACAGTCTTGTCGAGATGTTGCGACTGCCAAAATTGTGAAGTGAGAGCTTATAATAGAAACGATATGGCATTACAGCGTGGATACATTGAAGAAACATTACCGCTGCCAAAGCACCAAGGAGCAGGGAGCACATCCTGGACGTGCGCTTGAACATTAACGTGCACGACCCTCCCGCCGTGAGTCACAGAGATAGCGGTATGAATGTGTCTATGGTTTCAGGCACGGGGCTGTCGCAGTCATAAGTCACGGAATGGTGCTCACTGGTGACAGTATCTTGCAATGGGGAAACACAGAAACGCGCCCTCTAAATCGTTCCATGGGCCCGAGGCGGGCGTCTCTTGCATGATTGTCCACTGCGCAGACCCTGCGAGAAATCCTATGGCTTTTTCCATTTGACGAAAAGCACAGAATCAGTGGGTTGTCAGACTGGAGGTCCTTGAAGAACCGAAACCAGCTGCTGCAGGCAAACTCAAAGCGCGACATCATGTGACCTGGAAGAACTTGAACGTGACAAACCCGTGACGCAGCGATCTTGCCAATTCAGAGTCGACCTTCTGCGTAGACTCCCTTCAATTGATTCCTATCGCACACGAGGCGTTCCAACGATGACCGCAAAGAGCTCCATGAGTATCGATAAGCCTCTACACGCTGGCTTCCAGGACGTTCATCGCCGTCTGCGACTCCTCATCCTTCCCCCCAGTTCAGTATCTTAACCGATCGAAATGTCGCTGGAGGAGCAGAAGAAACACCTCGAGAACCTGCTAGAGATCCGAAAACAGCAACTAGAGCTGAGGGATAAAGAAATGAAAGAGCTCACGAGGTATATACAGCTGCTCGAGGGAAGGGATCCAGAACTTGCAGTGCCAGCACAGAAAGAGACGCAAGGCAATATTGGTGTACGTCGTGGCTCGTGATCATCCTCAACACTCCTTTCTAAACCGCTGTCTATAAACTGACAGCATTTGGAGGACGTGATAGTACTCTCAGACTCCGACGAGAGTGATGCCGAGCCCGCACATGAACAGCACAGTGATGCTCCGCGGAGGTGCCCTCCCCGGACCGCAAGACCAAGGAGGCAGGTGTACGTGGAAATCCCTGTGACTAAACGCGATAGGGTTTCTGCGAAGACGCGACCAGGCCTCACCCGGTACGTATTTCACCGCTCCGCATGGCGGCGCAAAGCTGATTGTGATGCAAGACATGGTGCTCGCAATGAGCAAGTGTCTTGCGTTGAGCCACCATCCAGCAATATGGCTGCATGCACTGCTCTGTACCAGAAGCTCCTGGATGATGCTCGTGTCTACTCCATGAATCTGGAAGCATTAGTTCCCACTGACATTCTTTCCATCACCATCTCTGAATGTTCTATGCTACTACATTGCAACCGGGGCAGCCATTATACCGAGAAGCCAAAATTTTGCAAGAACTTCCTGTTTCTATATGAAAAGTCCCAGGCACTTGCCCCAAAGCTGCCCGGAGGAGCAGGCCTTTTTCTGTCGATACAACCCAAAGACTTTGCCTGGCCGGCCGAGGAAAGGCTTTTCTTCACTTCTGTTGCGCGTGGGCCCAAACAATATCTGGGCCAATACAAGCTTATGGACTTGCCGAACCCTCGTTTATCCCGAGAGAATTGGCTTGCGCTGCCAGATGCCGTAAGTTCTAGAGCTGGGTCCGCATATCTGCATGCTGATTTTGCGCTGGCGATAGGCGCAGGATTTGTGGGTGCGGCGTATCGCTTCCAGCAAGATCCCTTCTGTGCAGCGTATGCGTACCCGTGTCGTATTGCGAGACTGGTGGCAGGCAGAGCCATCAGAAAGCGAAGTAAACCGTGCTTTTCAGGACAAGAATCGTGAAGAGCCCATGCAGCAAGTCATTCGACGTGCCTTGGACAACGGGAAAGAAGTAAGCGGCTTACGTTCCGACTCTCCGCGTACTCCGATATTAACAGGTGTACAGAATCTCTATGTATGGGGCATGCAGTGTGTGGGCTACGACATCCCATTTATGGAGCTTATTCGTGACAAAATGGAAATTGATGATGCCCTTCGCGCTCAAATCAGGGACTCCAGCGCCGACCTGGAGAATGCGAACGCGCCTTCCTCCTCTGGTACCAGCCACAAGAGAAAGCACTCAAAACACTCCTTGGATGGAGACAGCGAAGACGACAGTGATTATGTACCAGCGCATTACTAGCAGCTTTACGAATATTCTCCCGGAATTACGGTACCTGTTATGCAGCACGATGCCGTTGTAAGACTCTTTGGATCTCTGATGTACACATATTTTGCGTTCCAGGAAAAGAGTTTTCGCTTTGCCTCGCTCATGTGTTGGATTTCCGTGAGTTCTGCTGGGACTCATGTGCTCGGCGGCCACCGGACGGCAAAAGCGTCGAAATCATTTCAATGCGGACCGCGGGTGTGTTCCTCTGCGGATCGAGACCGTACAGCATTGCGACCTCGGATGCTATCTGGCTCTTCCGAGCCTGCAGACGCGGCCTGACGTCGTACGTATGGTTTCGGCCTGGCGGGCTGACGCCAATTGTGAGCGCGATTTTGAATCCGCCGTCAAAGCTGTGTGTACAACTCGCCCGTCCACCAGTCCGAAATCATATCTAGACCCGAGTCAAGCGTCATCATAGGCATTCGCCGCAGGATCCTTACCCGGTTTCATGGAAAGCTTCCGCCATCGAGCCGATTGTATTATTGTCTAGCTGTGCCACCCGTCGCGGATCCATGCTTTGCGAGTTTAAAAGCGCTCTTCGACTTCTCGAAAACCAGATACCCACCCACCCATCAATACCCCCCGAGCACTAACAACCTACGTGCTCGTCAATCATGTCTACCACTCGAGGATTATCCATCAGCTTACCCGACATGAGCATCATCACCTCGCCCTCCGCCACCCTCAAGCGTTTATCGCCTACGCGCAGCTTCTCCTTCACACACTTCCCGTCCGCTTGCCTCATCCGCAGAGACAGCAAAGCGACAGGCCCAGGCTTGACCTACACCGGAACAGCGCCGCCAAAGCGCGATCCCTTCCACCCATCGCCACCGTCCCTCTCGCGTCGCCCAGATCCCGAATGTCAATACCCACCTCTGCGCAAATCCCTCCGCATACCATCGAAGAGCAAACACGGAATCGGCAAGGGCTTCGAGCCCGCCTTCCCGTCGCCCGAGATCCTCGCGGCGCACGACGTGCAGCCCGCAGACATCTCCCGCCTCCTGGAGGACTGCCACCTCGTCGGCGAGCTGGGTGCAAATCAGTGCGTCGGCGCATGTCCTCCGCCAACGCCCTCGGGCGCGACTGGACTGCCGGACTTCATTGCCTTGGCGGCGGAGAGGGAGAAGATCGCGGACGCGAACATGTACGAGGAGGATGTTGTAGAGCTGCTGGAGGTGTGGGACGAGGAGTTCTTCGCTCCCCGCAAGCTGCACGTCTCGATTGAGCACGAGCGACCGGGGCGAGCGGGGAACGGCTCCAACTCGACAGAAAAGAAGAGCGCTGAGCGTCGCAAAGCGCAGGCTGCGAAATCGGTGCGTCTTTCTTGTGAATGGACATTTTGTGTTCGTGAATGACTCACCTCTTGCATATTCAGGCCGCACGCAGGATTGAGAAGGTCTCTGCGGAGAGCGACAAGCGTGTGTATCTCGTCATTTCGAGTTGTGAAGAATGAGTCCTGTTATCTAGGAGTAGAGGTTCTGATTCGCTGAGCATATATTACCTGTTACTGTAGGCAGTGTACGATTGGGTTCTGTATTTATATACCTGTTCCGGAGATGAAAAGTTCCTACCTCCCACTTTAGTATCTCAAAAGCATCAGGTCACCTTGCCTCTTGGTCTACCGACACAGAATTCGTGTAAAGACTCCGCCCGCCGGTGCAACCGGGGTGCCATGGAGACGCGACCACGGCAAGCTCCGGCGGCAGCGGCGCCGGCGTCAGTCCCCAGCGGACTCGGAAACTTGCCTTGAACTTGTAACATCTCTCTCTAGAACGTGCACCGTACCCCACTACACGAGTTCACGCAGTAAGTGGCGAAAGGTAGTGGAGTGGACGATTGACTCACCACTACATAATTACAGTTCTTCCAACTCCCCGCGAGCTTCGACAAGGCCTCGACGATGTCCATGGTTCCGGCGGGTCATTCGACAGCTCAAGAACCCGTCAGCATCAAAGTTCTTCGTATGTGCCCATTCCCTATTCAATTGCACTGATACACGTATCGTCCTGCCATCAGGTTGCGCCTAACATCTATTGTGGAGCACTGAATTTCAAGATCCCTGCGTCGTGAGCACTGAAATGAAGAGAACATGGGATCTCTACTGGCGACTTCGCGCCCTGATGGCGGTGTCGCTGCGAAATTTCACGGCTTCTGGTACTAGCGAATCGTGCACATTGCTAGTCGTGCACGGTCTACAGCATTTCACTTCTTAGGCGCTACTCTGGGTCTCAAGATGTCATATATAAGAACTCAGAGCTCTGGCGAACGAGTCTTATTCCCCATCGGTTTTACTGTTTTGCCTTTGCCATCCTATTCTCTCCCACTTCACTACCGTAGGCAATCATGTCTGAAAAATCCGAGAAGAATTTCGACTTCTCTGACTGGTCGGACAATATGCCTCATGCACCTCCTGCGTACGGTCGCTTCTCCCCTCCCCCTGGACCTCCGCCGCAGAACCCCTTTCACCAGTCAAGCGGCTATCACTCGGATGACCTAGTGTACAGCGGTAGCCGTAGCCGCGGCCTAAACGACTCGTACTACTCTCCTCCTCCCGGCGACCCTTATGGTCGAGGTTCGTCTCCATACGGCGGGCCCAGCTATGCGGGTTCATCACAATATCAAGGGCCTCCGCAAGGCTACTACCCCTCCGCCTCCGGCTACTCGCAGAACGACCCATCCTACCGCGATGGACAGCAGTTTCCCGGTTTCTCGTATACAGGCAACACACCACACAAGCGCGACCCGCTCAACCCGCCTCCCGCCTGCTTCATGCGCCGCCCGAACCCACAGTGCCCCTACCCACGCCTCCAGGAGTCCATCCACATCCCCGCGCAGGACAAGAACACACTCGAGAAGGGCTTCATGCCCATCTTCCCCGCGCCGCAGCTCCTCATGGCACACGACGTCCAGCCCGCCGACCTCGCGCGCCTGCTGGAAGACTGCCACCTCATCAGCGCGGAGTCCGTCGGGCAGAAGATCACCGCGAACGTCGCGCCGCTCGCAATGGGCGTCGGCTTCCTCCCAGGCCTGCTCGTCACGCACGGGCTCGAGAACCGCATGAAGCGCGGCAACATCGAGGACGCGGCGGGGCTCGTCGAGGTCTGGGACGAGGCGTTCTTCGCGCCGCGCCGGCTCCGGCTCACGATGCAGCGTGGGCGGGCGTATGAGTACAACGACTCCAGCTCGTCGGACTCGGACTCGGACGATAATTACAGGCACAGGACGTCCCGCGGAGCGTACGACATGATGCCTCCGCCGCCCGTCGTCGGGTACGGCTATCGAGGCCTTGTCGGCAGAAGGTCTGCCCTGGGCCCGCGCCCGACCCTCGTCGGTGCTTTGCGCGCGGAGGCTGGCATCAGAGGTCCGGGATTGCTCGGAGGCGTTGGGCTCGTCCGTGGAGCGAGGATGGCGCTGCAGCAGGAGATCGTGGCTGACCAGTACGCGCACCATGACCAGCGCCTGGCGGCGGAGGACGCTGAGCGCGCGCGCAGGAAGGCCGAGCGTCGTGCGAGGAAGAAGGCGAAAAAGGTGTGTGCGGCTGCTGTGTTGTTGATAAGGCTGGCTGCTGACGCTGTCGATAGGCTGCAAAACGTGGCGCAGGCGTTAGTGGCATGGGAGATCAGCGCATCTATCTCGTCATTTCGAACCGGTGAAGAAGCGATGATACAGGTTAGAGCGCTACAGAAGCCTTTTGGGCCTCCTTTCATGCGATTTGATCTGAAGTGTTAGTGTGTCTTCGTGGAGGTGGACTGTTTTTTTCTCTGCTTCGTGTGCTCTGTAACTTGCGATGGAGGTGAATGGTAGTATAGCTCTAATACAAGTCATAGAACACTGGTATGCAACAAACATTTGCAAGTAAAAATTTGTGATGCCGCCAAATGTTGATGCTTGCACAGCTTTCGAGCGGGCTCACGTCAGGGCACTGGGATGCACACAGCTGTGCTACATGATGTACACCGCTCAGTGTTGACTTCCTCCCTTCGCTCTTGCTTCAATTCGTCGTTTTGTACGGGTACAATTGAAAGCATCACCGCCGGTAATATCTCTTTCGGAAAGCGGCTGCGCATTTTCATTTTGGCTCGGTCAAAATGTCCCCTATAAAGAACACCGCCGTGAATTTTGCCATCGTTGTTACTTGACTTTATCCACCTCCTCCCATTTCCAACTCCTTTTCCACACCACTTTCCGATGATCACCTCCGAGAAGAGGGGCGAGTTGACTGGCTATTCGGGAGGCGCATCAGAGTCACTTCCTGCGTATGCACCTCCTCCCGGACCCCCACAGCAGAACCCCGGTTTCTACCAGTCGAGCGGTGGACACGGCAGCAATGACAGTCGCGGCCTCGCTGACTCGTACTATGCTCCTCCCTCTCATAGCCCATATTCCTCAGGGTTGTCTCCCTATCCACCCGGACATCCTCCCCAAGGACATTACCCATCCCCACCCATCTCTCAGGGCGGTTCGCCCAACCCGAGCGATATGAATCTCGCGCAGCAATTTCCCGGGTTCACATACACTGGCAAAGCCCCCAGCAAGCGCGACCCGCTCAGCCCACCCCCCAGCGCCTTCGCGCGCCAGCCCAACCCGCAATGCCCATACCCGCCGCTCCCCGAGCCCATCCGCATACCCGCGCAGGACAGGAAGACGCTCGACAAGGGCTTCATCCCGATGTTCCCCGCACCGCAGTTCCTGCTGGCGCACGACGTGCAGCCCGCGGACCTCGCGCGCCTGCTCGAGGACTGCCACCTCATGAGCGCGACGAGCATCGGGCAGAAGATCACCGCGAACGTCGCGCCGCTCGCGATGGGCGTCGGCTTCTTCCCGGGCATCCTCATCTCGCGTGCGCTCGAGAACCGCATGAAGCGCGGGAACGTGCAGGACGCTGTTGGACTGATTGAAGTGTGGGACGAGGCGTTTTTCGCGCCACGCAGGCTGCGGGTGGCCCTGCAGCGCGGGAGGATGAGCGGCACTACGATTGACAAGCGCGACGATTCTTCCAGTTCGTCGTCGGATTCGGATTCGGACTCGGACGACGATCACAAGCCGAAGTACTCGCACGGCACGACTGGTCAGGGGCAGGCGGGGTTGGGCGTTGGGGTTGGGGCGGGAGTCGTTGATGGGCGTGCCGCCCGCAAGGCTGAGAAGCGGGCCAACCGTGACGCGCGCAGAGCTCAGAAGCGGGCTGATCGTGACGAGCGTAGAGCTGAGAAGAAAGCGGATCGTGCGCAGCGGAAGGCTGAGCGTCGTGCTCGTAAGGAAGCTAGAAAGGTATGTTCATTTCTCTGGGATCCATGTTGGTTTCTCACAATGTTGGTTTCAGACTGTCAGGCGCAGTGGTGGTATCGACGGGAATATCGACGAACGTATATACCTCGTTATCTCAAATCGGTGAAGCCGTACGGAGATCCGAAGCTTTATATGTATGGTTTCGGGCGGGAATTTATACCGAATTCTTGCCGTAGGCTCTCCCTGTGGTCTTGACCCTATGGCGAATGCATCTCTCGTTTCAACGAACCGACTGAACGAAGTACGTGGGTGTTCATCCTCTCGGTTGTGGTGACAGTACCTACTCGTTGACGGCTCTGCGGGAGGAGCGTCTGTTTCCGTCTCTTCAGAATCCCTAGATTCAGGAATAAATCTGGCGAATACTCATCGATCCACAATTCACTTCCTTCCCCTCACATCGGCATTTTCTGACGTATGAGGGTATAGCATCCTTGACAGGTCAACTTGTTCTCCCGTCTTCAAATCAATAAGACCGGGCGCGCCGTTCCATATCCCGTGGCGACTTTCCTGCCCGTCATCTCCTTCGAGGAGGACGGCCGCCCGACTTTGTCTCATCATTCAGAACGCCTAGGTGACGTGCGCTGGGCTGTCTGGTGGAGCAGTAAGACCACGAGCACGGGGGACGGTCAATCGAAATGAGATGCCAATCTAACCCGAGAAAGTTTAGAGCCTCGTATCGTATAATATTACGATGGTGCGGGGGTACGCCTACATACGAAGCTAGGTTGAACATGGGCAGAAAGACAGTCCCGCCCGAACGGGCGAGGGCCTCCCACGCGCGGGCGGGACAGGGGCGGAGGGCGGGAGGGACGTCTGGCACCGCCGGCAGGAGCGGCAGGGGCGGCGGACGCGGCAGGGAGGGGCACGGACTCGGGCCACCCCTCCATGAGCCTCCTGGCCGTCCCGCGCGGACGTCGTGCACGGCGCGACAGGGCACGTAAGGCGCGTAAGGGCCGGGCCGGGCGCCTGCACCTCCTGCAGGTGGGGCGCCGGGGGCGCGAGGGCGCGAGGGGGGCGAGGGGGGGGCGCGGGAGCGCGGGGGGGAGGACGCCGCGGGCGTCGACGGCGTACATACCTACCCAATAAAAATATTTGGAACCACGGAGCTGGGTGAGCGACGTCGGAGGAGGCGACGAGCGAAGGGGGCGGATGGGGGCGGCGGGCGGACGGCGAGGACACGGACCGCGCGCCGAAGGCGCGCAGCCAAAGACAGGGCCAGACCTGGGGCGGTCCCTCGGGTGGGCGCTCCGGGCAGCCCGGGCGCCTGTCGACGGGACTGTCGCGCTGGCAGCGAGGACTGTCATTTTGACGGGCAGAAGGCGTTTCTGCTCGTCGGCTCTCTGGCCCAGCAGTCGCACTGCTCCCCGCCAGAACGCGAGCCGCTGCGCTGCGTCCCTGTCACAATGACAGTCCCCGCCGGCGCACAACGACAGTCCCCGCCGCGGTCGCATTCCGCTTTCGGTCCCGTCCCGGCCGCTTGCCGCCCGTCCCGGGCCCGTGTCTCTCCCTCTGCGTCTCCCCTCGTCGCTCCCCGCCATCACGCAGCGTCGCCGTCGCCCTCGACGCCCCCGTCGCACACCGCCGCATCTCGCACCTCGCACGTTGCCCTCTGTGCACCGTCCTCCGACCGGTCGCGAAACGACAGGCCGGTGCCGCCGTGCGCTGCCTCGACGAGCTCGCGCTCGACCCGTCCCTCGCCCCTCGCCCTCCGCCTCTCGCCTCTCGCCCCTCGCCCGCTTTGCGTGGCGTGTCGTCTCGCGCACGCCACGCTCCTCTGACTCGCGGGTCACCCGTCCGTGCACGGAAACGCCTCCTACGGCGTGATTTGCGCGTGCGAGCGGACGTTCCGCGTTCTCCCCATCGGCGCTCGCTCGCGCTCGGATCGCCAACGAACGAACGACGAATGACGAACGACGACGGTGACCGACGCGCTGCCGTCCCTGTCGCGCTCCCGCCTGCCTGCCTCACCGCGTTGCCGCACCGGCGACCTGCTGCTGTCACCGGAAGCGCCTCTCGCGCCAGCCGGCCTCTGCACACCCTCCCGGCGTCCTCGCCGTTCGGCCCCTTCGTCCCCTACCTGCACCCCACCCCGCTCGCCATCTCGAACGCTCGCCCGAGTGCCCAGCAACATGTTGTACGTGCGTTCTTGGCAGGTAAGTCGGCGGCCGCTCATCTCGCTTGCCTGAGCGCGGCTGACTGCGACGCCGGGCTGCGCAGGTGGTCCGCGATGCATCGACGCATCGCACGCTCACCGACATCGCGACGCGCGAGCGATGCCCGCCGATTCAGCCGGGGCTCGGCTACGTGCTCGGCATCGATGCAAGGTAAGTTTGCGTGTTGCTGCCGCAGGGACCACCGGCATCGGGCTCACCGCTCGCCTTTCGTTCCCCCCAGCGCGTGGCTCTCCTCTGGTACACCCATCGAGGAGAACGTGATCACGCGGGGCCCAAACCCTGTGTTTGCGGCAGCCTTCCACCGGCTTGCGAAGATCCTCAAGGCCCCCGTTGCCGCTCTTTTCGTATTCGAGGGTGACCAGCTCCCCGATGCGAAGCGCCAGAAACATGCCGCCACCCACCCAGATTGGGCTGTCGAGGGCCTCAAGAGCCTCATCACAGCTTTCGGCTTTCGTTACCATGAGGTGAGCCACCGCTGGCATAGCTGCATCGCGTCGTCGGCCCTCGCGCGCGGCGGTGCCTCTGGTAAGCATGGCTCACCAGACCCCATTCAGGCCCCGGGCGAGGCCGTTGCGGAGCTCGCACGCCTCAATGAGCTCGGCCTCGTCGACACCGTCGTCTCAGACGACGCGCGCTCAGCGCTTCTCTTTGGTGCTGAGACCATCACCCGAAAGTAAGTGAAGCCCCCTTGGTGCCACCTCCGCCGTCGGTCGCACTGACTGCCATACTGATCCCTTTGACCCCAGCATCGACCCGTACACACCCGATCGCATCTCGGCGGTGGTGCACGTCCATTCAATGGATGTCGTGTACAACGGGGTGCCGCTTTCGCGGGCGGCGCTCGTCCTTGTCGCCCTCCTGACGGGTGGCGGTGGTTCTGAGGTAGGCTGTGCTGCATTCTGTGACACCATTTGTGCATGTACTGATTGAGCACACGTCTCACATCCCAGGGCATAGATGGGTTCGACATCGACATCGCACTCCGGCTTGCACGCTACAACATTGCCGAGGAGCTGGTGCAGCTCGCACAGGAGCCTGACACCGATGCACACCAGGAGCTTGCTGGCCAGTGGGTTGACCGGCTGCGCTCCTTGCTGTGCCTAGACCCCTCTGGCCACCTTGGCGGGAACCATGAAGCACTCGCAACTGCTGTGGCCACCACCCCAGGCTTTCCTGCTCTGGACATCGTGCGAGGCTGCTACTCTCCGCATGTGTCTGAGTTTCAGGATCTGCTTGCCATTGATCGCAAGTGGCGCCTGCCGGACATTGATGGCCTTCTGCAGTTCTGCATGGAGCATTTTCACTGGCGGGCAGGTGCTGAGTTGGCCAAGAACATGCGCAAGGCCATCTGGCCAGGAGTTTGCTTCCGTGTCCTGTTGGCGGCACCCACAGCCATGAACCTTGTGAGTGCCGAGTCCTCTCTACTGCCACCAATGACCCCAATTAATCTCAATCCAGGAACTGCTCTTGCCGCTCAGCATGGCCGGTCTCGGGGCTCCTGCCCTTGGTAGGCATGCTAGCAACAAGGAGCGCATCTCCGCCTTCATACTGAAAGCTGACCTGGATGTGCGTACATCACGGCTCGGCCCAGTCATGTATCGGGTTGAGTGTGACATCTCTACCTTCCATGCCCGACTTTGTGTGGCCATAGGCAGCTGCAGTCCTGAGCTCGTCCACTTGAGCCACCCTTGTGAGCTGGTGGTTCCTGTTCAGGTCCTGCATGATGCATTCCCTGATTGTGTCCGGGCTGGTGTGGGGCCATATCATGCTCCTGCACTGCAGCCTCAACATGTAGGTCTCTGATGCTCCTGAGCCGCCCTGATACTGACAGTGATCACGTTCAGAATGTGGTCATCGACCTCACAGCGGACTCCGACTCAGACTAGGTTTGCGGTGTGAGCCGTGATTTTCTGTACCCTGTATCATTCTCCCATGTATCCTAGTTCTATATTGTAGCCTTGTCTTTCTGTCCCCTACTCTAGTTTTGTAACATAGAGCTGTAATAATCATGGTCTCATTCTGTAAACAGCCATGGGTGCACATGTGCCAGAGTCCCTGAGCCGGTGAATGAGTACGAGTTAGTGTATTATACAGGAAGAGCTGGGCAATATGGATTCATGCACCAATCAGCTGCTTAGGAATGCTGTTGGCTGGCACGAGATCTTCTCAAAGAGTACAAGTTAGTGTATTATACAGCAAGAGTGGGGAAAGCAAGGGCAAAGGACAACACCAAATCATGCATGTATAGGCAGGAGGGCTTCTGATGTAGACACTGAGTGAACAGTGGAAGAGAGAATTAGGAATTCATGCACCAATTGGCTGCCCAGGTGCGCTGTTGGTTGGCGGGATATCTTCTCAAAGTGTCTGACTGACCCCTGTATCATATATTGAATCATATTCATCTGCCGTGGACTCGACACAGAACATCTCTGATTGTGGTGTTCACTTCTCTACTTTCTTGTGTGCTAAGTGAAGGGCTGGGGACTGTACTCTATATTGTACTCTAATAATGTTTCAGGCCCACCAAAAAATCTCACACCATCAAATCACCATGGTGCAAAGTCTAACAGTTCAAGAACACATGCACGACCTTCCACATGTCGGGCATCTTTCTGTGGTCTGCTTGTCAGGATTGAAGTAATCCTCACGATCAACAGCCTCATCTGTCCAGGACACCAGATACTTGAACAGGGTCCCCATCTCACCTCGATCAGACCATCCACCCCAGCTACAGACCCGAGTAATTGGCCAGCGAAGTGATTTGACAAGATATTGTGCACCACCACGACGGAAGGAGTGGGTGCCATAAGGCTGAGGGTTGACATGGATGTCGCACAGACTGTTGCGAAAGCATTCCAGGAAGGAATCATCAGACTGCAGAGATCATGACAAAAGCCAACATAACTGAGCAATCCGATCTTCATTCTGGACAAGATCAATGTGACATACCATCTGCTTCTCAAAGTGGTCACTGACTTGAGATCCAAATCTGCGACGGAAGACAAAGCCTTCCGCAGGAAGGCCAAGGCTCAAAGTTGACATCCGCCACTTGCAAACGGCCAGAACTGGGTCAAGCCATGGCTTGTTTGAATTGCCATAGAGGATGAAGGGCGAGATGCCTGTCACAGATTTGCATTAGTTTCAGATGCAGCCCAGGGGATGGCAACAGAATAAGAAGGGAGAGTCTGACAACATACCACCGGTCTGATGTGTCTTGCGATAGGGCAGCTGGAGCCTAATACGCGCCTTTTCAGGTTTTCCTGGCACCGGCTCGATGGTTATCCAATGCCACTCAATCCGCAGAGCCTCGTCAAAGCGGAGGAGGCAGAAGAAGGCAATCAGGTAAAGAGCATGAAGCATCTCCCTGAGATTGGAGCCTGCCCATGACTCTGGGCTCTCTTCTTTGGCTCTGCGAGAGACGGGAGAGTAGTCTGGTTTGTTCGACTTTGCCTGTTCGATCATGAGATCATACAGCTTCTTGATGATGGTGTTGTCAATGGCCCTTGCACTGGTGACAACCTCACCAGAGTGAACCTGACCGCAAGTCAGCCACCGTCATTGACCCAAAAAAAAAGGAGAGCAGCAGAAAGTTTGGCACTCACCTTGCGTCGGCGCAGGCTGATCATGTACTCAGAGACCACCAACCCCACCGATGGGTTGCCCAGAAAGTGGCCAGAGGCACTGCCATCCTCCACCCAGGGCAGACTCCCTCGTCCGTACTCACGTCCAAACTTGTGACTCATGGCAGCACGCATCTTCTGTGCATGCGCATAAGACAAGACCTTCTCCGACAGCAGCCTCGGTTTGTTGGTGTAAATATCAATGGAATCACATCTACAGAAAAAGAGATTTTATATGGGACTCCTATCAGCACGCAGGGCCATGGCAGAAAAAAGAAAGCAAAAAAGTAAAAATAACTAAAAATAACTAAAAATAACTAAAACTCAAAACATACTTTTGCATGATCCACAGTGCGATTTGTGTTGGAACACTTGCTGGAATGTTTCCTGATACTAGCTGCTGCTCAAAGGCCTCTGCACTGCTTGTGTATCCATGAGCAACACTGAACTGGACAAATTTGGTCCACTGTCTGTAGATGAAGGCAAACACAATGAGCATGCAGGAGGTCTCAACAGGGTGTTCAGGACACATACCTCTGATATTCCTCCAGAGTACTGGCAACAATGACTTGCTCAGATGCCTTCTGGAGAGAGTTCTCCATCTTCTTCTGGTCAAATGCAATGGAGGCCTCCAGGCTCTCAGCCTCCTCCAGAGACTCAGCCTGTGCAAGACCCATGTCTGAGTCTGCACTGCCAGTCCCATTGAGCTCTGCAGAGAATAGAATATCTGGATGGATTGACGGCATTTGGAAAATGTTGCCTGCACACAGAGGAGGTGCACGAGCGGGAGAGAGGAACGTGCAAGAGCGCTGCAAGCCGCGGGCACGGTTGAACTTGTGATGACTAATCACCGAGCGGCAGGACATCGGACCCGCTACTACTACCCTCTGCGACAGACAGCGGGAGGGCATTGTCGTGTGCCTGCTGCTGCTTTCGAGACAGTGCACCATTCTGTCTTTGTCTCGCTTTCCTTCTTTTTTTTCTATTTTTATCTTGCTTCTGATCAGCCCGACAAGCCGTCAATGCAGCCGGCTTCTCAGAAGCAGCGCACATCGGGAGCGCCCCTGTTGCCCGAAGTCCTCCGGCTGCCTCGACTCGGTGATCCATTGCAAGCAGGATCAACCCCAGAGCTAGACCGTGTCGAAATGTGAGTCCGGATGACCTTCTCACATCACTGATCATTGATGGCTGTCGTGCGCGTCATGGAACTCGGCATCTGCAGAAACCGTGCCCTCACGAAGAACCGTCTCGGCCAGTACCTAAGAGGCTATGGCCTCCCACACACCGGGAAGAGGGAAGACCTCATTGCTCGCCTCCGAGCGTACGCAGACGACCCAAGCCAATGGACCGGGTGAGTATGAGCCCTGACCCCACCGTCGCTCGTTGACTCATCGCAGTGTTTCCGTCACACCAGTCAATATCAAGGTGCGAAGGCACACGTACGAGGCAGCAACAATGGCAGCCGTGCGCAGCGCAACTCCGCAAAGCGTTGTCGTGCGCAGTTCGCTGTTGCCGAAGACCACGACTCGGTCTTGTATCCGAGCAAGCGGACCGCGCTGAGCCTCCCCGACCTACGGACGGGACACGACATCGAGGCCGAAAACGCTTTGGTAAGTGCCGCCATGTCAGACAGAGACGACGCTGATCAAGCCACGGAACCCGTCGCAGGCCGCCAGTGTCGTCGCGCTCGCAGCGCTGCCTTCCCCCACGATGACAGCGTCGCCGACAGGCCAAGATACCAGAACGAGCGTGCCCACCGAATGTGGGGCTTCCTACACATGCAGCGGCGAAGCGGCAGCCTTGGTGAGTCTCGATAGTGCGTGCAATTCCCGCGCGATGCTCACGCGTGCAAGGACAGGCCGAAATACGAAGCCTGCGACGGGACGTGCACCGGCTCAAAAGCGAGGTCTACCAACAGGTGCAGGGTGCCCTACTGCTTCACACAAGCACCGCTCCTTGCGCTGTTCCAGGGGCCGCTCTTTTTGCTCACCCCACAGCCGCATGCAGCGCAGCCACGCCGGCCGTCGTCGTTCCCGCTCCCGTTCCCATGCCCGCCTGTTTCCATGGGCTGTCGTGTGTGCCCCCAACCCTGCCGCCCGTCGCCACGTCGTCTCTCGTTCCCCACACAGCCGCCTCGACACCGGCACCACAATCCCACGGCACATCGCGCGCACCGCTCGGCAACACAACCGTGTGCTCAAGCATCAGCGGCACCCGCACCCGCACGCTGTATCTCGACGCCGCATGCTCCGACGGCGTCGTGTTCGATCTTGCGGCGCTCCGACCACCTCCCACCATCTCCTTCAAGGACAACCTCGACGGCCTGTTCGTGGAGTGGTACGCATCCGACCGGATCGTGCTCGGAGGCCGGGGCATCCCAATCCGAGTCTGGGACAGACTCTACAAGAAGGCCGGTCCCACCGCGCACGATGCAACACCGAAGCGGATGCCAGCCGACGTCCCGCGCCTTCAGAAGGCATGGAGGAAGTTCCGCGGGACGTGGGGCCAGTGGAAGGTGCGTCTGACCACGCGTCGCTGCCGAGGGTCGTCGCTGACGATCGTCGCCGCCCGCAGTTCATCATGGAGGAGTTCGAGCGGCTCGGCTCGAGCTCCACCACTTTTTGGGCCGAGTACAAGACCGAGACGGGCGGCCGGATGCTGTACCAACACATCTTGGACAGCCTGCAGAACGAGCGCGCGCGCGCGACCGCCGACCTCGATGGCCTCGTCGCCCGCATCCGCTCCTTCTTCGGCGGCGACCTGCGGCACCCGGACGCGCGCGGCAAGTTCGTCTACAAGAAGTCGGGGCGCACCGTCGTCGTCTCGACCAACGCGCAGATTGTGGAGCGGTGGACCCAGCTCCTCGACGAGCACGACGATCTGCGGCTCCGGTGGGAGCACTCGCAGCTTACAAGCAACTCAGAGGGTCCAGGAGCTGCTTGAACTGCAGGCTGATCTGTGTTCTGCCCTCCTTTCGTTCTAACCTAAAGCACTCTAATTTCTTTCTATCTACAGTCTTTTTTTTTTCTAATGTATCTACTTGAAACCGTAATGAAACCTTCTCGCCATCCTCCTGCGCCCTTGCATCCTCCTGTGCACTTGTACGCTGTGTCGTTTCACGGCAGCGTCCTTCCCCCGTCGTCCCGCACATCGTACCCGTGCGTCCCGTCGTCATCTACGCGACACCGTCTCTCGCGCCGTATCCTGTTACCCCGCCCGTGCGTCGTGTCCTGTCGCCCCGCGTTGTGTCCCGCCCGCGCGCTGTGTCGCCCTGCCCGCGCGTTGTTTTCCCCCGCTCGCGCGCTGTGTCCCGCACATGCATTGTGCCCCCCTGTGAGTTGTGTTGTGTCCCGTTCGCTGTGTCCCGCCCGCGCGTCGTATCCCGTCGCCCTGCCCGCGCATCGTGTCCCGTTGCCCCACCCATACGTCGCATCCTGCCCTGCGCACGCGCTGTCAAGCCTCGCGGGACGAGATCCTCATCCCCCTTCGCCCCCCCCCCGCGCGTCGTTTCCTGTCCAGTGCAGGCACCATGCTCGTCTTGCACGGCGTTCTTGTGCGGTGTTCGACGTTCGGCAGCGAGCTCGTGCAGGAGTGGGCGGGAGAGCGCAGGGAGATACACGAGGCGCGGGGCCGATAGAGGGGAAGGCGCGGAGGCGCACCTTGCGAGGAGGGACGAGGGACGCGCGCGCCGCCCGCGCGTTGTGTTCGTTCTTGTCGCCTCGCCCGCGCTTGCCCCGCCCGTCCGCGTGTCATGTCCTGTCGCCCCGCCCGCGCGTCGCGTTCACTCTTGTCGCCACGCCCGCGTGTCGTGTTCGTTCTTGTCTCCCCGCCCGCCCGCGCTGCAGCTCGGCTGCTGTCGCATTCCCCCGGATGCGGGCTGCTCGCGTCGAGCGGATTGTCCCGCTTTGCCCGCGTCGGGCGTCGTTCTTGTCGTCAGGCGGGGCCCTGCGTCGGGTTTTGGTGGTGGTGCGGCGGGCGACGGCGGGCGACGGCGGCAGCAGCGAGGGTGAGGCGAGTGGTACAGTGCGAGGGCGAGGGTGGGGCACGAACGCGCGAGAGGGCGTTTGGTCCCAAACTGCCCCGTTGTGGGGCCGCAGCCGGGCGGGATCCGGCGTGGACACGGCGCTGCGTGCGCTGGCGAGGGGGCCCCGGCAACGACGCGGCACGGCGCGGCCGCAGCGACTGGCAGCGGCGGGAGCGGAGAGGCGGCGCGGGAGCAGGGCGGGAGCAAGACGCAAACGCCAAAGGGCGACTGCAGAGCGCAGCCGCCCAGGGACGCGGAGCTCGGGGTCCTTTCACGCGGCATCGTCGGCAGCGGGGATCGCCGGCGGCATCCCTTGCCGCGGTGGCTGGCGGTGGCGCGTCGAACGGTCGACCCGGTGCCAGGGGTCCCGCCCCGGGACTGTCGCCGCGCCGCCCAGGGGACCGTCAGGTTCCGCGCGGGGACTGTCCTTTCGACCCTAGAAGTAGTCTCGGTTCCAGACGTTCGAGGGAAGGACTGATTCCGGCCCGGTGACCGAAGCGGAGATGTAAATCGGAGTCAAAAAAGTCGTAAGGTTCATGTGGGGGGTCCTCCCCTCGAACGTCTGGTGCATTTCGATAGAGAAACGCACCTCGGTGACAATCAGTCACGGCACGTGGTGCGTAAGTAACGGATGTAACATATGTGACATGTCCCACATGACACGCAAAATGAGCAATCGAGCTTTCGGAGGGACTGTCAGAGTCAAACAGAAGGAAACATTGAAGATGTAGATAGCATGAAGGCATGCATGTGCAGAAAATTTCAGCGACGACGGCGGGAAGCAACGGCCGGCAAAAAAGTAATGGCACCGGCCAGCCTCGAACACAGATCGCGCGAAGCGATGCGCAATGGATCTACAACCCATATGACCACTGCACTACTCAACCTTGAGAATCTTCGCTGCTTCACGATACATCAGGTGTCGCTTCGCTGAATGCTTATGTCATCATCTAAATACGGCATCTCGTGCAAGAAGTCTTTTCAACTCAACACCATGCCGACATCTGCACCTTCTGGCCCTGATTCTGCTTTCTCTCTCCATGAATTCTTCGACAATATCTCTTCTGATGATGATCTTGATGATGTTGATAATCTCTCTATTGGAGATCTTGACGGATCTGATGATATCTCAGATATTGAACCTGTTGTTGAGTCTACACCACCAATTCAGCATGCTCGGACTACCTCTCTTCGCTCACAAATGCAGGGCAACATTGCAGCAAAATTGAAACGGGTATTTTCCTGTTTGGAGGATGAGGGCCTGGACATCGTTTTGTTCCTGGATTATCTCAGCTGGGGTGATGAAGACTGCATCTCCGATCCAAGACTCCTCTATGAACGTACTGCGCTCTTATCAAGCAACATACTTCCCATCATCTTGCGTCGCTGGTGGAATCCGCCAGGTGGACGAGCAAAACAGGGGCGAGGAGTACTGACAGAATTTGCAGTGGCTTGCACTGCAGAACTGGTTGAAGCGGAGATTGCCCGCATCGCACCTGCAATGAAGTCGTCTCCTGATCCTCTATCGGTGGAGTCCCTCACATCTCTGGATTTCCATGCCTTATCCATGCACCTGAAATCCCCTCAAGGATGTCCAATACTATGGTCAATTCTTCAGAGAGCAGGATGGAGCAAAGAACAAGCCACCCGCAATACACACAAAACACCTGACAATGTATGTTTCTTCATCTTTTTCTTAACAGCCTACCTAACACAAAGTTTTAGGTCATCATGAATATACTGTCCATGCTTTCATTTACTCGATCCCATCATCACAATCGCCTCCCAATGCTTTGGTCCATATATCTCAAATCGTGTGGCCTTTCGGCTCGTGCATTTGATGCCCTTCATGCTGTTGGGCTTCTTATGAGTCACAAGTGGACCACGACAGCTTTTGCGAGCATTGCAAGTCGTGCTGAAGAGGCAGCACAATCTGCAATCAATGGTCAAGCCACCTTCCTTTCTCATGACAACCTGAACATCCCGAAACGTGTCTTCTCGATGCGGTTGGAAAATCAAAGTCATTTTCATAGTGCATGTGCAGGTACATTATGGGTTCTACCCAAGGAGATTGTATTCCCTGCCACCCTCAACCGGGAGATGCAGGAGTCTCGTATTCAAGGCAGCAAGGCCCCATTCAATTTCTCCCAACTTCTTGACACTGATCCGATGGTCTATGGACGTCTTCGCAATCAAGGTGTCTATCAGATTCTCTGTTTTCTACTTGACTGCCCAGCATTTGCTACTTATCAACACCGCAATGATCCTATCCTATCTCCTCCCCCACCAGTACATCTCCTGCCATGTGGACCAGAACATGTCATCAAGCAGTTTATCCTACGCACCGCAGACATTGATGAAGCAAGCTATGAAGGAAACGAGAAGGTTCTGGCCGAGTGGCAACGACAACTGAAGATCGACTCGTTAGCCGAGATGAAGAAGACATCAACAGGTCGTCTAATACCAATTGTCGGAGACCAACTCACCGTCGACCGCCTCCGTGGTCTAGCAAAGTACCGTCATGATGATATCAACAGCTATGAAAGGCTTGATTGGATTGTCACTGTCAATGGTTGGTTTCATATTGAAATGGCCTTTGCAAGTTCTCTGCATAAGCAGCATCTTGGGACTTCTGGGGGTATTGGACTCCACAAAGCATTTGATGTACTACAGCGCAAGGGACTCATGTCAACACAAGTCAAGGGCCCCTTCTGGCACCATCTCGATGAAGCACTCACCCACGTTGCAGAGGCTCATTTTCGAGCACTGTGGGTTCTCCTCGGCAAAACCAAAACCATTGGAGATCTTGCGCAGAAGACACCTGCAGAACTTCTCTTGCTGGCGGAGGACATCTATGATCAATATGCATGTCGTCGTGCACTTTTGAAGATGCAACTTCGTCATGAACAAGATGAGGTTAAATATCAGTCAATCCTCTTTAACGCAGATGTGCTCTCGTACCTGGACTTGCGCGACGCAACCCGTACTGGCGATGTTGGCCGCATAGAAGATTTGATCCCAACCCTATTATTACGATTTGCTGGCGGCGGGAACAGCAAGTACATGATTGAAATGCTGGAGCTCGTGCAAGGACTGCGCTGTGAATGGCCCAAATCAGTGAAGTGAGTCGCACATTATCGGCAACAGGGATGAGCACTGACTCACTATAAACGGGCTTCCAGAGACATTGTACGAACACACTGTTGGCTGGTCAACAGAACCGGGAGGCGTGATGGCTTTGTTCCGACCGATCGTGCACAGGAGCAGAACATCAAAGACCTCAAAGTTACGTACCATTCGTTCGGACCAGGCGCAACGCTCGCGTACTTGACGAAAATCTCGCCGGCTGTGCCTGTCCTGCGTGAGGTCAAAAAGCATATCAAGTGGCAGTTAGAGACACTACTTACTCGTGGAGACCGCCACTCATCTCCCAACAAGGAAAAAGATATTGAAAAATACACCGATATCGTGCTGAGCGAGCGGTGGTTCACATACGAAAAGAACCGTCGGCTGAAGAAGCCAGGAGACCGCGCAAAGGACTTCATAACTGAGGGTGTGACGGCCCTTTTTCAAGACAAAGCCATTGAGCGGTGGTGGAAAGGACGTTCGTTCGTGCGCTCCACTCAGGAGAAGTGGCTCGATGAGGCATAATGTACTATGATAGGTTATAAACAGGGTTTACGGCGTACTACAGCACACCGACAATCGGTGTCCTGCATACCTACGGAGCTGGTATTCATACAGGTTAATAGATATTTCCATAAAGTAGAATTCTAAATACCTGTTCGGCGTTGCGAGTGTTCGCCGCTGAAAGGGAACATATCTCCTACGCTCGGAGATGACGCGGATGGACTCCGCACGGGAATACGAAGTCGAGGGACAGCCGGCATGTTGCAATCGACCTGAGTGCTCCCAGCGCCGCCAGAGAACCGAGATTCGGGGGAGGGTGATGGTGGAGCGCCGCAGAAAGGTGGTTGATAGGAGTATCCCATAAACCCTGCTGCATCACCCCGCGGCAGCGGCGCGGGTGGCGTGTAGTATGGCGGGTGTGCGTACATCATGAGAGCGGGCGTATTTCGCGCAGAGGGTGGAAGATTTGGTGAAGGAGCGTGCGGGGCTGATGGGCCCGGAGGCGTTGATGTGAATCCCTGGCGCGCACCGGGACCAGCGAAGGGAAGGCCGTACAATGGCTCGGATTGAATCCAAGGTGCGTTGTGTTGTTGAGCGACTCGATAGTGCGCAGCATGGTCGCGCGCGTCGGACAGCGCGCGCGCATACGAGTGATACGTGGCAGGTGTGGTGCCGCTCGTGTCGCTCGTGTTCGCAAGTGCGTGTGCGTCCGCGATCCGCGCGAACCGATCCACACGTGTAGCGTCTCTGTACAGTCCGTTGAAGGGGCCAGGCGCAGATACCACTGGGGTACCCGGATTGCTATGCAGAGTGGCCGAAGGAGGTGCCACCGCATGCGCGCCATGGCCATACGAGCCGCTTGATGCGTGCAGATCGCCAGGTTGGCCGATCGCTCGCATGGTGAGGGTAGCTTGAGGGGTGGCAACCAGCGGGATGGCTCCGTATAGCGCAGGTGGTCGACAAAGCGTATGAGGACTGGGCATTGGCGAATCGGGGAACGAAATGCGGGGCGCGGATTGAGTCTGTCTTACCATTAGCGATCGAGTCTCGGTGAGGACAGGGCAAATGACTTACATTGACTATGTTTGCAGTTTGGACAGGCTCGACGCGAGCCTTGCGAGCACGCGAAGCCCGCGGCTTCGGCGGCTGGCGTCTGCGCTCTTCGCGTACTCGTTCCTGCTCGTCCTTCTTCGCGCGCTTCTTCTCCGCTTGCTGTCTTGCCGTTTCCGCCTTCTTCGCGTCCATCTTGACCTTATGTTCGTACTCCTTCCGCCTCCGCACCTTCTCATCAACGCTCTGCATCAGCCCGAGGACCTCAGGTCCATGTCTCTCGAGCCATATCCAGTTCGCCGCTGGAGCGTCGACATCCGCGACTAAACGCCAGCGCCCGTTCGACGCAAAGGAAGTGAGCACGGTGTCGGGCATGACCCCCTCGACACCGTATGGGGCTGTCGAATAACGCTTCGACCAGGTGTCCAAGCGCCAACGTTCGAGAGCTCTCCTTGCCTCAGCCAGGTGCTCCTTCTGTCGGGTCGCAGGACCTTGATCAGGATCGCGCATCGTGCGCTTCCCGAATGCGTTTCGGGACTTGCTGGGAGTCGGATGGGAAACGACGGTGCCCGCGTCGTCGTCGTCGTCAACGCGAGCTGGGTTGGGAGTATGAGGGCGAGCGTCGATGTTCATGTTTGGTTGACAGGCATCGCAGCACATGCCCAAAGGTGCTATCATGATGGTGATGTAATAAGCCGCATGTAGTAGTGCTTCTAAATGGATATACGCACGCTGTCGTGTCGGCGGATTGAAGAAGTACTCGTCCGCTATGTCGCGACGACACTGCTCTCCCTCGAGCCAGGTTCGCAAGCCCTCCTCGATAGTTTTGACGTATACGACGTCGTCACCTTCTTGCCGAGTCTTCTTTCCTTTTTCCTGGAACACCGAGGGCTGAACCAGAAGAAAAGCTTCACCCTGCATGTCTTGCTGCCGCGCCGCACGCCCTGCTCGCTGGAGCCAGATCGAGAGGGAGCCTGGGACCATGAATTGAGCAATGATCTTGATTCTCGGTATGTCACATCCCTGTATGGCCTGCTGTTCAAAAGCTAAACTTTCTTAACAGAGTGTTGACGTACGATACCAGCTGCTTCGGACGCAAACCATATGTCCATGCACTCGTCACAAAATTGGTCGTAGCAATGGCGTTTCGATTGAGGACCGCGACGGGAATTGTAGCACCCGACGCGGTGGCGCAGATGTTCGGGAAGACGTTCTCGAAACCAACGACACGCTTCCATGGACAACTGAATATCATCGAAGAAGACAATGGCGCGTTGAAGGGTTGGCTCTGCTTCCGTCGGAAGCAGAAAATCGAGACTCTCCAGGTCCGATTTACCAGCTTTCATGTGGATGACTCGCCAAGCAATGTTTGGACGGTCGTTACCTAGGTTGAGATGGTACGTGTTTGTTTTGTCCATCTGCACAGATTTTCGTATGGTGACGAGGTCTGCTGGCGTCAAAGTTGCAGACGTGACAAGGAACGGCACCTGCGCGGACACAAACGCGCGCAGCGTACCGAGCTGCAGATATTCGGTGCGAAATTTCTCACCCCATTGCGTGATACAGTGCGCCTCGTCGATAATGAACGCGCTGATCTTCTCCGAGAAATCAGAGCTGCTCAGGAGCGCGCGGAACCTGTCGTGCTGCAAGCACATGTTTGGTGAGGTGACAAGGATTTGATATTTGCCCCTCTCGATCTCCTGCCGCGCGCGGATGAGGAACGCATACAAGATACGCGCACGAACCGTACCTTTTGCAGCGCGTCCGTGTATGTCGTTCCATTCACGGCCTGTGCAGAGACTCCCAAGGCACGAAAGCGACGAGCCTATATTCCATTTGGTCAGTTCCTAGCCCTGCACGAGACACCCGAGACCACTGACCTGATCTTCTTCAAGTGCATTTAAGGGGGAAATAATAATAATGATCTTGTCGGGTTGATAAAAGAGTGGCAGAATGAATGGTATAGTTTTGCCTGCACCAGTCGGGGCAATGAGCTCGCAGTCCACGCCGAGGATGAGACTTTCGGCAATGTCTAACTGCCAGTCATGAGGGACTATGCGACCTTCAGATCGAGTCTTGCATTGTTCAAGCATTTTCCTTCGAGCTTCAAAAGAGTTGTAGTTTGAACCTGCTTTGGCCCGCTTTCGAGCAGCTTCGAGCAAAGCTTCCGACCTTTGCCGCTGTTTTTCGTGAGCATCCGCTCGAGCCTGCCTGTCCCTTGATGGGGCACTGGCTGCCGGGGGATTTTCACCCTCCTCGACTGCACTGCTTGACGGTGCTGGGTCGTCATCCGGGGCAGGCTCGACGTCGGAGGCCATGGTTGGTGGACACAACTTAAAATTGTGAGACTGTCCCTTACTAGTCTCATTTTGTCATCCTGGATGCGTAAGAAATCGACGCGTCTGCGACGCGTTTCGATCACATGACGGCCTGTACAATTTATGTAATGTCACGACGTGCACCCCTCTATACGAAGTACACCAGACGTTCTAGGAGAGGATCCTGCGCGTGAACCTTACTGTTTTTTTGCCTCCGACTTGAAACTCCGACTCGGTATCATCCGAGATCTCGATAACACACCTACCCTCGGATACAGAGCGCAAGGGATCCTTCTCCTAGAACGACGGGAACGAGACTACCCTAGAAGCGACTATAGCCCAATATTCTGATCAAGTAGTTATAATAAGCAACGCATCTTATCTAGTTTCGAGTCATGGGGGTAAGTTCGAATTCACTCCGCTACTACTTACCACGTAGCGATTGAAATTGGAGGGTGCTAGCAGAGATCAAGATGAAAACGTGTGAGCATGAAGTACACACTAGTTTTCGAAATGACGCTCATATGATATCCAACCATCCGACCAGTTCGCGCTGCGATTGGGAAGATGATTGCGCTGCGGAGGAAGCCCTAGGCCTCCGCAGCACAATCCACAAAAAGGTTCAGTGGCAGTGATGCGACGGCACTGCTTCCCCTCGGTGCCGTCTGCCAATGCGTGCGCAGTGACGTCTATTTGCATGAGTTCTCCGAGAGCGCTCGTTCCATTCGCTACAGAAACGAGCTGGATAGGCGCTGCGGCCCTGGATATCAAGATGCCGACGTCTCATAAAGCTGTCGCTGGCCCAATCCGTCCTCGTCGACTTCTCTCCACCATCTTCCCCCACTCACCTCTCCGTCACCTTGTAACAGGCGATGGCGATAATTCACGAAAAATCTGATAAAACAGGCGAGTTTACCGGTTGGGCAGAAGATACCATGCCAGAGGCGCCTCCGGCATACGCTCCTCCACCCGGACCTCCGCCTCAAGCGTCAAATTCTAACCAACCAGGAGGCTATACCGATGAGAAAGGGCAAGGCAGCAGCCGCGGCCTCGCGGATGCATACTACGCTCCCCCTCCCGACAGCCCGCACGCCTCAGGATCGTCTCCCTACCCCGCGGGATCGTCATCCCAGAGTCCTCCCCAAGGATTCTACCCATCTCCGTCTGGCTTCTCCCAGGGTGGTTCGCCCAACCCCGACGACGCGAATGCCGGGCAACAGTTTCCCGGCTTCACCTACGCCGGCAAGCCGCCCGCGAAGCGCGACCCGCTCAACCCACCTCCCGCCTCCTTCTCGCGCCAGCCGGACCCGCAATGCGCTTACCCACGACTCCGCGAGCCCGTCCGCATCCCCGCGCAGGACAAGAAGACCCTCGACAAAGGCTTTATCCCCATCTTCCCCGCGCCGCAGCTGCTGATGGCGCACGACGTGCAGCCCGCGGACGTCTCGCGCCTGCTTGAGGACTGCCACCTCATGAGCGCTCCGAGTATGGGACAGAAGATCAGCGCGAACGTTGCGTCGCTCGCCATGAGCATCGGGGCTCTCCCGGGTTTGCGTATCACGCGCACGCTCGCGGGCCTCGTGAAGCGGGGAAACGTCGACGACGTGGCGGGCCTCCTTGAAGTCTGGGACGAGGCGTTCTTCGGGCCGCGCAAGCTGCGCCTCACCATGCAGCGCGGCAGGAACAACGACGATGATTCTTCGTCGTCCAGCTCGTCAGATTCGGACTCCGAGGGCCACCACAAGCATAGGAGATCTCACAGTGGAGCAGATGCGTACAATGGCAAGGCTCGACCGGGATCCACAGGACTGGGCGGTGGAAGGATCGTCGTTGGGGGCAGCAGCTTGGGGATGCGGGCAGAGTTTGGAAGAGGCTTCGGTGGAGGTGGCCGGCCTGGTCCTGTTGGTGGACTGGGTGGCGGACTTGGTGTGATCGCGGGAGCGATTGGGTCGAGGATGTCGATGAGGGAGGAACGCATAGCAGAGAAACGCGCGTATCGTGACGATCGTAGGGCCGAGAGGAGAGCAGACCGTGCGCAGAGAAGAGCCGAGCGTCGTGCGCGGAAGGCAGCCAGGAGGGTGAGTGAATCTGTCCAATTCGTCGAGCGTGCGGCTTCTGACTCCGATCGTAGGCTGTATGGCATAACGACGGTGTCAGCGGTAGTGTTGACGAACGCATCTATCTCGTCATTTCGAATCGGTGACACGTCTTCGTGGCTCCGGGGTGCTTCGACTCAGCGAGAGAAGTATTGGAGGTAGCGGACTTGTAGGCCGATTTTTGTGTACATGCTATACCCACGTTCGCCTTGACTTGTTGAAATCAGGCAGGATGCTTGAACAGAGCGTCAGATTGTTGCAGAAAACCAAAATATTGCACTTGCCTTGTTCCATGTTTCACGTATCAATAATGCGTGACTGCGGGAGCAACGCGCGATGCACACGCTGCGTCCAGCTCCAGGCAACGTGCTGCGCTTCTTGTGCTCAGAAGGGCGTGAAATCTCTTTGCACGTTTGTCAGGTGCTTATGAACCTAGGAGCAGTGCGAGCGGGTGCCTTTACAGCCTCTCTCGTTCTACTCTACCGAGCGAGTTTGAATCGCTTTGGGCCATCGCGCAGGAAGGTTCGAGGACATGCAATCGAGCTGTACCATTATGCATCAATCGGGCGCGTCTCTTGGATATGACACGTTTAAGTGAGCCGGCTGAGGTGGGTGCATGTTTTCCTTAATTTAGGTGCGCATCAGTGCTCACACACTTCACCGGTGACTCCCCGCAGCTTCGCGCAGGGTTTCATATCGACAGGTGATATCGCGACGTATCCATATCCACAACAGCCCCCCGCAGCGCTCAGAGCGACTTAATAGCGAGGCGCGCATAGTTACCGTCGGTTCCATCGCAGTTGTATCCGCACCCCGCATCCTTACCATGTCTTTCACGAACACTCCAGGCAGACGCAGGTCCGACCCGGACGACAAGGAGCTCCCACCCCCCGCCTATCGTGCGTCGCTCGGTGGCCCTCCAACGCACGCCCATCATAGTCGGCAAGACAAATGGGATCAATTCGGAGCAGTTCAAGGACCATCGTCCAGCGCTCGCGGCTCCGGCCATCGTAGCTCAAAACGCGCGGCATCCTCACCTAATGTCCCCATCAAGGGAGATTACTTCCCGACATTCGACCACCCTCGCACCAACTCTCCACAGTCCATCGAGGCTCTTGACCCCTGCAAGTTGGATGGCTTCACTTACACAGGCAAGGTGGTCTCAAACCGAGACCCTCTGAAGCCACCACCACCGGCTCTCTCCCGCCCTCCAAACCCCGAATGCACCTACCCTCTCCTCCCCCAGCCCCTCCGCATCCCAGGCCAAAGCACGCACCTCAACAGCGGCTTCCAGCCACTCTTCCCCGCGCCGCAGCTCCTGCTCGCACACGACGTGCACCCGAGCGACATCTCGCGGCTGCTCGAGGACTGCCACATCCAGGGCGCGCGCAACCTCGCGGAGGACCTCGGCGCGAACGCGGCGCTGGGCATGAGCCTCATGCCAGGCCTGTTCGCGGCGGATGCAATCGTGCGTGCGGTGACGCGCAGGCGGAAGCACAAGGTCGCGGATCTGGTGCGCGTGTGGGACGAGGCGTTCTTTGCGCCCCGCAGGTTGTGTGTGGCGATCGAATATGAGGGGCTGGATGGAGCGAGGTTGGGTGGAGAGGCGGAGTCGAAGGGGTATGGGAGTGATGGTGTGTGTGCCGGAATGTCCAGGGAGCCTGTAGAGAAAGCAGCGCGGCGGCAGCAGAAGGAACAGAAGAAGGTATGTTTCGTATTCAACCATTTTTAGCATTGACGAGTCTGACTTCAGCACGTAGGCTGCAAAACGATCTAGGCAGTCTGTAGGGCGACTCTACCTGGAGATCAGCAATCGTTGACCGATTTGCCGTGTGGTATTTATTATATTTTTATGATGAAGCGTCGTATACGAACATACCTTGTAACAACCGCTATTCGTTGAATCTTTTCATTTGCACTTGCCTGACCTCTGACATGGTTGACTAGGATCCTATACACGGCATGGCGAGGAGCCAGTCTCTCGCTTCAAAGAGGTATGAGAATTTGACGCATTGACGTACTACAGATCCTCGAAAACATATGGAAGCGCTTTGGTCGCTTCTCCACTAGCGGCGATCGACCTACACCTAGTCCGCATGAAGCTAGTCGAAGTTCATTTGCGAGGCATCGTCTTCATCGGGCGTCTTGAGCGCCCCGGCGCGTTATCTAATCCCGACGGCTTCTGTCAAAATACCATCTGGCGATGCGGACATCTCACCACGCACTTATCCAGAAAAGCATCACACCATGGTGAACTTCCCTTCAAGAAGCTTCATTTTTGTGCTATCCCCTTGCACCTAGATACAGCTCTCGCAAATGGAGTCAGAAGCGCGACGTTCTGACTCTTGACACCACCGACTCGTTGGCCTTCAACCAAACTTCAGTATCGGCATTTTCATGGCTGTGACCGAACTCACCTTCTGAAGTCTGCATTTTCTGATCTCCCGACGGGGATTTGGATGCACGAGAAGCCTTCGGAGCACAGCATCCTTGAGTGTGCACGATCACCCCATGCAGTGCGGACTCAGGCTGCTGCGGAATGCTTGTTCCCCCCGCATCATCCAAGTCACCGTGGCCATCCCCTTTGTCTCGTCGATTCTGCGCGCTGTATCGAACATTCCGTCAAAGCCAGAGCTTCTCTGCAAGCAGCTCCAACACACACCTGTCGTATTTTTCTTATCCCATGGCACCATAGAGGCTCACTCCCGCGCGCTCGACCTTGCTGCACCAGCAGCTGCAGCCTCTTATCGACACAGCCCCATCCGCGAAGCATCCTCCGAACCGCCACTTCGCCCCCACCTGCGGGTCACCCAGACAACACCAGCAAGCCCAGGCCAGGTAAGTCGCATTACGACATCTCAGTGCTCAGCGCTGGGGATTCGGGAGCCCCGTCCAGCGCACGCAGCACAGGCGGCAGCACTGTCCCGGGGCCTCCATTCGACGTCTTCGGGCTCCAACGCGGGCGCGGGCTATTCCTGGCCGTGCGCCGTGTCCGTAAGTATACGCGTACGCAGTCCGCGTCTTCCGGATGGAAGACTATTGTTCTGTGTGCGGGCGCGTGCCTGTCACCCGCGGAGGCAGGCATGGGCTATAAGGACGCCTTGTTCTCTCCGCGTCCGTGCTTGCACCCACTCCCGCCATCCAGATTCCACCAGCCATCCGTACCTTCGTCTTTCCTTTGACTTGATACCATGGCGGACTACGCGGGTTCCGGTTATCGAAACGACAAGGCGTATCCACCAGATTACGCACCTCCTCCTGGTCCCCCGCCCCTTCCTCCCACACATCCCGATCAGACACCCTACTCCCCAGCTCCCTCCAACAACCCCTACTACGCCGACTCCGACGCCGCCGGCCGGCCGCCCTACATTCCCTACACGCCCACCTCCGCGAAGTCGCCCGCCCCGCCCCGCGCGCCCTCGCCTCTCAACCTTCCTCCAGGCGCCAACTCCACCGACCTCGAAGAGCTCAAAATCGCCGCACAAGAAATCCCCGGGTTCACCTACACCGGCAAAGCGCCCCCAAAGCGCGACCCGCTCTCCCCGCCGCCCGACTGCCTGCGGCGTCCTCCACCGCCCGCCCCAGCGCTGCCGTACACGCGCCTCCCGGGCGCGATCCGCATCCCCGCGCACGGGAAGCACCACCTCACGTCGGGCTTCGAGCCGATCTTCCCCGCGCCCGCGTTCCTGCTCGCGCACGACGTGCGCCCGGGCGACCTCGCGCGCCTGCTGGAGGACTGCCACCTGCTCGGCAAGCTGCACCCCGCGCAGTACGTCGTCGGCGGGCTCGCGCCGCTCGTGCTCGGCGTCGCGTTCATCCCCGGCTTCTTCGTCGCGCAGGCGATCAACTCGGGCTTCAAGCGGCGCCATGTCGAGCAGGTCGGCGATTTGGTGAAGGTGTGGGACGAGCTGTTTTTTGCGCCGAGGGGGCTGCATGTGTGGGTGGAGAAGGGCAAGGCGCAGCAGCGCCGCGAGGAGCTGATGCCGGAGGCGGGCCCGTCGAGGGCGGGCGTGAGTCCGGAGCAGGAGGAGGCTATTAGGAAGGTGCGTTGGTGTTGGTTTCTAGGCGATGGTGATGGTTAGCTGATGAGATGGTTTACAGGAAAAGAAGAAAAACCGCGATCGCCTGTTCCTTGTCATCGACAACCGGTGAAGCAGAGTCCTAGCTTGACTCGTCACCTTTATACCACACAAATACCTCGATACCATGCATTGCATCTTCCTCCTGCTGTGGAACTTACCAATACAACCCTCCCCGCCTCCCCCGACACACCAAAGTCGAATAAATGCCAAAGGCGTCAAGTGTGTAAATTAGAACGCAGAGCCTGCTAACAATCCAGTAAAGCTATTAATCTTGCCTCGTGCGGCGGCCGTAGGGGATTATAAAGTGCGAGTAGAGCGGTCATCAGAGTTTTCGTTTTGAGTCGTTCGTTTTCGGGTCGTTCTTGTCTTGTTGAGTGCGGATCCCATATTAGACACGCCCGCGCGGAGCGGGCGGAGATATGCTACGAGAAAAGAAAGAACAGTCAGTCAGTAGGTTAAGAGGAGAAATGAGAGACTCACTGCAGTATACAACAGCATTACTTCAAAGCATTAACAATACCCAACTCCACCCCCTCCGCATCGCACGCCCTCCTCAGCACCGGAATAAGCGGGTGTGCACGCCCGCCCTGCGCCAGCAGCAGCGTGACACTCTCCAGCGGCTTCCTGACCTCACCCTCCCCAGCACCAGCACCCTCCCCCGCCTTCCTCCGCCGCAAATACTCCACCAGCACATGCAGCGGCGTCAGCTCATCCACCCCAATCGCGACCTCCTTCACCCGCGCAGGCAGCGCGCGGCGGAACAGCGCCGCGCCGGCCCACGCATCGCGCACCTCCAACCTTTTCAACACAGGCACATACCCGAAGAGCCGCTGGAGCTCCGGCGGGCACTTCGTCGGCAGCGAGGGGATGGCGAGCGCGGTGAGGCCCGCGCCGTGCGCGGCGAGGAGGACGTCGAGCAGCTCGGGGGTTGGCTGGCGCGCGAACGTGAGCGAGCGCAGTGCAGGCGTGGACGCAGTAGGGTTGAGGAGGTAGGTGAACAGCGCAGGCGAGGCCGCCGGGTCGACGTTAAGCTCGAGCTCCTCGATGGCGCCTGCGTAAGGGGTGACGTCCGGCGGGAGCACGGGCGCAGCACCGCGAAGCGCGAGGTGCGTCACGTCCGGGAGGAGCGCGAGCAGCTGGAAGAACTCGCCGCAGGTGCCGTCCGCGCCGGTCCAGTTCGCGAAGGCCAATTTCGTGACGGCGCGTGTGCGCGGGGCGGCGAGGAGCGCGAGCGTCTCCGCGTCAAAGGACGACGGGCGTTTCGTCGTGCGCGCAATGTCCACGTCCAGGGCGGATTGTGAGGCCGACGGGGCGCTGTAGAGCGCGATGTCGAGCGTGGAGACATTGCGGCACACCGAGAACGCGCGCGCGAACGTCGCGGCGCGGAGGCAGCCCGGCTGCGCGGGGTCGAGCAGGACCTGCAGCGTGCGCACGTTGTCCGCGAGGCGCGCGCCGCGCGCGCCCGATGTGACCGTCTCGATAAATGTCGCGCATGCGCGCTCGGAGCGCAGGGAGAGCGTGCGGAAGAGGAGCGACTGCGCGGGGTGCGACCACGCGCGGGAAACAAGTGCGCATGCGCGCAGGAGGGCGGCGTCGGTGTTGGTGTCGGTGTCGGCGGTGGCGTGTTCGAGAATGAGATATAGTACATCTGTGTTAATTTGCGGGAGAGACGTGTAGTTTTGGGAACGAGCGACGTCGCGGGATGGGGTTGGTGTCGGTGAGCTTGGGGTGGTGGTACTCGTACACGGAAGCGAGAACGCCAGGTCAATCTCAACGGGTTTCGGCGCCAACTGTCGAGATCCACAACCACATCAACATCCGCAACACGAAAGCGATGAATAAAAAAGACAGGACTCACGAACGACGGCAGCACATCCCAAAACCCAGCAAAATTCAAGTACCCCATGACAGCGGTCGG
This sequence comes from Dentipellis sp. KUC8613, assembly GCA_002286715.1. Lineage (NCBI taxonomy): Eukaryota > Fungi > Basidiomycota > Agaricomycetes > Russulales > Hericiaceae > Dentipellis > Dentipellis sp. KUC8613. Next base: position 605,470 of record NSJX01000012.1, read on the forward strand.
CACGAACGATCAAAAGAGCGACCTCGCTGGTGGTACGTGGTGGTACGAGAACAAGAGAAAAGAGAGAACGACGCGTACAGACGAGCTACGTCCGCATCCATGGCTTCTGCCAGGTTATATACGGCGGCGAGAGTCAAGAAACTGGACTCGGAAAGCAGAAACCGTGACCGTGTACGCGTGCCGCCCTCGGAGATGAAGCGCGCACGGCTGTTGCCGCGCCGCCGACGCGCCGGGTCCCCCCATCTTTGCAATCGCACACCGGCAGTGCATGCGCACGGGCTGCTGGCAACGGTCCCCGGGTCGCTGTAGCCCGTCGAGGTGACTCTCACCAGCCCGCTGCGCGCGCCAGCATGCATACGAACGACACATGTACAGAAAAGAACCAGAAGACGTCAACGATTTTCCTTTTCTGCTGCCTCGTTGACTCACATGGGACGCACGCAGCACCTGCCCATTGTTTCCTCCGAGCCTGACGCTGCGCCGTCGTCACAAGGCGATCGCGGCGTACGTATTTGCCTCTTGCAATCACCCGCCTGCGGTGTATTTTCGTCCATTGTGCACCGCGGATCCTTCATCTCCGGCGCGAGGATGCAGGTGCAGCGTCGCACGCGTACGGGAGTCGCGACTCGGGTCGGAGCCTCGGATCCTCGAATCCTCGCAAGACACCCATGTCCGCCGCCGGTAAGTACCACGAAGCCTGCGTCCATACGATCATGACGTTGACTCTCATGGGATGTCGACACACTCTTGCCCAAGATACCTGACGGATTATGCACATCGTGCGATGTTGCTTCCAATGCTGGGTCCTCGGAATCTCGCACTCACCAGACGCAGACGGATCACGCACGTGGACGCCGACCATCATAATCCCGCACCCACAAATCATAAATGGAAGCACATGTACATTGTTTGCACACCTGTCTTGGCTTTGACTGCAGATTACACACACATACACACCGAATGTCTATATGGTCCGTTAACTTCTTTTCCATATCCCTCTTACAACAACAACCCCGACTCCAACTTCAGCACCCGTTTACTTTTTGAGGATAGCAGGGGCGGTGAGGCCGGCAGAGAAGCCCTTGTCGCCCGCGTACGACGCGTTGCTGCCGAGCTCCTCCCTACAAGTGTATCATCCGTTGTCAGAATGCAGTACAGAGGAGGTAGGATGAAGAACGACGCACTCGATGCGGAGAATCTGGTTGTACTTCGCAACACGCTCACTGCGGGCCGGCGCGCCCGTCTTGATCTCGCCGACGCCGAGCGCAACCGCGAGGTCTGCGATGAACGTGTTCTCCGTCTCGCCGGAGCGGTGCGAGATCATGACGCCCCAGCCGTCGGACTGCGCGAGCTGGGCACTGCAGCCAAGTCCGAGTCCGAGTCAGCGCTGCGATTGGCGCGTCGGAGTAAGTACAAGGAGAGGGACTTACGCCTGGATCGACTCCGAGATCGTGCCGATCTGGTTGACCTATCACAGCACACATACACAGTCAAGTTAGATTCAATTCCGTGTTGCGGCATGGGCAAGAGCTCACCTTGAGCAGAAGACCGTTGCACGCCTTCTTCTCGATGGCAGTCTTGATGCGCAGCGGGTTCGTCACAGTCAGATCGTCACCCACAATCTGGATATCCGTGTTCTTCGTGAAGTGGGACCACGCCTCCCAGTCGTCCTGGTCGAAGGGGTCCTCGATCGAGATGATGGGGTACTTCTTGGTGTACCCGATGTAGATGTCCGCGAGCTCCTTGCCCGAGATCCACTTCGTCGGGTCCGAGTTCGGGTTCTTGAAGTCCAGATCGTACTTGCCGTCCTTGTAGAACTCGGACGACGCGACGTCGAGCGCGATCTTGATCTTGCCCTCGTAGCCCGCCTTCTTGATCGCCTCGACGAGCAGCTCGAGCGACTCGTCCGCGCCGGACACATTCGGCGCGAAGCCGCCCTCGTCGCCGACGTTGACAGCTGCACGCACGGAACCCGGCCCCGTCAGACACCATTCTCCGCCGCATATATGCACGCAAGCACGCACCGTCAATGCCGTACTTGGCGCTGATGACCTTCTTGAGCGTGTGGTAGGTCTCAGTACCAATCTTCAGCGACTCCGTGAAAGACGAAGCGCCGGAGGGCACGAGCATGAACTCCTGGAACGCAAGCTTGTTGCCCGCATGCGAGCCGCCGTTGATGACGTTGAAGCAGGGCGTCGGGAGGACGAACGGCGGCTTGATGCCGGCGAGGTCGGCGAGGTGCTGGTAGAGCGGGACGCCCTTCTCCGCGGCAGCAGCGTCCGCGACGGCGATGGAGACACCGAGGATCGCGTTCGCGCCGAGCTTGCCCTTGTTGGGCGTGCCGTCGAGCTTGATCAGGAAGTCGTCGATCTCCTTCTGCTGGGTGACCTTGAGGCCGGACTTGATGAGCTCGGGCGCGATCACGTCGTTCACGTTCGCGACGGCCTTGCTGACGCCTGCAGGCGCGGTGAACATGCAAGTCCGAGAAATTAGTGGCTATATGCGCACCCTTTCCGACGTAGTTCGCCTTGTCGCCATCGCGGAGCTCGACGGCCTCATGCACACCGGTGGAGGCGCCAGAAGGCACAGCGGCGCGGAAGCGGCCTATCCCGAGCGTTTTCATTGGCCAACCCGCGCCCAAAAACACGAGAAAAGCGTACCTTTGGAAGTGTAGAGATCGACCTCGACGGTGGGGTTACCGCGCGAGTCGAAGATCTGCGCGACATCCGCCGGCGATCAGCGCGTCCTTCACATTGAAAACGCGGGGCACTCACCTGGCGGGCGTGGACCTTGGTGATGGACATGGCTGGAGGAGATGAGGGGGATGAGGAGAAGAGAGGACGGAGCGACGGAGGGTATTTACGCCCGCCCGAAACGGCGATTGACAAGTCTGGGGCATCTTCTCACGCTGATTATCGTACCCCAAAGGCCGAGGCTCTCATAAACACCATCCAGCGCGGACTCTACCTCACGAACACTCTAGCTTTCGTCTGGTGCTCTCCCGAGCCTCGAGCCTTGCTCAATTTATAGCTTTCGCAGCCCGGCACATACTCACGCTGTCCGGGTGCCCTGAACTGGTCAGCTGAGCACACAGGTACCCAGAGCAACCAAGGTGGGAACCACATGTCTAATCCTCCGAGAAGAAATGCGCCAGATCGCGCTATAAGCCATAGATAATTGTCAGACCATATCCATACGCTGATTACCTCTTCCTCCGCTCGCCATCGCGCCCCTTTTTGCCCTGCAGCGACTTCATCAATGCTGCTTTTGCACGGTTCTTGTTCTTCACGTTCGCTCCCGTGTAGAAGTTCTCCGCCTTTTTCTGTAACGCGCGATGTGAATTAGCAGTGCCATAACGAGGGAATCAATCACACGTACTTTGTTGGTCTTCATACGAGGCTCCTTCACAGGTGCCTTGGAATCGTCCGAGTCTTCTGCAACTTGGGGATTTCAAATTAATATACTTCAACGATCCACTGAACCGAATAGTTGGCTTACCTTCTTTCGACGCCGGTGACTCCTCAGCCTCAGCCTCAACCTCAGCTTCGACCTCGCCTTCCCCACCCTCAGGGAACACATCAGCCCAAGCCAGCTGCTCTTCCTCCTCTTCACCTTCCGCTTCACTTCCTTCATCCTCATCCTCATCCTCCTCATCCTCACCCTCCTCTGCCCCACTCACCGCGCCCTCCCCATCCTCCACCTCCAGCGGCCGCACATCCTCACCCACAAACGTATTCTTCTGCATAATCGAGCCCAAATTCTGCCTCACACTCGGCACATGCTCCTCCGCCTCCTCCACCTCCTTGCCCTTGCCCTTCGCCTTCGCCTTCCTCGCGCGCTCCTTCGCCTCCTTCGCATTCAGGCTCTCCGAGCGTTCCGGCGGGGGCACAAAGTACGGGATGCGCCCGCGCACCCAGTCGCTCAGCACGACCTTCGCCGCGCCCTCCAGGTCCGGCTCGCCGCCCTTCAGCAGGCGTCCCTTCATGCGCGCCAGGCGGTCCAAAAACTCCTCCGCGCTCCACGCTTTCGCCGGATCCGCCTCGTCCAGCAGCGGCACGCCGTACGTGCGCGCCAGATAGAGCGGCTTCACGCGCTCGAGGAGCACGGGGACGTGCTCCGAGGGCGTCGGCAGCGCCTCGACGCGCACGACGCCCTTGAGCACGGTCGCGGTCTGCGAGTCGTGCGCGGACGAGGGCACGATGCCCGGGCAGTCGATGAGGTAGATGCGCCGCGTGAGCGTGATGTACTGCCACACCTTCGTCTCGCCCGGCACGGGCGCGACGCGGCACACCTTGCCGCTCTTGAGCGTGTTGATCACGCTGCTCTTGCCCACGTTCGGGTACCCGACGAACCCGACTGAGATCTGCTTCTTGTCCGCGTGCAGCTGCGAGAATTGCCGCAGCAGCTGGATGAGCGAGCCCTTCCCGAACGAGTGGTTCGGAGACGCGTGGAAGGCGATGGTGGGGTAGCGCGGCGTCAGGTGCTGCACGTAGCGTGCCTGATATTATGCTCGTCTCAGCCATAGAGTTAAAAAAAGGAGACGTGAAAAAAGACGCACAGTGACCCAGTTCGGGACCAGATCGCACTTGTTGATGATAAGCACGACCTGCTTGTGCGCCTTCTCCTTGCGTATATACTCCAGCACGCTCTCGCACATCGTCCCGAGCGGGTCGCGCGCATCGAGGACATGCAGCACGACGTCCGACGAGTCGATGACCTTGTACAGCTCGCCGTAGATGCGGCGGCTCGTGCCCTTGGCGTAGATCGGCTCGTTGTAGTCCGCATGCGTGATCGCGAACGCGCTCGTCTCGCCGGCGCCCGCGTCGAGCGCCTCCGCCGCCTCATCCGCCCCGGCCGCGCCCATCTTGCTCAGCTCCTCGAAGGTGCCGACGTCCAGCCGCGGCCGTTTTCGCTGGGCCTTGGGCCCGAATGTCTCTTTGAAGGATTCGGTTTCGACGATGTGCGGACGCTGCATGCGATCGCATGAATTTATGAAACGGTTCGAAAGAACTGCAGCGAGAAACGCACCTTGCGAGCGCTGGGATTCAAGTCGTCGTCGAGGAGCTGCATCGGCAGTTTATTGCGGCGCAGGAGCACAGAGTACGGGTCATGCTGCTTCCCCTGCAAGCTCGTCCTAAACTGGTCCAGCGCCGTCTGCGAAATGACCCTCGTATTCCCTGCCCCCCACACGTCCGAAAATCAGCACCCCCTCCCAACCATAAAAACAAAAACACGCCGCTACGCACCAAACCACCGCCGATCGGGCTGCACCCTGCCCGGCTTCGCCTCGTCCTCGCCCTTCTGATACGCGGCCGCCTCGACGATCTTCCCATCGCGGTCGCGCACGGCCTTGCCGCCCGTAAGCATCTTGAGCCGCTTCACGGTCTTGCCATCGCGGTAGAAGTTCTCGCCCTTGACTTTTCCGAGCCCGTGTGTGTGCGCGGAGGACGAGGAGCGCGCCTTGGGCGAGGAGGTTGTTGGTTTGCGTTTGATGGGTGCCATGGTTCGGCGCCTTACGCTAGGCGGGGTTTTGGGTATCGCTGGCTGTGAAGCGGGAAGATGCACGAGGGAGGAGGGGGTGCGAGGAGTATAAGGCCTAAAATGGTAACGGGGAGAAATTCACTGGGCGCCTATGATTTGATATGTCTTTTGATTATTAATCATTTACTTAGAGAGAGTATATAACTATAACCTCAAGGTTAGACGACAGATATTCAGCTCAATTTCTTACTATTAGCACCTGCATGTACCTCCAGGCTCCAGGACAATATATAGGATTGAATGTGTCGCGAACCAAACTTCACATGCATATACAATACAGAAAACAAAACAGATTGTCAAAAGTCCCAGCCAAACCAATTTGCAACTAAAATCCCTCCTTGCCCATATCCCACTCCCTCACCGCACCCTTCTTCGCATACTGAATATCCATCACACTCACGCCCTCCTCTCCCCACGCCGCACCCGCACCCGGCTTCTCCACCTTCTTCTTCCCCTTCTTATCCACCACCCCGAGCCGCTCCAGCCGCTTCTTCTCCGCGCGGTCCTCGCGCCGCAGGCGTATCAGCTCGAGCATCGCGTCCCAGCCCTCGAACTCGGCGCCGTTGATGAGCCCCGTCGCGGGCACCTCGGGCGGCGCGAGCGGCGCGACGTCCAGGCGCGGGTCGTACGACGCCTCGAAGTATTTGTCCATCTTGGACGGCAGGTCGAACGCCGGCGCGGGGCTGGCGGACCGCGAGCGGGAGCGGCGCTTGGGGTGCGGAGAGCGCGCGCGCGAACGTGGGGGAGAGGTGGGCGCGGTGCGGGAGGACGAGGAGCCGGGGCCGGGGGAGGTGAGGCGGGAGACGGCGGGCGGTGTGGGCCCTGGGGTCGGAGAGCGTGAAGGGCTGCGTCGTGATGGGGGCTGCTCGTCTTCGGCTGTGTCTCTAGCCCGTCCTTTACCCTTGAGTTTCCGACGGAGCTCTGCCTCGCGCTCTTCGGTATTGTCCTTGTTATCCTTGCCAGTTGCTTCGAGACTAGCACTGCGTGCGCGAGAGGCGCTTTGTGTGTTGCGCTCGGAAGACGCGACGGAAGGAGACCGGCGGCGGCTCCTCTTCGAAGACCTGTACTCGGAGGGAGAGTCGCTGCGGCTGCGTTGTCGGCGGCGGTGAGAGCGCCGCGAATGGCGGGCACTGTCGGTAGACCTGTCTCTATGCCTGCGCTCTCTCGACCGCTCGCGTTTCGGCCGCTCGTCGTCCTCTTCGCTACGTGTGCGCGACCGGCGTCGGTGCCTCGAGGATCTCTCTCTCTCCCGCTCTCCCGATCGTGAGCGACGCAGGCGCCTCCTGCTATCCTCCCTTTCATCATCACTCTCCTCGTCTCTCCTTCTATGTTTCCGACTCCTGCGTCTCTCCTCATCCCCATCCCGCCTCTCCCAGCTCCTGTCCCTTCTCTTTCCCCGACTGCCCCGATCCCAGCCCCCTTCATCGCGACTGCGGCGCGCGCCACCCATGAGTCGCCGCATGCGCTCGGCCGTCGCCGCCTCCTCCGCGCGCGCCCTGCGCTCGCGCCGCTCCGCCTCCTCCTTCTGTGCACGGATCTCCGCCGCAGAGAGCGCCTGCGCGCGCAGGATCGTCTTGTTGTGGTCGTCCGTGCTGCGGATGATGGACGAGAGGAAGCGCTTGTTCGTCCGTGGCGCGTTGCTCTCCGACCTGACGTGCACCACACACACTCTCAGCATCTAACCTAGTACTATATTGATTACAATGAGAGAGACGGGACGTACCACCCAGCTTGCGGCAGAAACGCCTTGACACCCTCCTTACCATACCGCTCCGCCTTCTGTTTCGCCTCCTTCAGTATAAGCTCGGCGACATGGCGGTCCAGGTCGTCGTTCGTGATGGTGCCTGGAACGGATGCGCCCATCTGTGCGCGCACGAGGTCGGAGACGACGGAGGAGAGGGAGGAGGGGCCCGCCATCGGTGCAGCAGCTGGTGGCGGTCGGTGGAATGCCTGGAAAGCAAGTGCCAGGTGCTGAGGCGAGATGGGCGCTGCCTACTTTCGGCGTCTGCCGGCCGCGGTGCCGCCCAGGAACCGGCATGTTGGCTACTGCAGCAAGTGAGTACTTAATTACAGGCATCTATTCACGACGAAGTCAAGGTTCTATAGCAGTTTATTCTAAGGATTACATCAAATCATACCACAGGTCATGTTCGCCACAAAGTCATAGAACCTAATTCATAGCCTAAAGCGAGCGTAGCCAAGACTTCTGGCGCTCACTTCACCGGTCCGAAATAACAAGGTAGATGCGTCCGCTACCATTGCCAATGGTGCCGCTGCCGCCGCGCCGCGAAGCCTATAAATGCCAATATCATCAGATACCGATACGTATTGCGGAGAAGCACACATACCCTTTTGTCTGCCTTCCGCGCACGCCGATCAGCCTTTCGGTCTGCCTTGTCGGCTCTGCGGTTTGCTCGCCTGCCTAGGGCACCACTGAAGCCCTCGTATCCGCTCCCCTGACCTCGCCCATCATATGCGTTCCTTCCATACGTCCTGTTACGCCTACGACCGCCGCTCGAGTCCGAGCTTGAAGACGAACTGGACGAGGAGCCGTCGTCATCGACACCATCGCCGTCCATCATCGCACCACCGGCCCCAGTACCGCGCTGCATCGTAATCCGCAACCTGCGCGGCGCAAAGAACGCCTGGTCCCACACCTCCACAAGCCCAACCACGTCCCCCACATTCCCGCGCTTCATCCGCTTCTCAATCGCGCGCGTCACGAACAGGCCGGGGAGGAACCCGACGCCCAGCACGAGCGGCGCGACGTTCGCCGCGACGCGCTGCCCCACGGACTCCGCGCTCACGAGGTGGCAGTCCTCGAGCAGGCGCGCGAGGTCCGCGGGCTGCACGTCGTGCGCCATGAGCAGCTGCGGCGCGGGGAAGACGGGGACGAAGCCTTTGCTGAGGGTGCTTGCGTCCTGCGCGGCGATGCGGATGGGCTCGTGGAGGCGGGGGTGGGGGGATTGGGGGTCCTGCGGGCGCGTGAAGGAGGGGGGAGGCGGGTTGAGCGGGTCGCGCTTGCTGGGCGCTTTTCCGGTATATGTGAATCCGGGGAATTGCTGTCCCTGGTTCACGCCTTCTGGGTATGGAGAGCCGCCCTGGGAGTAGTCGGAAGGAGGCTGGTAGCGTCCTTGGAAAGGGCCCTGGGATTGTGACGGTCCGCCATAATTGGATCTGCCGTAGGAAGAGGGTCCCGGAGGATAAGGAGACGACCGGGAGGAGGAAGGGTGATTGGGAGGGGGTGGGTAGTACGGGGCTGCTTGGACCCCGTCGCCGTATCCCTTGTTGTCCGAACGACCACTTGACTGGTGGAAAGGATTCTGCGCGAGTGGCGGGAGTCCGCGAGGAGCAGAATATTGCTGGTACGCGGGAGGCTCCTCTGGTATGTCGTCGGACCAGCCAGTGTGTTCGGCTTTCTTCTCGTATCTATTGGACATCGTTGTCTGTGGCGAAATGAATGAGGGGAGAGCAGTCTAGACGGTTTAAAAAGAAAAGCTTGGACATGGCGCCTTTATACAAAACAAATGGACATTTGAACAGTGCAGTCGAAGACTGAAATCGAGGAGAAGTCGTATGTGCCGTTGCTTGCGAAACGGATGGAACCCATTGACGCGTTCGAAGTGGGAAACTGGTGTACACAGTCGTGTGCCCAGGCGCGAGCCCTCCAGAAGGCCACAAAGCTGTGTAGCAGCAGACACAGCCGCTTGGTCAATCTAGTGAGTAGGTGTATTCTGTCCGCAAGCGCTTCATTCGTTCATATAGCACAGCCGTATTTCCGGCCGCGCGCGATGATGGTATATATACCGCAGGATGCTGGTAAATTATCCCTGAAGTGGCAGACCAAGATTGACAACGGAGCGTCGTCACGCCAAATTCCACAACTTGCGGTCAAAGCTAAAGTGAGTCAAATTCCGTCAGGATCATAAGCTCCATTCCTTCTTCGTTCTAAGAAAATACCCATCGAAGGTGTTTCTCAAACCCCGGAGAAGCGCAGCACGACTGAACAGCTGTCAAGTGCAGGCCGCGTTCGTCGGATTCACGGTGCATCTTCGCGGAATCTCCGAGCTCCGCGATGGCCAAGGTTGTCTTCCTGCGTTTCACATAATTAAAAACGGACGCGACCACAGACGCTAGAGGAAAATGGAGAATAAGTATGTCGCTCGGAGTCCGTGGCTGGTGTGGGGAAATGTTGCCGGGAGTTGCCGGCCGGGATGCCGTGTCATGTGGACCGAGGCCCTGGCCTGGACGACGTAGGGAGCCAGTGCCGTTATCGTGCGACCCCACGCTTCTCTTCTCTCCACTACAAGACTACTCAATTCACTACACACACCGCTGCTCAGGCCATTAACAAGGTCATAGAGCACTTACGAACATATGGGCCGCTGGACGCAATATGACGAGGTGCGTGCGCGCGGCTTTGTGCGGAACCTACGGCTACGGAGGCTAATTGCGCGGTTACTGTCTTCTTTGTCTTTTGCCTTTGTCACGCCAGGATGAATACCGCCTGCCCGAGGGCATGACCCGGGTCGGCTACGACAGCGACACCGGCAAGTACTACTTTCGCGACAAGGATGGCTCGATGTGGGAGGGCGCCGAGGGCGCACAGTACGGCGAGATGAGGCGTGGTGCGTGCGGCTGCCACGTTTGCTGGCCCATGTACTGACGTGGACGTGGACGTGTCGCTTCACAGTGTCAGACGTGCCCATCGCAATCCCAGAAGCTGAGGACGAGGATGTTGAGAGCGGGCCCCGGCGTGCAGACGGCTATGCCCCGCTAGCCCCTGGTCTGGTGAGCACTGTCACGTTATCTTATCAGACTAGTGCACGACCGAGACTCTGACTGACTTGCTCGTGTCGCCTCGCAGGGCCAGGCCCCGACGCACGCCGTCTCCGACAGCTCGTACCGCATGCTCTTCCCGTTCTTCCTCATCGTCATCGTCGTCCTGCTGCTCGTGCTCCGCGTCTTCGTCTTCCCCCGCTCGACCACGCACGACGCCGTCGTGCTCTGCCCCAAGGGCAGCACCGCGTCGACGATCGTGTCGGGCGACACCTGCTGGGACATCGCGGAGGCGCACGGGTGCAAGCTCGATGACATCATGAAGCTCAACCCGGCGCTCCAGTGCGAGGCGCTCAAGCCGGGCAACAAGATCTGCGTCCCGCTCGACGACACCTCTGCCTAATCTGTTACACGTTACATGTTACATGTTAACGCAAATGCCCCCGCTGGCCGATACATACCAGTTTTGAAGGATTCCTGGACATACCATCTCTCACGCACATACATATCTGTAATTTTAGTTGTAACATACGATGCGCTCGTTCACTCACCAGTGGCCATACGGAGGTTGTGCGTGAAGACCGGACCACTAGCTGCGCAAGAAAAATCATCACCTCTATCCGGTGCTACACGGCTAGCTGCATTACATTAATACTCTGTTCTTCTTCCATCCAAAACCCAGTATCATCTATACAAAACTCGTTACTGCGTATACACTTACTGCTGCGCCTGCGGCTGTGGCTGCTGCTGAAGCACCCTCTGCACGACGACCGTCTCCTCCGCGTTGAGCTGGTCCACGAGCGCAGCGAAGTTGCCTGCATTGCTGGCTGCGCACTGCTGCAGGAACGAGATGGTGTGCTCCTATAAGATAGCGTAGTCAATATACATATTCGTATATTTCGACCAGGGACAACGTACCCTCAGGTCGATCTGCGAAATGGGGTCATTGCGCAGGTCCTCGTCGTCCCCATCATCCAAATAATCGTCGTCGTCGAACGCGGAGCCCTTGACGCCGATGATGTCGCTCAGGAAGGCGAGCTCATCTTGCTTCAAGCCCTGGTTCAGCTTCTCCTCTTCCGTCCACTCGTCGTCCTGTACCCAGTCGCGCTTCGTCAATACGGATGTCGCGCATAAGGAAATGACGTTGCCAAAGCTTACGCCATCGTCAGACTCGATGTCCAGCATGCCGCCCGGGGCAGCCATACTCGCCGCCTCGCCGTTCGTCTGCAGGTCGTGCAGAAGCAGCTTGAGCGCCTTGACGGGGAACGGCACGGAGGTGAATTCCAAGGGCGCTATAACCAAGCAAGATCATCAGTCCGTATTTCACACCACAAATCACCCAAAAAGAAAAAGACACCGACCAGCCTTCGTCTTCGAGCGCGTCATAATGACTGCCCCGAACCGTCAACCACCGATCCAAAATCCTCGCCAAACAAGCATCACGACTCACCATCGCGCGTCTCCGGCCGGACCACGATATCGCCCTTGACGAGCGTCGTCTGCACGCTCGCGCGGTCCGCGACGAGCAGGCGCCCGAGCGCGAGGCTGCTCACGCGCGTCGGCCAGAAGCCCTGGAACGTCTCCGCGTTCTCGCACCACGTGTTGAGCAGCACCGCGAGCGCGGGGCGCCCGCCGACGCTCACGCCCTCGACGAGGTCCAGCACCGTGTCGCGCTGGTTGTAGATCAGGAACGCGAAGGGGATGATCAGGCTCTGGCGTCACCCACGATCCATTGTCAGTTTAGGCTCCACAATAAAAGACGCCCGCAGGCGAAGCGAAGGGGAAACGCACCTGCAGGAACGTCGCCGTCTTCGCCGTCGCCATACGATTGAGCATCGCCTCGAGCAGCTCCGGCAGCACGGGCAGCACCGCGTCGCCCGCGCGGCGCAGGAGGTGGATGATGAGGTCGCCGACGAACAGCCCGCCCGACTCGTCCTGGTTGTGCAGCAGGCGCGCGATCACGCCCAGCACGCTGCCCAGCCCCGTCTGCCCGTCCGCGCCGGCCCACCCCAGGAGCTGGTTCACGTCCTTGCGCACGACGAGCGTGAGCAGGCTCACGCCGTTCTGCGTGTGCCGCGATCAGCCCCATTAGCGCATGAAGGTGAGGGATGTGTGGTGAGGAGAGGGGAAGAGCGCACCTGCAAAACATCCCGGTCCTCCGCGACCTTCATGCACGCGAACAGGTTCGGCGCGACGGCCGCGAAGAAGCCCTCGCCGAGCCCCGCATCGGGCGCGCCCTCGATGAGGCTCGTCACGAGCTCGATCGCGGACGACGCGATCCACGACTGCTCCGGGTCGCTGTTCGCGATGGCCGCGGTGAGCTTCGGCAGCGTCTGCTTGACGGCGGTCTCGTACACCCCGGCGGTGGGCGAGCCGGCGATGGAGGAGAAGATGTCGGTGAGGACGGAGAGGAAGATCGGGTCTGTGGGGAACGATGTGTGTTAGTCATAAATCGGGACTTTTGGGACTTTTGAGATAGGACGTGCCTTTGATGTTCTTCGTCCACACCTCGAGCAACGCAAGCACGAGATCGTTCGCGAGGTCGACGGTGAGCCACTTGCTCCCGTCAACAGCAACGACAACTCCGAGCGTCTCGAGCACCAAGGACAGCGTGTCCTCTGTCGTCTGTAGCAGGAACGGCCCGAGATCCCTCGTGATCCTCGGAGCTACCGAGACGAGCGCGGAGTCCTCGATGCCTTCGCAGAAGCTGCCAACACCCAACACTCAGCTCAGGCAGGCAGAGTAGTATGACATGGAGCACTCACTTGTGGATGGCCTTCACGGCCGAGATTTTGAATGGAATGCCGGTCTCGCTCGCCTCGATGACTTGCACTGCTGCGTCGAGGTACTGTCCTGCCACTTCAGTAGGCAGGAGCTTGGAGTAACGACTGGCGAAGACGAGGCAGCGGCCCTGGAGGAAGGGACATTCTACGTCACGCCGCGGAAATCATCACGAATCATCCCAAGCGTACAGCTTGAAGGAGACTTACCTGAGAGTCTGAGAAGCGAGGGGATAACCTCAGAGAGGAGGTATCCGATGTTCAGCGGCGCCGCTCTGCCGGATTCCTTCTCGTCCTCCAGGCATTCGAGAATGGCTTCAGCTTGGGAGCCGAGGACTGCGAGCAAGCCCTCGAGAGGGCGCCACCTAATAACCAAGCGGGATCAACATACTGTTCGAGTAAAGGACACAAGGAACCGACCAGTCAGCATTGCCCGCGTCCCGCGCGCTGCGCGATTCGTTCACAACGGACTGCGAAGTCGTCTCGAGGGCCGCACATGCCGATGCCGGCGCACGCTGCAGAAGGGACTACAAAACCAGAGTGATCAAAAATTAGCATGCGGATATAGCCAAACGAGCAGGTGATTTGGACGTACCGAGAGCAGGTCGAACACGGCCACGCGCACGCTGTATGCCTGCGTATCATCGTCCTCCTGCGACACGAACAAGTTCGCGTCCGAGGCCCAGTCGTCTTCCTACAGAACATAACCCATAAGCGCTCCTTCCTCTTGTGAAGACAGTATCGAAATGCTCACATTCTCACTCGTCATCTGCGCCCACTTGACCGCCGCATCCACCACCGCGCCGAGCCGCCCACTCTCCTCAAACCACGCCCTCGCGCGCCCGCCGCGCGCGACCGCCGACACGAAGTCGACGAGCGGCGCCGCGAGGCGCGGGAGCTCGACGTTCTCGCCGTCCTCCTCCGACTGCGGGACGTCGCCGGCGGGCGTCGGGGAGAGGTAGTACGCGTAGAAGGTCGGGAAGAGCGCCTGGAGGTGCGTGAGCGAGGCGTTGAGGTAGGCGGGGAGGTACGGCGCGAGGGCGCGCGGGAAGGAAGTGTGGATCGTGTCGAGGGTCTGAGAACCGTGGGCTCTTAGTTGATAGAGCAAAGGTGCTGAGAGGATGAGGGACGTACGCGGAAGACCTGGATGCGGATAGCCAGCCCATCCCAGGATGGGCCGCTGACGTCCTGCCTGGGGTCAAGGTCAAGCAGGACCTTGAACGCGTCGAGCCACACGGGGAGCACAGATGCCGATGCCTCTTTCACGGCTTGCGGGTGCAGATCCTTGACCATATACAGCGCCTCGACGCACTGGCGGAACACGGCGATAGTCCGCGAGCGCGTGAGCGGGGTATGTTGCTACCACGCCGAGCTCGTAGTCAATACAATCCTCAGCAGGCCTAGGATGAGAAGAGCAGACACACCTCGTTCGCGCCAAGGATAGAGAGAAGAACGGGAAGCAGCTCGCGCAGGATAGGGAGGATCTGGTCCTCCGTGAGCTCTGTGCGGATGAACTCCGTGAACACCTGCATGGCGCCGTGCACGCTGTCAGGCGAGCCGGAGCTGAGGAGGCCCAGGAGCGACGTGAGGAGATCGGGATACTCGTCCGGCCAATCGCTCATGGCGATCGTGGAGAGCGTGTGTGCCTATATGCGCGTGCGTCAGTCGTGGAGCTGTCGGACGAGCGCGATAGGGGCGTACGCAGAGAGAGCGGATTTTGCGGATGGGGTCTGAGAGACCTTGGAACACGATGGTTCGGATTTGCGACTTCACCTGTGGGGCGGTAGGCGTGAGCGGAATGGAGGACGCATTTCAGTACGGATGCGGGCGCACCTCGACGGGTGGAGCGTTGCCTTTGAACTGCTGGAAGAACGGCGACCAGTGCTCTTCGACGTATTTTCGGAGGAGGATGCTCGCGGAGTGCTTCCAGACAAGCCATCAAGCTGCTGTTACGCGATGAAGGACGGTACTGGGAACTTATCTGGCGCAGCGAGAGATCGGCATCTTGGGCATGAATGAGTTGCGCGAGTGAGAGTGCAGATTCTACACGTCAAATATACGGGTTACAGGTCAGATTAGCGGTGGGCCACGCGTGAAAAGACAGTCAGACGCGAGAATCAGCAGGCGAAGGCCAGTGAGGCGTACGAGGGTTGGTGAGAGACTCGGAAAGCTTCAGTTCCGCAGCAATGCGAACGTTAGGGTCTGAGTTGAGAGTTGAAGTGAGCAGCTGGGCGATATCTGCCGCTGAAGCCATGGTGGGTTGGTGGGGAAGGAGGAGGACGGAAGCAAGTTCAAAGACGCGTCGCGTCGCGTGTTAGACAGAAAATCGATGGCACGCGTTTACCGGCGTCTATTGAAATAGCTCTGACTTCGGCTCACAGCCAGTACTAGTCAGGCAGTTCAATTCAAGGATCGACTTGGTAGGACACTCGGCTCAAGAAGCGAAGGCACCGCTGCAGAGTGTATGCCATGACCTGACAGTTGTCGGGAATATGAAACCTCAGAATCCCAGCAGCACGGTCCAATATGAATGGAGATGCAATTAGATGGATAAAGTACGCAGTGTATACCTCCAAACCAACAATCGAGAATGCAAGCAGCAGGCTTGAATTCAAACCACGAGTTCGCCCTCTACACTCTCAGGCTCCAGGCCAAGCCTCTCCAGCACCCTGTCGTATCGGTCACGGTCATAGCTTTTCAGGTAACGCAGGATTTTTGCACGCTTGTGAACAAGCTTGCGCAGACTACGACGATTGCCGACGTCGCGTTTGAACTTCGTGAGATGTTCCCAGAGGTTGCGGATTTGAATCGTCAGGAGAGCAGCTGGGCAAAAAAAACGATGATGGTCAAAATCCTGCAAGACGAATGGACGAGACAACGACGTACCCTGCACCTCCGGCCTGCCCGTATCATTCTCCTTCCCACCATCCGAGAACTCCTTTATCACACGTCTCCTATTCTCGTACATGATACCGCCCTTGTTCGCATTCGACAGATCCACAATCCGCGCAAGCATGTTCGCCTGGACCACAGACGTCGAAATGTTGCGCTTCATCGCGCCCGCGAAGTCAAACGTGTCCATCGGGTACTTGGCATGCTCCACGCGCGATCGCGTCTCCGCATTCCCAACTGGCAGATGCTCGAACAGCAGCCGCTTCTCGGGCTCCGTAATGCCATACGCGAACGTCTTCGGGAGCGTCACCGGGCCGCCGCCGACGCTCTCGAGTGTATGTAGCACTTCGTGTCCCTCTACAGGAGCAGCATCGAGCGGAATCGGCGCGAGCTCCTCGGGCTTGACGAGCACGCGTGCGAGGTCGCACTGCGTCCACTTCGCCTCATCCCCCGGGCGCGTCCCGAGGACGACGTGCGGCCGTTCTGCAGCCGCGCGCTCCTCAATCTTGACACGCTTTTCGAGGTTTGCCTGTCGGGTGAGGCGCGCTTGGCGGCGACGCGCAGACTCGGCGTGCGCGGGCGCGGTCGTGTGCAGGCTGGCGGCGACAGGTATGCGCGCCGTGGACGTCGTCGGGCGGGTGCCTGCAACGCAGCATCAGAGTCAGTATCAAGTATTTCTGCAAAATCCCATATGTGCAGCTCACCCTGAACGAAGCACGTCCGGAGGAGGTTGTACGACATGCTCGTCGACGATGCGGTTAGCGTTCAGCAGGCCGCTTCAGAGCCAAAACTCGACTGGTGCCCGCGCCTGCCCTAAAGAATCCGCAAAATGCCGACCGCTGGGGTATATAAGACCGCGCGGCGCGGGCATTTTCTCTTCAAGGGAAATGCCACGCTGTTCGATGTGAGTCTCCACCGTCGTGACAGTGCCAGAGACTCTTCGGAGTCCTGTCATTCTCGAGAGGGACCCAGGATAGGAAGTGTGGTGTCGCCGCACAGAGGGCGCTGCATGTCGACATAAACCTGGAACATCTTCTCACATACTTTATGTTGTCCTGTGCTGTTCGACGAATATTATTTGTTTTGCTCTCTTTCTCGTTGTTTAGCCTGATCAGATCAGTTGACGTCAATTCTGCGAAAGTAATCGGAGTGTCGTCTGCGCATCATCATGTTGAAGCTTGAAGAACGAAAATTTTCGGAGGACTTCTACTCCATCGCTGGTGAGTTGTACACCGTCGCGTCGGCCGCCACGAACGACGATGCGGTCTTTTGACATCGTACCACTCACTGCCCTCAGATTACCCTCAGTCATATTCGTCTTCAACGTCGAGATGTCCGACCGTTCTGCGGCTAGCTGCCCATCGGGCAACAATTCATAGGTCAAATCTCACCTCGTAGCTGCAGATCAAAGACCGCATAGGTTTTCCGTGCTAAATATCTACGATTGTCTCGGAAGAACTGCCAAGAATCTCCTTGCATACGAGGAGAAAGACATCAATCATCACTGCGCGCAGGAGTTGAACATGATCAGGGCTTGTTGTTCGCCACTCTGACTCGAGCGGCGAGTTGGGCAAAAATTGTGGTAGGGCTACATCAATGTCTCTTCAATCCATGCTCAGTTACTGTCGATACTAAAAGGCCTGTGTTATAGAGCATTGGTTCAGATGCATACGTCTGAGCACTCCTGACACGAGCCCGAGCGCGCACATGGGTACTCAGATACACCCAGCATCATGCGGGGGGCATGAAACGTAGTAACGAGCCGTGACCAGCGGTACGTGCGGTAATTGCATCGAAGCGTCGTGGGACCTCATCTAACATATTCTATAGTGACGCATACTGCGCTTTACCATCCGAAGTCGCGTATCTTGATGGCCTTCACGGCTCGAGCGAAGGCGAGTACATCCTTCGCCTCCTGCGTACCGTGCAGGTGCCGAACATTCAGGACGTGTATATATGATTACATCACTTACCCATTTTGTGTTACTCGCTTTGAATGTGAACGCCTTCTGTTCAAGCCTCTTAGGATTGACGATCGGGATCTTCTCCTTCTCTGAACGCTTTGTTTCCCCGACGACAACCTTGGCTGATTATCATCTCATCGTAGCAACCCTAGTAGGCAAAAGCGGCCAATCTAGCCTCTGCACTGACAAGAACGTTTCGACATACTTTCCTAGGTTAGGCTCATGGCCAAGGTCGACGCCTCCGCATACCGGGCTTTGCGAATCTCGTTTCGTTCGCTGAAAGATGATACCAGAAGCATTCTCCATCCTAGTAAGCCAGGGTATACAGCTGTGAGTATATAAACTCTACCACTCTACAGTAACACACCATCACTTTCGCCCCTTGGAGGCTCCTCAGCCGTACCGCCACCTCCCACCCCGTTCAACTCCTGCCCTTCCATCCAGCACAATGCATAGTCACAACCGACCACCCACAATGACGGGTCTGCATAACGACACACCTGAAGTAAGCTGCCTCTATTTCTCTCTCTCTCTCTCATTACGCGCGCATTGCTGACCACGCTTTGGCCATTGGAGCCATACGTCCTCTCCCTGCACGACGTCGACACGGCCACCTCGACTTCGGACCGGTACCAGGTAATGCACGTTCACCCGTCACAACCGCGATTCCTGCGCTTAATGGGATGCACGCCACAGTACCCGTTCACGCTTGGCGGCCTCGAAGCGCGTGGCGCATATGCACTCGACAATCCTAACCACAATTCCGTGAGTTCAACCACGTCGACAGTCAAATAACTCACCTACCATTCACAGACCTTCTCGCTGAACGAGCCTCTGTCGCTCGCAAACCGTCTTCCAGAGGACATCCACCTCATTGCGCCACAGGCGCCACCGACTGCCCCCAGCCGAGGCACTGATATCTACGTCCAGCACAGGGGGCCGTACGACTGCCAGGTATGTTTGAATATGCAATGAGAACGTCTTGCTCACATCACGTGTACCACCACCAGCAATATGAGGATGTGTTCGACGCTCCCCATGCCCCGCCACCTTTTCCTCGACGGGAGATGTTACCCCTGCCGCAAGCTCAATGGAGCCCCGGGTCACTGTTGTATGGCTCGGCTCCCTCGTCATCGGCCCCGAGGTCGTGTTGGGCACCAAACGGCAGCCCAAGATACGCGCCACCGATACCCGCGCCCCCCGCCTACCTCAATCCCTCCGGCGTACAAATCGGACACTTCATGTGTCTGTCCTCGTTCGATGCCCCGCGCACCGGGGTCGAGAACGAGGCGCCACCGTCAGCACCAATCCCGCCGCGTTCGACGACACAACAGTTCGTCGCACAGCCGTCCGTGCAGGCATTGCCCATGCCTAGGTATGGCGGGCTTGGCTTGGGCTACGATGGCATCCCCATGCGCGCGGAGTCCAATTCCAGCCACGGCCAACAGATGGCCCCGGGCTGGTTAGATACGAGTCTAAGAGATAGGAGCAAGTGAGTAGAGAATGCAGGATACTGCACGATGGACACTGACAATCCCGCAGCTATCAAGAGTTGCGCACGTCAAGACGCGAGGGCGCCGACCCTTTCGCCCCACAGACCGCGAGGTCAGGGCAGAAGGCGAAGTCGACCCTTGCCACTAAGAAAAGTAGAACCTCGGAAAATGACCGAGGTCATGAAGACATCGCCGGCCTGTTCACCGACAGGTTTCTACCCTTGCCGTTGCAAGGGCCAGACGCACCGCCGCCCACGACCGGAGCACGCGGGAGCAAGAAGGCGAAGCGCACGAAGAGAATAAGAAGGTCACGTACTGCCGCCCCAGCGCCAGCGCCAGCGCCAGCACCGCAGCTGGCCCTAGAAGAGCTGCTTGGCATGAGCCTGCCGTGGCCAGACCCGTCAGTGCCCGCGCGCCTTGACAACGGAAAGTGGGGCTGCCCGTACGACGGGTGCAACAAGAGCTACGCACACGCCGGGGACGCAAAGCGTCACTACGCGAGTGCGCACGGTGGCGTTGACTGGAAATGCAGGAAGTGTGGGGCCCTGTTTACTCGGCGCGATAATACGCGGAGGCACGTAGAGAGCTCGCATGGGATAAAAGAGGAGATCGATCGGTGGGTGATGAAGATCAAGAACGGTGGGGAGCAGGAACACGTGGTGGGTGCTACAGTGGACGGCGACGCAGGTGCAGGTGTGTGTGTACGTGGATAGGTGAGCCTGAGGGTGGTCATTGTCAGTCGAGTCGGCGCAAGCGTGGGGGAATGGCTGCGGGGATCGCAGGAGCAAGATGGTAAGATACACCTCGGCACTTTAAACGTCTCTTCTCTGCTTCTTTGTCTTGCATCGAGAACTTGATGATCCCCTGTATTTAGTTTATCGATGAACATATGTCCGTGGGATTCATTGTGGACTAGAACGTGCCCGAGGGAGCCGTCTGCGCTGCTTCGCGGGTTGTATGTTTTCTCTGGATCCAGGACTTTCAGGTTATATTAGGAGGTGAACTTGTTACTTACGTTTGAGCTGCGTCCTTTTGTACTCGTGATAGTGCGAATAGGAGAGCAGCTCGGTATTTCCACGAGCAATATACTGATTGACCTGTGCGGTGAGAGATGCTGCGAAGATTGTGGTCCAGAGACTAGCATCGGCGTGGCCGCGTGATTCGAGGTCCGCGGGACTTGGTCGACTCGTTGACACCATTCGAAATTACTTCCGTTCAACCCAGGCTACACCTCACGTCGACTCTAAACTCTAGTACGTAGCTTTCTTTCTCATTCGGAGAGTCCGATGCCACAGCCGCTTGTATATACATGCTATAGCCGTATCTCACTGTCGAACGCTACCTGAATCTCGTGCAAATCAGACCCTAACGCGCCACGGAAGCACCATGGTTTGTAATGTCACCAGGTCTGAACATTCCTGGACCAGTGTGTAGCCAGTGTGTGTCAAGAGCAATAGAGACCTGTTTCTCTAGGCCCCACGCCGCCGTCCCCGCAGACTCACACTCAAGTCAAGAAACCCGATTTGGCTCCACATTCTGGTCAGAGGGTAGAAGCTACCGACAGGTACGCCAATCTCGTGAATACATCCAGAACCTCGTGAGATTCCTGCCAACTACTAGGGCATGGGACGACCCGTGAATGTCCAAACGATGGGAATGGCAGGCGATGGTGTTACGAGATCTTAGAGTCTCAGTATCCGCCCGCCCTGTAGGATTCGTCAGGCAGGGAACGCTCATCTCGGAAGAAAGTGAACTCATGCGTGTGTGTTCAGTGACGCGCAGCGCCAGCCAGGAGCCTGCAGTAGCCTCCAGGCCGTGTCTGAGGGTCCCTGAACTTTCTGTTGGCTTCGCGATCAGCACCTGGTTCCACCATGACAATCCATCCTCGCATCTACCGCGCTTTGCTGTCCCCGAGTCGTCCGAGATTGGACGCCACTTACGGTCCTTGCGCCTGTCAGAAGGTACGTCTTGCCTCGTGGATTACACGCTTACATGAGCGGTAATGAGCGGGAGGATAGGTACGTTCGGCAAGCATGAATTTGGGATGTTTTGTTCGCCTTTGAACGCGGACGCCTTTCGTTCGAATGGCCTGGGAACCCATCGTGGACATCACGGTCGCGCTTTTGTCCTATCATGACGCTTTGCTGGTTCGTCGATAATCAAGTTGGCCGGATCGTCACCTTCTCCCTTTTAAAGCTCCAGCCCCCAATCCTAACACACGAAAGCAGGCGATTCAGCCTCTGCACTAACGAGAACGCATTCGACATACCATCGTAAGCTAGGCCCATGCCCACGCCCAACGTCAGCGCATGCCATACATGCGCATCAGAGGCACCCCAGCCTCAGACTCCGACGCGAACGAACACGCACGCGCATGCTAGGCTTTGGTGCGCCTCATGCCGTCCGTCGGAGGATTGGACTAGGAGCATTTTCCACACTGGCGGACCAGAACATCTAGAAGTGGAAATCGTAGTTTGAATGACAGTTGCTGGTATTTAAGCTCACCACCTTGCAACTGACGCGCCATCCTTTTTGTTCCTCTCGACACATTGTCTAGTCCCCTCCCATCCTCCCTCCCGTACTACAACCTACTCCCCCTACCCCCAAGATGTATCCTGGCTATCCGGCCTTCCCTGCACACCCGCAGGACGAGGTCTTCGAGGTAGGCTGTCTCCGTTCCTCTTCGCAAGCGCAATGCTTACCATCCTGTGCTTCGGATAGCCAAGGGTGAAAGAGCTCACCTCACAGAGTATAGCTGCTCTGCTATCAGGGAAACGCCAGGTAACGCTCGCTCATCCATCCGCCGCGGTCTGCGCTTGACATGAAGTACGCCACACCAGTCCCCATTCTCACCTGGCGACCTCGGAGCGGGTGGCGCCTACACATTCGCCAACCCCAATCTCTACTCAGTGAGTTCAGCTACGCCGGGAGTGGTACCCAGAACGACGACTGACGCACTACTCACAGAGCTTCCCACTCAACGAGCCTCTGTCCCTCCTAAACCGTCCTCCAGAGGACATTCACCTCAATGCGCCACATGCGCCACCGATTGCCTCTGGCCAAGGACCTGACATCTACGCCCAGCATAGGGGTCCGTACGACTGCCAGGTATGTTTAAACACGCTGATTAGAACGTCTTATTCACATAACGTGCTCCAGCAGTATGAGGATGCGTTCGACGCTCCCTATGCCGCGCCACCTTTGCTTCGACGAGAGATGTTGCCCCTGCCGCAAGCTCAGTGGAGCCCCGGATCACTGCTGTATGGCTCGGCCCCCTCGTCATCGGCCCCGAGGTCGTGCTGGGCACCAAACAGCAGCGCAAGATATGCGCCACCGATACCCCCGCCCCCCGCCAACCTCAACCCCTCCGGCGTGCAAATCGGACACTTCATGTGTCCGTCCTCGTTCGATGCCCCGCGCACCGGGGTCGAGAACGAGGCGCCGCTGTCGGCACCAATCCCGCTGCGTTCGACGACACAGTTCGTTGCACAGCCGTCGGCGCAGGCATACTCCATGCCTGGGTATGGCGAGCTCCGCTTGGGCTACGACGACATCCCCATGAGCGCGGGACCCCATTCCAGCCCGGGCAAACAGATGGCACCGGGCTCGTTCGATACGAGTCTGAGAGATAGAAGCAAGTGAGTAGAGAACGCAGCATGCTGCACGATGCACGCTGACAATTCCACAGCTATCAAGAGTTGCATGCATCAAGACGCGAGGGCGCCGACCCTTTCGCCCCACAGACCGCGAGGTCAGGGCAGAAGGCAAGGTCGACCCTTGCCGCCAACAATTGTAGAACCCCGGCAAATGACCAGGGTCATGAAGACATCGCCGGCCTGTTCACCGACAGGTCTCTACCCTTGCCGTCGCAAGGGTCAGACGCACCGCCGCCAACGACCGGAGCGCGCGGGAGCAAGAAGGCGAAGCGCACGAAGAGAACGAGGAGGACGCGAGCCGACGAAAACCGCTCAAAGCAGGAGATCCCGGGAGCAGTAAGGCTCGGGAATGGCAGATGGGGCTGCCCATACGAGGGCTGCATAAAGACCTTCCACCGCAAGTACGACATGAAGCGGCATTGGAAGGTCATCCACGCCGACAACAAGACCGTCTTCTACTGCATGCGGTGCAGCAGCACGCTCAACCGCTCTGACAACGCTTGGAGACATACCAGGTTGGTGCACCTTGAGGCAGGGCGCGTTGAGGATATCGTAGCGATCGATTGTGGTGAGGAGCAGGCTGCGCTGTGGGATTTGCAAGACGTAGAGTGAGTGGTGCGATAGTCGGGGATGCAAACGCGCGAGGCGAGTGGAACGTGAGTGGGTGTAGGGTAGGTAAGAGATGTCGCTGGCGGGAGAGTGGTCGTATTGCAAGGCAGGCGTCGTAGAATGCCATCTGGAAGAAATGGGCGTCGTGAGTACCAGTGTTGGGTGAGGTTGGACGCACCAGTTTTTTTTTCTCTTCTTCTTAGGGCCCCCTCGTGGCAGCTTATCGATGGGGCAATGTCTGTGCGGTCCGTGGATGAACTTTGTCGTGCATCGTGTGAGCACGATTGCCAATCTGCATCGGCATCATCGTTTCGATGCGCAGCTTCGTGTACTTCTTCTCCTGGAGCGATGTGCCTTTATAATTAGTAGAAATATATTATGCTTATCTTCTCTGACTCATATTTGGACAGTTGTGAATCTGTAGAGAACTGAATACTTGAGCTTGAGCGAAAGATATCGTACGTGAGTGACGACGAAGAGACGTTTCGGGCGCTAGACTGATCGTTCGGAGACGCCCGACATATTGCGGCACGTGCGAGGGCCGCGGGACTTGGTCTTTCGTGGACTTATACTTCCGCCCAATGTCAACATTATTTGCTTTCCTTCCTGTGCAGTTCGTCAGTTGAGCTCAATTGCCGGTATATGCAGGCTTTGAAGCATTATTCCAGTACAAAAAATATCGGAAAAGAATACTAGGCAATACACATCGAGAGGCGCTGTCGTTACGCCCAGATTCTTTCGGCGCCGAAATTGAGCAAGTGAGCTGTGGGTACGCAGGCTCGCGGATCCGGAGGCACAGCATGCGTCCAAGATGATGGTCAGTATATACCGACATGAATGCCGCCGCACTGCTAGGACGTTTGATTAGAACGAGGTTTCGTGCCTGTTCATTGGTACGGGCCAATGTGTGCTTGTAATGTACCTATGAGTACACCACGCCCGGAAATGGATGCATGTGCATGTACACGCACCATCGCCCACCATGCGTTGCGTGTCGATAAGACTCATGAATACGGAGAACGCACCTGCTTGATTTGCAGGGATGGAGCAGCACGATCACCGCGGCGAGGCATGTTTTGATATCAATAAATAATTTACGTTCCATAGATATGCAATGCTACGCTTGCCAGCCTTCGTTCCCCTTCGCTCTATTATCATGAGAAGCCCGTCCTGATGGTAGGGCTGAAAATTGGGAGTGGGTGTGCCTACCAAGCGAGGTCGCGTCAGTCTCGCCCACGGCGCGCGGTTAACATTCTCGCTCACCTCCGTGTTAAACACGTATTCTACATGTCAGGATCCCACATGAGCAAGCAAATCACCACAAGCGCAGCACAAACGGCACTCACTCGATAGTGGTATAGTATCTCCATCCGAAAACAACAAGAACAGGTATTTGAACGTCTCACTCTGTACGCCCATTCACATACATCAGCACCCCTTACCCCCATCGCACAGTAAGATGAAATGCAGGCGACGCACCATCAAGAAAGTCTCCATCTTATCCTCCTGGCGCGCCGGCACCTCGTCGACGTTGATGATCGCCGCGTACCCGCCCGAGGGAACCTTGCAGTGCGTCTCAATCGCGCGGAAGATGTCCCAGCCCCACTCGCGGTAGCGCTCGTCGCCCGTGAGGCGGAACGCGACGAAAAGCGACTCGACGGTCTCTGGTCTATATCAAGACCGACGTTAGCTGTGAGTTCAAGGCAGATGGTGGAGGAGAGAAGCGGACCGAAGAATATATCGTGCGTCATAGGGCGGGAACGCACCGGGACTACGGGGGCGTTAATAGATCAGAACGAACGAAGTATCAAAGAATGAATCATGGCGTACCGAGCACCCTTAATGTACCAATCCCTCGGCGCCGCACCCAACATCTCATCCATCCCGTCGCTCGGGATCCTGAAGTACGCAATCTCCGGCGCAAGGCCACTACACAACGCACACCGTCAGCCCATGTGTCTCTGTCTCGCCTGAAATGTACACTACTGGGACGTACGTCTGCGTATCGTGCGTCGCCATGCACGTCCGGAGGAGCTCGTAGCCTGTCTTCCAGTCCCTGCGGCCCTGCTCCGTGAGCTCCTCCGGGAGCGGCGGGATCGAGACAGGGTGCATGAGCGCGCCGCAGGTCGTCGCGCCGAGCATGAGCGTGCCGGCGAAGAAGCAGACTAGGAAGTCCTGCTTTGGTGTCAGGCGCCATGAGCTGGGGATGATGTGAGCGGGAAGAGGGGAAGGAGGAGTGAGGAGTGGGCGTACATGTCGCCGATCGGGGACCGCTCGGGGATGAGCTCGGAGGTGTAGGTCAGCCCTGTGGACATGCCGCGGCGAATGAGGTGGTCATGGATCGCTTGCACTGCGTCGTCGTACATCTGATGAAGTCGTCAGATGAGCTACGAGGACCGAGAGGACGATGAGCTACCTCGCGGTAGACAGGTTCTTCGAGATTCTGTGCAGCATCAGTTTGAGCTGCGTGGAGTGCTATGAGGTAGACATTACCGTTTGCACGTACTGCTTCCTACGGGTATCGTCAGCACTGAAATAATATACGTTGATTATAGGCGACCTACAGGAGGTATTCATAGTACGAGTCTCCACGCGACCCGAGGCGGATCGCGGATGTCACGAATCTGCCATCCCGCGGGCTATCGTTGCCATGCATCGTGAGTCAGGGCAACACTAGGACAAGAGAGGTCACGTACTTCATGAAGATACTCGCCAGACCCGGAGGCATCCGTGCAGCCCTAATCACCGCCATGACCTGTCAAGACCTCCTCAGCTCGTGACCAAGCGACCGAAGTCTGCCTACCTACCTGCTCGGCTTTCTTCCAATAAATATCCTCGTCCGTCAGCAACGAGAGATATCGGAACTCGAGCTGCAGCGTCGACGCCTCTGCAGTGCTGATCAATCCTTGATTGTCGGTGTCCGCAACGCCCTTGCGCTGTGCGAGGTTGACCATCGACAACGGGAGCCCTGAGGGGGTATCGAATACGGGCAAGAGCCTGTCTGCGAGCTCCTTCGCCTTGTCGAGGAACAGCTTGTCCTCGCCGGACAGGTGGTATGCAGACAGTAGACCGCCCAGGACGCGGATAGTAGTCTGTGTTTATCATAATTAGAGCAGGAAATGCTGAAGAGACTCATGAGCCAGGGAATATATACACTACCTCAAAGGTATTGAAGTTCGCGTCCCGGTCCAGCGTCATCTTATTCTCGACCCACGACCGGGCGCGCTGGTATTCCTCATCAAGCCCCATGAGAAGCATGGTATCAAGCGAATCGACGACGGTGTACCCAATCCCGCCCGCGGTCGTCAAATTCGAGCCGTTGCGGCTAATGGGGTGGTATTCGTCCGAGCCCATGGCGTCCCTCTCTGGATCCGTTAGCAACGCGTCCTCATTCATCATGGTATCAGAAATAGCTACCATATGCAAGCCACGCATGCTGCAGCCGATTGCGCGTCAGCGTCCCGCGCGTGGAGGTGGAGCAAGTACTAGGCCGCGACGCACCTTGAACGCGTTCACTACTGCTGCCTGCTTCGGCGCGTCTGCTTCGAGGCCAATATACGTGCTCTTGCTCGTGCCCGGCAGCTGGTCAGCTGGCCTCCCTAGCCATAGCTCGGCAGCTTGTTTCAAAGGCGCAGGATACTACAAATTCGTGTCGCACTTAGCAGCCGTCCGCGCCCAAACATACATAACACACCTGGTACAAGAGAAACACAGCCACAAACACTAGCGAGGAGAGCAAAAGTCGCAGTGAGCCTGCCGATGTCTCATGCTGCACGGTATCCTATATGGTGCCCGTGAGTATATGGACGCAGGTTGTGTGAAACGAGCGCGTACGGCCTGGTCGGCAGGCGTGGAGGCCGGTTTCCCATTCGGCGCGGTTTGCTTCCGTTTTCTGAGCGTTGGCTCAGCCATGGCGGGGGTATCTTCGTGGTATGCTGCTCACAGAGCGGTCGGAAGGAGTGAACGGGAGGAGAAAGAGACGTTGGAGGGGGGCACGCTGGCAAGCAGACGTTGTTCCAGAGCCAGCGCGTTACGCCAGCGCTGCGAGCATTTCGGGAATCGTAGGGTTCCTGGGGTCTCATGCGGGGTGATCTAATCTAATCTCACTCAAACGGAGGCGAATTCGACCAATCAAACCGCTAGAACCCGCAGAAGTTCGCCAGCGTGATAGCAATGGTAACGTACACTGAGAGCAGAATGCATATGTAGCGCATGGCGACGAGAATGGACAGCGTTCATAAAATCTCGTGAAAGCGTGATTTTTGGAGGAGACAATATTATGAGAATCCCTGTGCGATTTGACCATCATCATTGATCAGTCCTTCCCCTGATTATCGATACTTCAATTTCTTCTCCACCAGTTTCAAGAGTACTCCACAAAATTTCGCCAGAGATGGAGCTCTCATTACGAACGATTTTCATGGTGATAGTCCGCTGTTGAAGAAATAATTCCTTCAATTTACTTGCCAGATATAATTGTATTTGCAAGTAACTAATTTACCGCGACGGGTAAAGGTGCGTAGACGCTTGGAGTCGTCTCTCAAGTGTTTCAAGAGAGATGTGATTTGAAGTTTAATTCGATGCCCCTCCGAGTCTCGCCAATAGAAACCCGATATTTATTCGACGCTGAAAACGGTGGGTTTGACTCCGCTTCAGATTCGCCGGCTACCTGCGAGATAGATCTAGAGTATATCAGCTCCAAGAGCTGAATTATGCAAAGAAATTTCCAGAGAACCTATGAACTTGGCCATGGAAGGGCGATGTCTAATCCAAGTCATGGCGATTCGAAAGTAAAGTTGGTACGAGCACATCGGTTGGCCGAGGAGCCGGGTATATATATTGGAACTCCGCCCAACGCGCCGCCGGGTAACCGCGCCGGTCTGCTAAATGTCGAAATTTGAGCTCGACGTCGCGCCCGATACCGCCGCCCCCGCCCTCGTCGCCCGACGCGACGACGCCCACATCATGGCGGAAGCCCTCCCTGACAGCGCGCCTGCTCCCCTGGATATTGATACTGTTATCATGACCCCTCAAATCCTCTCACCCTCCATCTCGAACGCGTCAAGCTCGGTCACGGCCACAGAAACAGACGTGTCTGTTCCCGTGAAGAAAAAGAAGAAAAAGAAGGCCAAGAAAGCGAGCAAATCAAAGGCAAATGGGAGCACCAAGACTGCTGCAGAGGATGATGAGGCACGTCCTCCTGTGCTGTGCATTAGCCGTAACAAGCACTGGCGCTACATTAGCTCCTACCATGTGCGTCTCAGTTCCCTCGTCTCTCTGTGCAGTCTCAAACACGACACTTAGGGGCCATGGCTACAACTACCTATCGAGCTTCTCGAATCCCTTCTCTCCCTCAATCTTGACCCTGCAACTCTGCAGGCACCCGGGACATATCTGCCACCTCTCCCGACGCACTCCCTCTCCAGCTCATCCTCCTCGTTCCCGCGCAGACGAGACCGTGGCTTCGCTAGCCTCGGCGATCACTCTCTACCAGATACCCCCAACGGCACATTCACTCCTCTACCACCCCCTCCACCGCCTCCGCTACCTACACCCCCTCCAGGTAAAGCAACCCCTCCGCCGATCGACCCAGGTGTCTTCCGCTCAGTCGCAACCATTCGGCGACTTATCGATGAAGCTTCCGAGTTATCTGTGCGTGCGTCCTCTGGTCTAAGCGCTGCTGCGCTGGGCTCGATGCGAAGTCCAAGCTCGCTCGCCATGAACAGTAGTCCCTGGGCGATCGCACAGTCGCTCGGGTTCAACCCGCTCGGCGATAACACGGGCGGCCGTAATGTGGCCATGTCCGCTATGCGGATCCACCGCCTACGCGCGCTCGCCGTGCAGAAGCTCGCAGCCGCATACCGTGCAGATGAGATCGCGTCGAGTGTTATGGTCATGCAGGGCGGAAGTGTGTTCGACGACATCGCCGAGCGCGTGCTCAAAGTTGGTACGTGAACCTTCTTCCCTCCTGGCAGACCGATGCCGAGCGAGCAACCAGATCCGAACGACGCGGACGCAAAATACGTTCACTTCTTCCACGAGAAGATCCCTTCGCGGTACGTCCTGCGTTTCTCACCTTCTCCATCCTCTCATGGCCCTCGGCAGGCAGCTCGCCGAATCCACAACGACACAGGTTCTGGACGAGCTGATCGCCCTGCACCCCCAGCGTCTGGAGCTGTTCCGTACGCGTGGGATCGTGCATACCTTCCGCGACGAGTATGTGCTCGCCGTGAAGGATTTCACACATGCCCTGCGCGAAGCACGGGCGGTCCGCAAGGCGCGATCATTGCACCGTAACAACACTGTTCCGTCCAAAGGCAACAAGAAAAAGAAGGGTGCGACCAAAAAGGCGAATGGGCGCGCACCGCCGAGCGGGACGAGCGCTGCGACAGACGGCGGAGACGGCGCAGAAACGACTCCAGACGGACTACCTCGACACCCTTCCGTCCTCGCAGATGCACCCGAGCCCATCGAACCCCAAGTGCTGTTCCTGCGAGGCGCGGCGTACCTGCAGCACGCCGTATTCCTCATCGAAGAGGCCATACTCAAGCTCGAGGGCGTGCGCAAGACGACATCCAACGACGGCGCGGAGTTGCGGCTATGCTACATCGAGAATGGGCGGTTTGGCGGCGTCGAGATCGGCAATCCAGACGGCCCGCTCGGGCGCAAGGACGGACCCAAGCTGCAAGCCTACCGCGCGCAGCTCGCAGAAGAGGCCTTCCGGGAGCAGATCGGGACGCTGCTCAAGAAGAGCATCCGTGACCACGAGCGGTTCCTCGCGCACTTCGACTCGCTCGAATCGCCGACCCCACCGCACGCCGAGGACGACATCGTCTCGCGCACCGCCTACGCATTCCTGCTCTCCGAGGCGCTGCGGCCCGGCTCGCACGCGACACCGCCCCCGCCGCCCGACTCGCCCGCGCTCTTCACGACGTACCACCCGCTGCTCGTCGAGGCGCACTTCTCGATCCTCATCTGCCAGCTCATGCTCGCGGACTTCCCCGCGCTGCTGCACACGTTCGCGCGCACCGCGAGCCTCGTCGACGGGCTCGAGGGCTACCCCGTGTTCCTCCCGCCGCGCTCGATGTCGCAGGCCGAGTTCGTCGAGGTCCTCGAGCGCCTCGCGGGCGGCTGGCGCGTTGGCGTGGAGCCGCACTCGCGTGTGCGGTCCACCAATGGCAAGCTCGCCATCGAGGCGCCGCCCCTGCCGCCGCCTCCGCCTCCGCCGCCCTCCCCACCGCCCAGCGATCCGAATGGACCGTCGACGTCGGGCGCGACGAGCTCGTCTGCGCCGTCGGGCCGCGATACGCCATCAACGGGCCCGCTCGGGCTGGATCTCGCTGAGGCGCTCGACTGTGCGCGGATCCTGCTCGCGCCTGTGGCAGCGCGGCAGCGCGAGCGCGCAGAACAGGCGGCGGCGGATAGGGCAGCGGGCGGGAAGAAGAAGCCGGCGCCGATCAATATCCCGCTGCATGGGCCGCGAGTGGAGATCGTGTTGGCGTGGCTGGCGGCGGTGTGGTTGGTGGAGCTGGAGGGTGCCGCGTAGGCGAAGGCGGTAGGCGGCAGCTGGACGGTATATGGTACTGTAGGGCTATGCGTAATGGGTAATTTATTCATGGGGTGCTTGGATTTTGAAAAGGGTTCGTTTTTGGTGTGAGACGGAGGACGGGGACGGGGATACGGACGAGCTCGCTGGTGTGATGGGAAATGATACATCGGCATGTGCTTGTGCATTCAAGCTGTCACTCGTCGCCTTCAAATCGCCGGCGGCCTGCCTGAGGACGAAGGAGTGCTAGTACGACAGCTATGCGGAATCAGCGGTGCGCGCGTGCCTCCCGCCGTGCTTCCGACGCCCGAGTCACGACGACCCGTGCGCTGGGTCATCATGTAGCATTTTGGCAGCAGCATGCAGACGTACACGTACATATCATATCGCAGTCGCTCGGACCATGCACAAGCCCGTGCCCTGTCATCGGTCACCGACACTGGTACCCTCATCACATCATCTATCGATCCTTGGCTCTTGACAGAAAGAAACGAGATCACCTGGAGTTCTAGTCCCAGCAGTGTAGATTGCGATGTGACAGTCGACTTGCTTGCATGCGGTTCGAGGTTCGAATTCGGATGGCTCTCCAGTGCTCCAGCTCCAATTGACCAGCTATCGGCTATCGCATTTCGAAGCGCACACCTGGGGTTCGCCGCTGCGAATATACATATTGGATTAGTCCTTCCCATGATTACTACTGCGGATCTCCTCCCTCGCGGGCCGTGCGGCCTTCTCGATGCGCTGCTGAATATGCGGAAGAAGCATGACTGCGGCGCCGATGACGGAGACGAGGAACGCGAGAATTGGGGCCACGGATGCGGGGAGGACGCCGAGGAGCAGTGGCTCAAGGCGCACGATGAATGGGACGGGCGGCACTGGGTGCGGCTGTGTTGACGGCGGGCGTACCCCGGTGTCAATGAGACGTATGCGCGCGTATTGCCGGCGCGTCTGGGTAGATGAGGGCGAGCGGTGGGCGGTGGGGTACAGGCGTGATGCGAGGGTGGAGGGTGTATACAGATCGATGAGGAAGTCAGCGGGGGACTGTAGATAGATGAACGTGAGCTAATTTTGTGATGTGAACGTAGAATAGTGCAGACGTACAGACGCGGGCCAGGAGATGCGAAGGGTGTACTTCGAGAAGTCCGACCACCGTGCGTCGTCCAAGTCCAGAATGAGCCATATCTCATGCTCACAGTGCACGTTCAAGGACGTGTTCCCGAGTGCCGTTTCACATACTTCGAATGGCGAAGAGCCCAAGGGCGCAGGGAGCACGTCTGCCCGGGTCTCGCGTGCATTGTCGTGCAGTACTGGCCTGGCGCGGGTTTAGGTCAGTGAGCACAAGGCGACGAATATGGCACTTGCCAGCTCGCCGCCTCTGGGATTGAGATGTCCTCGTCGAGACTAGCGGCGAAATTTACGATCTCTGTGTTTGCGAGGGCAAAGAGCCATTGTGTCGTGCTGAGCGCGAAGAAGAAGATCGCGGTCGCGAGCATACCGGCTGGCGGTCACGTGCTCGATCTTCAGCTTCATATCTGTTCGTGAGCACGAGTCTTTGCGTTTTGCTCTCTCGAACGAGCGATAGATTAAATACACTCCGTTTAATATGGGATCTACGCTATATTTTCGGAAATTAAAGTCGAAGAGTGAGTCGCGACCGAACAGCAGCGGTCTCCGTTGCAGCTTCGTCAAGGGCGAGCAAGCATATGACATACTGATTGCCATACGGGTAGCGGGAATGCTCCGGAAGTCTCGATATCAGCTGGTGTACATGCAGTAGAACAGGTGTGAGTAGACTATGATAGGTAATATTAAGATCGAGAAGGGACGTGGATACGAACGCTGATAGAAGGAAGACATAATGATAATCTAACAGTCGATATGAATGAAAGCAGGTCGACAGATCACAGCAAATGATAGCCAAACTACGAAAACACGACGAACGATGAAGGACACTGTGGGAGCAACAGAAATGAACTCAGTCCGACAACGAATCTGCACTACTGTCCTTGCGGCGGCGCTTGCGCGCCGTCGGGGCGCGGGTCCTGAGATGGCTCTTCTGATGCAGGGCGAGATGATCCCGCCGACTGTACGCCTTAGAGCACCCCGGAAAGTCGCATTGGTGTGCTGCAGAACGGTCACCCTCAGCATCACGCAGCACGGAGCAAATAAAGAAATAGCACGTACGGCGTTCGAGCGAGTGCACCGAGAGCATATGGCGCCGCGCGTGTTCCGGCCGCGTGAAATGCTTGCTGCATCCCTCGTGCTCGCACGGATACGTGCGGTGCTGCACGTCTCGCGCCCTCTTACCGCGCCCACGACCACGCGAGTGGCCGTGACCTGCCTTCGGCTGAACAGGGCCCGACAGCGGCGCGCTCTCCTCAGGTGTCGGCGATGCCGCAGAATCGGGAGAAGGGTACGCCAATTCCTCGTCTATACTTTCTGGCGTCGCTCGATCGAGATCATGACGCGTGTCGACGTCCGTACACGCGTCTTCGTGCGCTGGACGTGGGCTGTCGCTGACTGTGGCGACCGCGGCGGGTGCGGGATCGCGGGCTGAAGGATCCTCCCCGCCATCCTCCCGCCGGGACCGACTGTCCTTCTCCACCTCTATTGAGCACGCGCCGGGAATCACGTCGTTCGTCGCTTCTGCCGCGTCGATTGGTATTGGTATTGGCACCACCGGAACGTTGGAGAAGACCATGACGCGTCCAAAGCGCGGAAACGTTAGTGGCTGGAGGACGCAGGCTTCGAATGCCGCGACTGCAGCCCCTGATACATTCTGGAAGGAAGAGAGAAGGATGAGCGACGCGATCGGGTGAATGGGTGGATGAATAGAGTGTGGCGCACCGCGGCGTTAGCGGAATCGAGGATGTGCGACAGGTCATCGAGCAGATCCATCCTCGAGATGGATGTGCCTTGGCGTCGCGATTTTCACGGAGCTATGTACAGCGAAGAGGTTGAGGGTCACACATCCATGGTTCCGGAGGTGATTGTCGAGTATTGAGGGCGCGACGCGAGAAATGCTGAGCGCGCCGCATCGGAAGTAAACCACAGCACCTTCCTTATATGGATAGAAGCACGCGCCGCCACGTGTGCCTCGCAACAACGAGGATGTTGAACTTGACCACGACCACCGACGCGTTCGTCGTCGTCCAACAAGCTGCATACCTGCCTTTCTCTGGGTTTCCTCTCCCCAGAGCGGATGGCGCGGAAAACTTCTAGAGTATGCGCGTCATACAGCAAGGTGCATATGATTTCTCGGTCTACATTCCAGGAACCCCGATTGATTAACCCACAGGCGCCAGTCTGTGCCAGTCATTGCGCTCAATTACGGTGCCGACGGCAGCAGCCTCGAGACTCGGTGCGCCTCGATCTACCTCCGTGCCTCTTCATTCACGTTTCCATCCTGC